>OW052182.1:21617500-22104351 GCA_932526625.1 Rhingia campestris
AAACATTGAATAACTTTGCCAGATATCAACAGATTAGCTTGAGTAGAAATGGATTTGAATCGTCAATTTAGTACATTTTTTCAGATACCAAAACAACGCGCTTTAATAGTGACGGTGTATGTTGAAATTAGTCATTCTGTTGCGTTAACTTTTTAAAGCAAATCTTCAAACTCTGGCGTTTGAAATGCTCATCTCAAATTCCACGACTTTAAAGTATATGCGCAAGGGAGCACCGCCAGAATTATTAATGGGATGGCGGCAGCTTCCTTATTAATTACAAAGGCCAACCCATATACCACTTCCAGCGTGCAGAAGGCAATTCTTTCTTTGAAATCCTAGCGAATTGTCTATCAATCATTTAATGCCTTGATTCACATCAGATGTACGATAACAGTAAACGTGCTCAAACCAACAGCCCTGACAAATAACTTTCCCTCCTGACAACATGAATCTTTCCAATATTTTCAGCTTATGTATGATAACCCTCCTCTAACGCATTTTATTTTTCATTTACAGCCCCTCCAGAGGAGCACCAAGAGACGTCTATCGGCCAAAAGGAGAAATGTGATGATGACGATAAACGATTGAGCTTATCAGTTGAGAATTTATCAGTTACACCAGTCAGTCCTGAAACAGAAATGATTACACCCCCGTCGTCGGCTAAAAAGAACGACAAATCCACAGAGCAGGAGAATGTTCCAACTCAAGGTGATGGCAAAACCATGGAGGTTAAACAGACAAGTGGTGCAGAGGAGCAGACACATGCCGACGATGAGCAAACACATGAAGAAGAGAAAAATGACGCTGAGGATGAGGAAAAAGAAAAAGATCACAGCCTCGAGAGAGACACAATACCAGCGGACAAACCGCTTGAACAGGAGAACTCACCATCTGCCCTAGGGAAGGATATTTCAAAAAATGACCTGTTTCTAAGTGCCGATGCGTTGAATGTGGAAGTAACTGCCTCCTCTCCATTCGATGAGGAAACAAAGCCTGATGAGTTCTTAGAAGAATTGAAGCTATCCGGAACTGATGTGGAAGACGAGCCCGGTTACAGTCAGAAGGACCGATCTACAGAGAATCTAGCAACAGGTGATTCTGAGGACGATGAACAACAACCCGAGCTTCGGTCAGCAGTGGATGAAGAAGAAGTGGACGCTACAGAAAAAGTAGCACAAAAAAAGCCAGCAATCTTAGGGAGCAGCCAAGTTAACATTTCCAGCACATCTAACTCTAGCGATCAGCATTTTGAGGATGCCTCCGAACTAGTCGCCTCCGCTCTACTCAGCGAATCGACAGAAGAAGATCGTAATGAAGCAGAAGCTGTGCTGAACGATGTCTGCCAGATTGCGGCCGCCGAAAGTGATGCATTGCTTAACAATGTGAACTACGAAAGTGCGCCCCCACCCACAGACAACGTCGTCGACGACGATGATGATGACTTCAGATCAGTGCTGACGCACCCAGAGGTGGAAAGATCCCTACAATCGGCTGCCTCAAATCTGGTGCCCAATTCACAAGAGATTGCTGTTGCAGCAGCTGCGGCTGCAGCATCACAAGCGGTTATTATCTCACCGGCGGATGTAATAGACGACACCTTCGCTAGTGTGGTGGCCGAAGTAGAGCGTTTCACAAAAGATGTTAGTCCGGAGATTTACTCAGATGACGTCGGCATCACCGGTGCCGATGTGATGATGGACAATGTGCAAGCTAGCAACTCACTGGACGATATATTCGATGACGATGATGTTGATGGTAAGTTAATCACAACGCGCTGACATCAAGGGCGGAGTTGGACTGTTTTTTTTGAAAATCATTTGAATGGAGTTTGAACACGTTTTTTTATCTTTTTATATTTTTTGATATTTTACCCTATTTGGGGATAATTTTTGAAGGGCAACTTGTTCGCCCGAAATTAGAACTAGTTTCGAGTTTTCGTAGTTTAGTTTGAATAAGCTTTGTTGCGTATCTTAGTATCTGCATGATGTTGAGTTGATTCTAGTTTACTTTGTAGAATTCGTTTTATTTGTTCATTGTGTTGGCCTTTAAAGCCATTCGTCTGATTAATGATGGAGTGGCCTGCGGGATCTATGAATATAATTAGCGTTTGTTTTTGCAATACCATCCACATCCTGAATTTGTATGAGGCGTGAGGCACGCGTCTGGCGTTTCAAATTTTCCGCAGACAAATAACCAGGGAATAACAATGGAGGGGTGCAACATGTGGGTTGTTGTTGGTGAGGTAGACGCATTGGGGAGTTATGGAGATATCTGGTTAAATATTCACCCTCGTACGTAAGCCAAATGTTGGTCTACCTCTTTATAATTAAATTTTATTTTCAAGCGACGCGTAATTTGAGCCAACGCTAGCTGGTGGTATTTGTTGATTTATTCTCACCATACGGGGATGTTTGATGTGATTTTGTGACGTTGCCCAAGGTATTTTTTCGGTAAACTAGGCGTGAAGTGGAATGAGACGGTATTGGGCATTTGATTGAACAAATTGGATGAAATTATGGGGAATGGGGATTCGATTTCGCGCCCTCTTTTGATGGTCTACTACTTACTCTTGTTCAGTGAGTTCTTTCCTAGAGTTACATCAATGTCACCCAATTTGATCTTAACCTTGTTTTTGATCAAAGTCCTATTTTCAACTACTCTTCACCAAATCTAATGCAGTGAACTTCTTAGAGGATTGGCGGTCAAACTCTGTGACAACCCCAGTCATCTTAATAGCTGAATTCTCATACAACCAATAGTGCTCTTTTATTCAAACGCTATATGTCTTATAGGCTCCAACAATACCATGCATCGTCATCACATCCATTAAGGACAGGGAAGATAGGGATGTTTGTCTCTCATTTGCACTCTTTTGCTTTCCGTGATAGGGTTTCCGTAGCATTTCAAATTAGCAAAAATCTTATAAAACAAAAATATATATTCAGCCCTATCGAGATATCCGTCGTAACGGAAAATTCTTCGATTCCGTACGATTCGGAGGATTTTTGCTTCGAGGTATTCTTCCGAAAAGCTGTTCGGAATATTTCTCCGACATTTTGTAACGCATCCCAGCGAATTGCGTTAAAGTGCGTTCAGGTGCATTTTTCGTGTAATTTTTGTATTTTTTTTTCGATGACACATACCACGAATAGAATTTGAACCTCCGACGACGTATGTGTTGCGGAATATTGTCCGCTACGACGGATACCTCGATAGGGCTGATTATGTAGGGTTACCATCCTGTTTTTATATTGAAAATATCATTTAATTTGTTTTATTTATAAACGAGTGGTGGGTGCTCGACTGGGTCGTAAGCATCTTCTTTCCTTTACAGTGATTTGAGCGTTAGATCAAAATAGCTTACAATTTTGTAACTGAATTTTAACGTATTTTCCATACAAAGGGTGTTTTTTTATTAGAGGTATAGAACTTTAAGTTGGCAACACTATTTTAACTGGCGGCCATTTTGTCAGCTGTCAAATGATTTTTTATTTGATTTGGCATTTTAACATGAATATACTGACATCTGAACAATGCTTCCAAATTGTTTAATTTGTTTTTGAAAATCATGGTTCTTTGTATTACGTCCAAGAGATAGCAAAATTCCTCCTTCATTCAGCCTCATCGGTTTGGTGCGGTTGCATATATAAGTCTGCTGTTGCAAAACGTTGTTTTGTTGCGACTCAGAGTCAGGTGATCAGTAAACATCATTAATGCCCAGTTTCACAGTGAGAGCTTAAGCTTCATGTGGATCTTAACCTACGGTTTAGCATAACTTTGTGTTTCACAGTGCCGGCTTAAGAGGCAACCACACTTAAGTGTGGATAAAACTTAAGCCCCCGATATTGGTGGCTTAAGTATTGGCTTAACTTCTGTCAGAGAAAAATTTGTTTGGATGTTGGATGTAGTAGATACTTACTTTATGGGTGATGTCCGAAATAAATTCGGGTAGTAACTGTTCGAAATACGTATCGCGCACTACGTCCATTTTACGGTCAACATAAACGTCCATCAGAGCAATTAATTCGATTAAGTATGGAACGTTTTCGGTCCACGTTTACTCTAAATGATAATACGCATCCACAGAGACGTAGTGCGTCTGAAGAAGTACGTAAAGAATATGTCATTACTGCTGTAGAGCCATCGTGCACAGGAATTGGATATGTGTCCATCCACTTTATGGAAGATTTTGCGGAAAGATCTTGGTTTGAGTGCTTACAAAATCCAACTCGTGCAAGAATTGAAGCCACAGGATCACCTAGCAAGGTGTAAATACGGTGAATAGGCCCAAAACAAAATTGCCGTTGATCCCAATCTTTATGAGTGAATTATTTTTAGCAATGAAGCTATTAGAGTGATGATAATCCTCAAGTGTATGTTGAGACACCGTTACATGTACAAAAACTGACTGTTTGGGGTATTTTATGGGTTGCTGGAATAATTGGTCCGTACTTCTTTAAAAACGATGGTAGCCAGAACATTACAGTCAATGGTGATCGCTATAGGGCCATGATTACTGACTTTTTTGTTCATAAATTGAACAATCATGATGTGCAGAAGCTGTTGTTTCAACAAGACGGCGCAACATTTCACACAGCAGGTGCCACAGTTGAAGGAAACGTTCGATGAGCGCATAATTTCGCATTTTGTTCCTCTGAATTGGCCTCCAAGATCATGCGATTTAACGCCGCTTGACAATTTTCTGTGGGGATATGTAAAGTTAGTAGTTTACGCCGATAAGACCGAAACGATTGACCACTTGAAGAACAACATTCGCCGCGTTATTGCCGATATACCGCCTCAAATGTTGGAAAAAGTCATCGAAACTTGCACCTCCAGATTAGACTACGACCGAGCCAGCAGTGGCGATCATATGCCAGAAATTATATTTAAATTATATTGCCAGATGAATATCTTTCGAATAAAGTAAAATTCATGTTAAAAAAAATCATCTTTGTTTTATTTCATTTCAAAGTTCTATACCTCTAAAAAAAAACACCCTTTACATGTAGCGTTGCTTATATAAATCTAATGTGTGCATACTAGGGTGACCGGATTTCATAGGGGGAAAAAAATGTCGGAATCCTGTTTGTCTGAACCCTACAAAAGGATTCCAATTTCCAGATATTGAGAAATTTGAACTCGATTAAACTACGTTAACCCGTGCCGCTCGTCGCTCAAAGTTTGAAAAAATCCAAATGTTTGGCCAAAAAGCTGACATGGCTCCATAACTCCAGAACGGTAAATAATAAAAACACGTTTAATATCTCAAAAGAAAGCTTATGTTGTTCTTAAAAATGTATATTCTATACATAATTGTTGTTATTTTAAGTAAAACAGAGTTACAACAGCCTTTGACCCCAAAAAGGTGACCTGGTACCACTAGGAGCATACTTTGTATATTTTGTTATTAAGTTATAAATTTTGCTTGTAGGACATATTGCTTTTGATCTTCATCTTTTGTTTTGAAGGTTGTTAAAGTCGGTTATTATTTTAACACCACTCTCAGCCATATCATTAACTTTATTGGATGTTGTCTTAGGAAATCTGTTTTTATATTAAATTGGTCAAAGAATGTAAACGTTTCTTTGGTAAGTAAATTTACCATCAACTACCTCTTTTAATTTTGTTCCCTAACTTTTAGAGGGTTCACCTGTGCTTCTGAACAATTTATTAGCCATTAACAACTTTTCATCGTCTAATGGTGTAATAAAAACGATAATCCCACTAACTTTGTATTCAAAAACTACAAATGGTTCGAAAATTTGCTCAGGGCTATTTTTGCAATGTCATTGTCACATTCTAAAAAAAAAATACCTTAATCCTGCTTTGTTGCAAGATGAGCATTTGGAGCATTGAACCAAGCTTTACAATAAATTTTAGCTAGGAAAACAGAAATGGCACGCACAGAACTTTCTTCTTCTTTAGACGTCTTAAATTGACGAGGAAAAATTAACATTTTTAAGCAGTAAAAACTAAATATCCTTTGCCATCCACCTAGTGTGAATGAATGACTCCTGAAGTTTTAAAACCTACAACATTGCCGTCTAGTGATCCAACAAATATGAGAACCAACTGGAATAGCTACTTGCAGTCATGGTGGCTCTTCGTTAATTTGGTCTCGAATTCTGCAGTAACATTTGCAATTACTTCTGGAGTTAGCTGCTTTTGTATTAGATTGTCACTGATAGCTGTGTCGTATTTTTCTTTGTCTATCTTGGGCCATGCAGTGAGGAATCTCTTAAAAATGTCTGGATGGGGTCCAGTGGTTGATCCCATTTTTGTATCGAATACGCCTTTTAACAGAATTTCCAATATATGGTGACGCCAAGCTTGGTATACCAATTCGCTTCATAACATTTGCTCCAATATGACGCATGCTGCTTTGAGTCTTCCCGTGTTGGATGCTGTAATGTCAAAGCACATCGCCTTGACGGTTTTGGGAAGACCCCATTTATGAAGGCATACATATACGGCTACGGCTTGCTCCTCTCCAGAGCTGTTTGCTGTTACAGGAACTCCCAGCAGCTGTTCTTTTTCGCCATATGAAATAGAAATAGCTATTCGCTCACATTGTTCATTTTTTAAAATATCCGGTGAAAGTTTACCGTCCCAATGGACAACCATGTTCTCTTTTTCAGGAATGTTTACGTTATCTAAAAAAATTTGTTTGTGTATTGTTCTCCGAACATTTGCCTTCTATAATGTAATAAAGTTTTCGAGAATTTGTACTCAAGAGGGTCAATGTTAAGTGCTTCTAGAGTAACTATTAAAATTCTCCCGGCATTTCTGTCGGATATCTTATATCGATCTAAAAAAATTGTCAATTTCATGTTTAAAATCTCTTTAACGCCCTTTGCAAATGAAACTGAATGGGGCTGAAGTAAAATCACCATCCCTAAACGGGTCAAACGGGTCTTTCTTTTGTAAACCAGTCAGGTAATCCCCATATAATAAAAGATTAAATTTGAACAAAATGCTATTTATGTTTGAAAATTGAGTTCCAAAATACTTTTTAACCAAAAAAAAGTTAATTCCGAGACACATTATGTAAAAAACTCGTAAAATTCTTAGAATACTCACAAATTGACTCCTAATGGTACCAGGTCACGATTTTGGGATCAAAGGCTGTTGTAACCCGGTTTGACTTAAAATAATAACAATTATGTACAGATTATAAATTTTTAAGAACAACATTAGCTTTCTATTGAGATATTAAGCGTGTTTTTATTATTTACCGTTCTGGAGTTATGGCTCTATATGTTAGCTTTTTGGTCAAAAATTTGTATTTCTCCAAACTTTGAGCGACGAGCGGCACGAGTTACCGTCGTTTAAGCGAGCTCAAATTTCAGCTATCTTAATATCTGAATATATGACGCCATGGTAGATTTGATTGGCTGTTAGACCATCTGGAAACCGCCTGATGCTTTATGGATTTGAAGTCGAGGAAATCTAGAGCTGCTAATCCGATTCGGAAGCCATTACCTGCTGTCGGTTCTAGGAGACTGTGCTTCTGGCGAATACTTTTTTCTTCTCAATTTTTGAATACAAGTCCATAAGTACGATTTTCACTTTGAATTACGTCCAAGAGATAGAAAAATTTCTCCTTCATTCAGTCTCATCGGTTTGGTGCGGTTGCATATATAAATCTGCTGTTGCAAAACGTTGTTTTGTTGCGACTCAGAGTCAGGTGATCAGTAAACATCTTTAATTAATCACGCTTTTCCTAAGTCGACTAATCCGCATCCTCATATCCATCTTGATATACCCGTCTGTCCTGTACCGGGGGTTGATAAATTAAAGCTCTTGCGTAGCGAGGTGTACAGCGTACGTACATTCCAAGTGCATACTCGTAAGTTCTTGTCCCTGGTGGTATCGGGTGTTATTGTTATTTGAGGGTATTTGGGCTGTTGTCTCTCCATAACTAACATTTTTTCACGTAAGGAAGTGACCGTGAGGGCACAACTCCTAATATAAAAAAAAAATAAATCTGTCAGTGGCGCGGTGGCTAGTGCGATGAAATGCAGCGCAGAAGGTCTGGGTTCGATTCCCAGCCGTAGAAACAACTAAATGATTTTTCACTGGCCCCTTTTGTGGGGTCCAGACGAACAAAATTACGACATCGATTTTTTTTGTGGTCACCCTAGTGCATCCAAAGTCTTCATTGTAAGCCGTATAAATGGACAGTGGTGTCAAAAGGTTTTTATTAGTAAATTTTAATATTTTTTATGTCCTTAGGAGATGCCTTGCATATATAGCAAACTGATCTTGCCCTCTACCACTGTACCACTACATTTAGTTCATAGTGACAGAGCCTTACTTATTATACCCTATCCCATAGGGGTATATTAGTTTTGATACATAGTTTGTAACATAGAGAAATAATTTTGCTACATATACCTCAAAGTATATGGATCGACTCAGAATCGCTAGCTGAGTCGAATTAGTCATGTCTTTCTGTCTGTCTGTCCGTCCGTCTGTCTGTCTGTTCGTCACTGATTTTTGGGCCTTAAATTGTGAGCTAGGATAATGAAATTTGGTATATAGGATCCTTGTCCGTGCCACCATTAGAAGTGTAAACATTTTTGAAATCCGCCCATTGCCACGCCCCCTTTTTAGGAAAAGGTTTTTTTGGAATTTTAAAAAAAGTGTCTGAGCAGCATATCTATTTAGAGAATCGTAATATCTATATTTCAATATAGATATTCAATATAAAGTTTTTTTTTGCCACGCCCACTTTTTGGGGGCGTTTTTTTTTTTTATAAAAAACGTTTTCTGGTCAAATTTTAAAATTTTCGAAAAATAATTGGTAGTATAATAAAGGGTGATCCATTTCGAGGTTCCCTACTTTTTTAAAGAAAAAAACACAGAAAATTCAAATTTAATGGAGAATGTTTATTATCATTTGAAAGAACATTCTTTGGCATTTATTTTTTGAAGATTATGTCTATCAAATGTTGGCCGTTGCTACGTCGCAGATGGTCCATCCGTTGAGTCCAATTTTCGATCACTCGTTCGAGCATTTCGACTGGTAACTGGCGAATGACACGCGTGATGTTTTCCTCCAAGGCCTGAATCGAAGTGGGTTTGTCGGCATAAGCTTTTGACTTTACATATCCCCACAGGAAAAAGTCTAACGGTGTGATATCACACGATCTTGGTGGCCAATCGACCGGCCCAAAACGTGAAAATATGTGCTCACCGAAATGTTCTCTCAATAAGTCCATTGATTGATGCGATGTGTGGGAAGTGGCGCCGTCTTGCTGAAACCAAATGTCGCCGAGATGACGAGCTTCAATTTCAGGCATCAAATAGTCGGTAATCATGGCACGATAACGGTCGCCATTGACGGTTACGTTCGCACCGGCATAATTTATACACTCTCAGCTACGGCCGCTATATTTTCTTCACAGCGTGCTCGACGTGGTATATTCGGTCGAATATTATCCAATAATGAATGCTGGGTCTCAAAATGGGTGATGGTGTTTCGAATAGTACGCTCAGTAGGCCGATTATGTTGACCATAAGTTTAGCGAAGTGCACGAAACACATTCCTCACAGAACGTGAATTTTCATAATAAAGTTGAACAATTTGTAAACGTTGTTCACGCGTAAGTCTTTCCATTATGAAATGCCAAACAATACTAAACAAAAATAACATGACAGCATGACACGACTCACACGTGATCTGTCAAAAAAGGCTATTGAAAAAAGTATCTCTACTTGGATCACCCTTTAGAAGGTGGCGCAAAAGTAATCCTCCTATCAGAAAATGCTATAAATTTTGCGATTGGCCCCTAATGTCAGTTCTGTTTTGACATTTGTGTAGTAGACACATGCGAAATACACGTTAATAAACAATGTTACGCTACACTGCTCCAGAATGCGGAATATTGGTGACTATTTATTTGAGCAATAATCGGTCGGTGACTTTGGCACAACGTGATCGGAAGGTTATTTTTGCGCCACCTTGTACTAAATCGACCACTGTGCGCGCGCCGGTTAGATGAATATTTATATGGAAATGATTTTTTTTTTAAATTAGGGATTTACCCCCACACGTAAAAACACTACTAATAGTCCTTTGCCTAACACAAGTAAAACTACATATATGCGGCCAATACCCGCCGTCAGATTAATAAGCATGAATTTGAAATGTAATACAAATCTATATCTTGGTAGATCGCAAGCCTATATAAATTCACTTGATTTCGAAAATTACAAATACATATACACATACCAATTCAAATTGCAATATTAATGCTCAGAAGGGGTGGAATTCTGAGCATTAATATTGCAATTCCGAAGCCAATTGAATTTACAACAGTCTAGCTTTCTAACAGGATGGGGGTAATCATTACCAATCTATACTAACTACAACCTAGTCTAGGCCTTCAAACTCTAGTAAATGTTTTATCCAAACAAGTAAACAAAAAAATAGGTTCATGGTTCACATTTAGTAAGTGTTCTCTGTATTCGTTTTTTTTGTTTTATTTCAGGACGATAAATTTTGATTGCCAGATCGATCAATCCCACTTAAATGAATAATTAAATGAATTTTGCTTAAGTTTTGTTATCTGTGAGAAAAGAAGAAAAAAATTAATTAAGTATACCCATCCTATTTGATTATCCTTTTAACTTTGTATTCTTAACCGATGTATCATATTATCATAGATTGACGTACCAGAAAAAAAGCGACAAGTACCAAAAAGAGTATGAGAAGATGATATTATTCAAGACGATGAAATTTGCATCTAACAATTTTTTTTTATTATTAAAACAGTAGAGTTTTTGATTTATTTTTGATTACAAAAAAAACATTGTATGTATTTGTATTGAATAAATTTTTTGTTACTTTTTCGAATGAAGAAGAAAAAGTACAGCGATTGCGATGTTTAAAAAAAGTGAATTTATTTTGTTTGTGTCAGTAGTGATCATTAGGGCCCATGGCTACATGTTTTTTTTTTTTTTTTTGTTTTGATTACTGGGTAGTTATCACTGTTTAACTTGTAATGTTTGTAAAGGGTACTCAATAGGGTGGAGCACTGATGTATGAGAAATTTTTTTTTTTATGGTTCAGGGTTGTAATAGGGGGGGATCGCTACCTTATGTTAAAGTTAAAGTAAATGTAGTTTTTTGATTGAATCGATAAGGATCGTCTGCCTCCACACAGACCTCAAAAATTAAAAGAAGATTTTCGTACAAGTACCTATAGTTAAGGCTAAATGACAAAACATGAAAATAATTCGATAGTAAATTTGTTTTTTTATTTTTAGGTATAGGGTTTTGATAATTAGAGTGTAATTCAATATAAACATCAAAATATCAATTAATTCTCATAACAAAATGTTTATAATTAACATGCTGGAAAATCTCGTTTTGTATCAAATTTAGGCATTATCTTCCGTTATACTAAAGGGTGCGGTGGTTAAATTTTATGTGCCGATGTTGATTTTGAATAAAATACAAATTATTTAGGAAATTATTGTCATTTCTTTTTTGTATGATAATATTGGTATGGTTCAATTATGGAACAAACAATGTCGGAACAAAATATCGGCCAAATGCCCGCCGCGACCCCGGCGGCACACCTCCATCCGATGGTCCAAATTTTCGATGACGATGAGGCATAATTGAGGTTCTATACCATAAATGTGCCGAATTATCTCGGCGAACATCGTTCCTGGAGTGGCACCTCTCTATATCCTCGATCGCGCGATTTTCTTGCTTTTTTTTTTCTTCTTTCTGAAAAGCCGATGTTCTTCCCCTCTTCTTTGCCTATAGAGCTCAAAGGCAGCTCTCGTCTCCACCTGCAGCTTAGCATTGTAGGCCTCGTTCTTGGCTGCGAGCATTTGTAGGCATTCCTCATCAAACCAGGGGTTTCTTGCTGGTGGCCGCGAGAAACCTAGCACATCAGTTGCGGCTGATCTAATGGCCTGTTGGCATCGTTGCCATTGCTCTTCGACATTCGATGCTAGTGGTATGGTGTTAATCGAGAGGTTAAGGGATACGCGTTGTGCGAAGGTCTTGGCGGTCTCTTGCGATTGCAGTCTTCCGACATAAAATTTTTTCACAGTATTTCTGGATTGTTGTGGCGTGGTGGATATCCGCATTCTTACCTTGGCTGCTATAAGGTAGTGATCCGAGTCGATGTTAGCTCCTCGGAATGTTCGGACATCCAAAATAATGGATGCGTGCCTCTTATCTATCGCAATGTGATCAATTTGGTTGACCGTTCGTTGATCTGGAGACCGCCATGTCCCCTTATGGATATCGAGGTGAGGAAACCGTGTGCTGGCTATAGTGGCATTTCGTTCCGTAGCGATATCAATTAGCCTAAGTCCGTTAGCAGACGTGTTGTCGTGTAGGCTATGTTTTCCGACAATACTTCTAAAGATGTCTTCTCTTCCTACCTTTGCGTTAAAATCTCCCAGCACGATTTTAACATCGTACTTTGGTAGTCGCTCATAGGTTTTGTCGAGGAGCTCGTAGAATCAATCCTAAGTTATATCATCTTTTTCCTCCGTCAGAGCATGAGCGCATATAAGGCTTATGTTGGCGAATTTGGCCTTGATGCGGATCGTTACAATGCGTTCGCTAATGTCTTGGAAACATAAGACTTCTTGCCTAATTCTGGCACTTATAACAAATCCGCATCCAAATAGTCGTTGTTTCTGCTCACTATAACACGGTCCATAGTAGATGCCACAGTTTTTCATCCTCTTTTTGCCGGGCCCATCCCATCGTATTTCCTGGATGGCAGTAATGTCTGCTTTGTAGCGGTTTAGTGCTTCCGCTAGTTGTTCGTCTGCACCTCTCCTGTTTAATGTTCTCACATTCCAGGTGCAGATACGAACGTCGTCGTCCTTTTTTCGTTTAGCATGGTCCTTTCCGAGGCTATTGGTTGCTTCGTAACAAAAGCTTTTTTCCGTGTCAGTAGCCCATTTTGGGATATGAGCGCTGCCGTTGACCCATTGAGGGCTCCTCTGCCACCAACTCTTTTCCAACACCCTGGCTCGGTATTGGAAATTCCTATAGACCTGGTGTTCAAATATGTCGAAGCAGCTCATATAGGGATGACACTACCAGTTCGATCAAACTGGAGCTGTAGGCGCCACCGTTGACTCCATCTGGGGAATTCCTCCGCTGCTGCCATAAAGGGTGGTCCAACGAAAACGCACGATGTTAATTGTAAATAAAACAAAAACTTTTCAGAGAATTATCATAATATTTCTTATTATTATAGAAGGACTTATGACAATTATGTGTAAAACAAAATATCGGCCAAATGCTCGCCACGGTTTCGGTGGAGTACCTCTATCCGATGGTCCATATTTTCAATGGCTCTGAGACATAATTGAGGTTCCATGGCATAAATGTGCCAAATTATCTCATCCTTTAGCTCTTGACGTAAACCTTTTCAACGATGTCAAATCACATGATCTTGGCTGCCAATTGACATCGCCACCACGTAAGATAACACGGCCATTGAATTTGTCGCGCAAAAGAGTCATTGTTTCGTTAGTTGTGTGGCAAGTGGCACTGTCCTGTTGAAACCACATATCGTCCACATCATCTTCCAATTCGGACCATAAAAAGTTCGTTATCATCTCACGATAGCGAACACCATTCACAGTAACTGCCTGGTCGGCCTCATTTTGGAAAAAAATACGATGCTGCCCCTAGCCCATAAATCGCACCACAGCTACTCTTTGACGACGCTGGAAATGGTCAAGAGTCTTTAGTTCTTGATTCAATTGCACCTTGAAAGTGTGTTAATGCTATTATTTATGCATAATGTTCATCAACGACGAGCGTGAGAGGTGCAATTGTTGGGCACAACGACGAGTTGAGGTGGACAGCTCTTCAGCCACACTATCGCGAACACCAGCAATATTTTCTGCAGTATACGAGCTGTACGAGCATGCACTGGTCTTTTCACATCTCCTACAGACCCGGGTTTCCGGATTTTTCCAATTGTACACACATTTGGACGATTAAATTGACTGACAAAATCACGAAGTTCACGATATGCATTTTGATTTGAACGCCCATTTTCATAATAAGTCTGAATAACTTTTACGCGTTGCTCGATTGTGTACCATTCCATGGTTCAAATTGAGTTAGTCTGAAATTAAGAAATGTAAAATGAAATGCAAAAAAAAACTTGACGTTTAGGTGTGGTTCACATTCAACATCGGCCCTTAAAATTTAACCACCCTTTATTTTGGCCTTTGCGCCTAGTCGAGACTATGTATTAAGAAGCGGCAGCTTCCGTCGTCATCTTTACAGCTCGTTCAATAGCTTGTGTAGGTATGGCACGGAAGCCTTAAAAAGAACAATTCACCCACCCTAGATCCTTAGCCATTCTGTCAGTGTATTCCCTTCGACGCGTTGAAATTCTTTAACAGGTAATAGTTCACAGGTTTCGAGTGCTTTACCCAAAGGTCCACTGTAAGATTTAGGCCCTGAAGTACACCCATCAAGGTGTTGAAATAAGTGTCTTAAAGGTAGTTCGTTCATGTGTAGTAAGCAAATTATCCATTGAAGTAGTTTTTGAAGTCCTGTTTCAAGTAAGCTAATAATACCGCCGTACTTTCCAGTATTCACATTTGTACCGTCACAACCTATAGCCATAAGATGGTGTTGAGAAATCCCTTCATCTGATAGAAAGTCTCCAATTGCAGTTTGTACTTCTTTCGCTGAAACAGTTTTAGGAACTTCGTATCCAATGAATATGGATCCTGGCTCTTGCACTACAGAGATATGTTCCTCAACAATCGTAGTCTTGTAACACTTTACATCTTTTTAAACTAATTTTACGTCTTTGCCTTTCCTCCAATCACAGTATATTGCAAATAATTCTGCAATAGTCGTGTCTTTCATTGATTGTTCCCTGTCTATGACCCCGACTTCAGACCCAATGTCGAACAAAACAGACGATGCAATCGCTGCTGGTGCCCTATCTGAGACTCCATACCTTTCACATGTTCTCGAAAATGTACTAAGGTAATCGTAGCTGGCTTATCCACACACACCTTAGCCTTCACGTAGCACCAAATAAAAAACTCTAACGGTGTGATATCGAATGATCTTGCTGACCAATTCACTGGTCATAAGCGTAAAATTAATTGTTTACCAAAGCGGTTTCTCAATATGTCACGAGCTGAGTGGCAAGTAGCGCCGTTTTGTTGTAACCAAATATTGTCGAGATCGCGGGCTTCAATTTCAGGCAAAAAATAGTCTGTTATCACTGCCACATTTACAGTAACGTTAGCGCCAGCCTCATTTTTGAAGAAATACGGGCCGATGTGTCCACCGGGCCATAAACCACACCACACGGTTGTTTTGAGTTGATGTGACTGCAGCTCTTAAACCTCTTCCGGTTGTTCTTCGGCTAATTTACGGGAATTTTGCTTATTGACGTATCCATTGAGCCAGAAATGGGCCTCATCGCTGAACAAAATGTTGGTCGAAAACAGTGGATCTTCAGCAATCTCAAGAACCCTTTCATTGCATTTGCGAGCGTTGTTCGATGGTCAAGAAAACTCTTTTAAAAAAGTAATCTTCACCTTCAAACATTCAAAGTTATCCAACGAATTTTTTTGTTTGGTCAAATCGTCGAAGGATTTCTTCAACCAATTTGTATGGTCGCTTGTTTATAGAGCAATTATTTGTTAGCTTTGTTGTACTTAAGTTAAGATATTGCTTTCCTTACTTAATTTCGGACGAGTGTTTGGTAGTTTCCGCTGGTTTCGCAGATATTGAATGGTTGGTTTTGCTTCTTGAATGGCTGATCTTCCATATTCTCAGCATTGACTGTGACTTAAGGAGGATTTTTTTCTAGAACATCTAGACAGGATTCTGTTTGGAGCTTGTGTCAGTGGCTTTGAAGTTTAACACTTCATCCAAACCTTCCTATATTTTTGGTTTCGGGTGTTTCTTATTTTTTTTTTTTCTTTGAAAAGTCGGTGGTCTTCCCCTTTTAAAGCTCAATGGTACCTCTCGTATTCGCCTGCGCCATCGCTTTGTAGGCTTCGTTTTTGACTGCGAGCATCTGTCGGCATTCCTCTTTAAACTACGAGTTTCCGGCTGATGGCCGGGACGCCATTGCATCGGTAGTCCTTAAAAAAAATGGCTGATTTTGTAAGCGTTGAAAACTTCGAGGAAAAGACGGAGGCTGCACCTGTTCTAGACACAATTTCACTCCCACAACCAGCTAATATGCCTGATATCAAGCTTTTCGGCAGATGGAGTTGTGACGACGTCACCGTCAATGAAATTTCCCTTCAGGATAACATTGCTATCAAGGAGAAATATTCCCGCTATTTGCCATATTCTACTGGTCGTTATTCTTCCAAGCGATTCCCCAAGGCCTAGTGCCCAATTGTTGAACGTTTGACCAACTCCTTGATGATGAAGGGACGCAAGAACGGCAAGAAATTCATGTCTTGTCGCATTGTTAAGCAATCGTTTGAGATCATTCGTTAGTTGACTGGCGAGAACCCACTGCAGATCCTTGTCAGTGGCATGATCAACTCTGGACAACGTGAATACTCCACCCGTATCAGTCGTGCGGGTACCGTCCGTCGTCATGCCGTCGATGTGTCAACGAAGCAATTTGGTTGCTCAGCACTGGAGCTCGTGAAGTTGCATTCAAAAACATGAAGACCATCGCTAAGTGTTTGGCTAATGAGTTGATCATCAGCGCTTATTCATATTCTATCAAAAAAGAAGGACGAATTGGAACGTGTTGCCATAACACTAAAAACCTAACACATTAGGACTGGCCGATGGTATGGCCTTTGATACAAGATGCTGGTGCAATGGTATTAATCGAGTAATTAAGTAATGTTGCGTAATGGATATCTATATTCTTACCTTAGCTGCAAGGAAATGGACTAAGTCGATGTTTGGACATCCAAAATACTTTAACGCGGCCTGTAGTCTATAGCAATTTCATTTAGGGTTTGTTGATCTGGGGACCGCCATGTTAATTATATGTGTCCTTTAGTTCAGCTGTATAGTCAATTTTCCTCAGTCCCTTTTCCTTCACTTATGACAAATTCGTATCCAAATATATCCCTGTCTATCCCATGGTATTTCCTGGTTGGTAGTAATGTCTGCTTTGTAGCAGCTAAGCGCTTCTCTAGATGTTCGAATATACGTTCTCTGTACCTTCTGTTAATACGTACGAACGTCGTTGTCCTTTTCTCGTTTAGCAACAGTAAATCATTTCTTTCAGAGGCTCTTGGCTATTTGTAACAAAGTTCTATTTCCGTGATACTCACTTACGGAAAAATAACTTTGTTGACGAACCATCTGGAGGGCAGGGCTCTTGCAGTTGTCAATACATGACTGAATCTGCCTTGATAAGCACTTATTAGCTTATCAAGGCAGATTCAGTCAGTTGAGGCTAGTATCCGATGAGAATCACTGGTAGGTAAAATTAGCACAACTGCTGTGTAATGAAGGTTACAACGACTAGACATTGCCAAAGACGACGCGACTCAGTGTCTACCGCGTTCTTAAAAACCCAAGGATACATAAAGTTATCTATAGACTAAAAAAAATGCCTTGCTCTCTATCTCGTATCCTTAACTTTGTTCTTTCATTCAAAGCGAATATAGAATATTTTTCTAATACCAAGCCAGCTACTTGATTTATTATTTCGCTTGCACTTAGAATTTCTATTTTATTTTTCATTAAAAAAAAAGCCCTAGTCCAACTTAAAAAAATCAACGCTTGCATCATTCAGTTTTTGGTTCATAATTGTGTTCGTAAATTTTTTTTTTGAAAATTTCGTTTCGATTCCTTCCAATATCCGCCGTTTATTTAAAAGTCTTTATTCAGTTAGAAACCAAAAATCAAAAACAAAATGAATCTTCTATTTTAAACAAATGAAATTAATCTTAAACTCCATTTATTCCTCATTGTTTGCCTAAATTGAAAAAAAGGCCAATCCCACATGTTCCTTCACTTTCCAGATGACATCATATCAAGTCTGCGTATGTCATCCGCTAATATTGATATTGGTCACGACAAATCCTT
Organism: Rhingia campestris; assembly: GCA_932526625.1. NCBI lineage: Eukaryota > Metazoa > Arthropoda > Insecta > Diptera > Syrphidae > Rhingia > Rhingia campestris. The sequence goes on from OW052182.1 coordinate 21,635,552, forward strand.
ACCCATACAGGTGATCGAAACCGAAGTGATGGCTATACCCAATGAACCAGATCTCATTTTCGATAAAGCTCTAGGAACGACCGCTTCCATCCTAGGTACATCAATGTCAGCCGCTAACGATACACACGAACACAGCTCAACGGGGGACACCGGCTCCAGGATGTCACTGGGACGTCTTTTTCAATCGGTAAAATCGTATGTAATGTCACCGGGTGGTGTTGATCATAAAGCTGCCTTCAAGGATTAACTCTAAAAAATGGGGACAACAATAGAAATGCACACATACACACACAGAAAATCCATCAAAGAGAGTATGGTTGGTAGTTGCATTGAAATTTTCATGAACAAACCATTAATGGGATTTTTTTCTCTCTTTACAGACACAATCATCATCAATTGCGGAGAGGAATATGCAACTATTTAGTAAATAAGAAGCAGACACACATGCACACACAAAAAGAAATAAGAAATCTCCACACATACACACTGATCAATATGATTGTTTTCATTAGTTAGTCCTAAGTTAGTCCTATTTATGTGCCGACAAGAGAATTTTTTTCCATTTTGTTAATTTTGTGTAGATAATAATGATCCTTCACAGTATAATCACATTAACAAATCTTTAACATGAATCCTACATTAATTTTTTTTTTTTGTTAAATTAAACCCCTAGCTAGTAAGTGATTATATGCTTTATTTGTTAAGAGAGAGAAAGAGAGATTACTTGATTTGCCTCACAAGTCGGGAGTAGTAAGCAATTTAAACAAAAAGCCTAAGCAACTGTCAAATGTCAAATGTCCTTGCAAACATTTTGAATTTATTAGAATCAATTAAAGAATTATCCTTTGTTCAAGTGTTATATGATTTTTTTAAAAACATTTTTTTTTAAACATTCTCTCTTAACTCCGTTATGCCCCCAATATGTGTAAACCTGTTAGTTTGTGTTTAAGAACTTCAACGTATCCTATGTATATGTATATACATATATTTATATACAAAACATTGTATTTTTTCTATATATATGTAAAAAAAAATAAGAAAAAAATGATAAATGATATCCTTTTTAAAAAAAAAATAAAATAAAAATGGAGACATAACGTTTTCTTTGTTTGTAAGTAAAATAATTTTATATTGTTTTTATTTTATTAAATTGTCAGGCTAATTGTAAAGCCAGGTAACTCAATTTTGCATTAGAATGAGGCTTAAATCAGGGACTGAAAAGAGTTCGAAAGATGCAGGTCCATTAGCGTAAACTCACCTCCAAAGGGGTGTTAACACGAGCGCTGCAACATACTAACGGATTAGGGTAGAGGTAGGAAGTAAAAGCATTTTTTTATTTTAGGAAGGGAAGTCTAGTTATCCAATTTTGCCATACGTACAAGACGAAAGCCAAGTTGAAGTTCTTTTTCGTTCTCTCCAAGTTCTTTTGTCAATAAAATGCAAACTAAAGGGTCCACCAAATAACTTTTTTTTTTTTCGAAAATGCTATAAAAAAAAAACTACTGAATATTTTCTCAAATTTATTTTTTTTATTTGAAAGTACAATCCTTCCGGTTAATAATGGAAAATAATTTCATTCAAATGGCTGCCTCGGCTTGCCATGCAGTAGCCTACACGATCGGTCCAATTTTTAAGCACATTATCGATTGTGTGCAGCTGTATTTCACCAATGGCTTCACGAATATTGTCCTTTAAAGCGTCTCTAGCATGTCGGCGTAACACTTATCTTTTACGGCACCCCACACATAATAGTCCAACGGTGTCAAATCGCAGCTCCGAGGTGGCCAAACGACATCAGCTCTGCGGCTGATAATGCGATCTTCAAAAACAGGGCGCAAAACATCGAGTGTAGCTTCGGCTGTGTGGCACGTAGCGCCGTCCTGTTGAAACCAAATGTTGCCAATATCCTCCTCTTCAATTTTTGTGAACAAAAATTTGTTCAACATGGCCCGATAACGATCGCCATTGACTGTAACGGCCACTCCTTGCTCATTTTCGAAGAAAAATGGCCCAATTATGCGTCTGGACCAAAATTCGCACCAAACAGTGACTCGTTTTGGGTGTATCGGCTTTTCAATGTTTGCGTGCGGGTTTTCTGTGCCCCAAATGCGACAATTTTGCTTGTTTACATACCCGCCAAGATCAAAATGAGCTTCACCTGAAAAGATGATTTATTTGGAAAAATCGGCATCTTCTCTAAGTCGATCGCAGGCCCACTTAGCGAAGCGAAAACGCATTGGATGGTCAGTTGGCTTCAACTCCTGAACCAATTGGACTTTGTATGGCGTCATACCAAGGTCTTTATGCAAAATTCGTCTCAATGATGTCTCCGAAATGTTCAATTGTTGATAACGACGGTGAATTGATGTTGATGGCGCTTCACGCACACTTTCTGCCACAGCAGCAATATTCTCGGGTGTATTCACTGTTTTTGGCTTTTCACGCTTTGGTTTATCGATGATGCCAGTTTCTTTCACTTTTTTCATAAGATAACGAACATACGGCGCTGACGGTGCTTCTCTTCTTCCAAAATCCGTACGCAATTTTCGCACACATTCTGCAACATTACCATGATTTTTAAAGTAATGTCGCAATATTCCCCAGCGTTGTGTAAGCGTATACACAACCATATTCGTTCAGCGGAAGGATAAAACTAATTATCTGTCAAATCAGACATGAGCTAAGTGTTACCACCTGCAATTGACTGTGGGTGTTGAATTCAAGTTAGGGGCGTATGTACGCTTTATATATTGAGGCCTGTTCACCGGTGAAGGAAACCTGCATTTTAAGAGATTTCAAATATGTGGTCGCTCCAACGAAGGTCGTTACTTTCACACATACCGACCATGGATAGTTTTTCAGTTTCGACGATGCAAGTGCCATTCATAGAAAAAGGCTGTAAATTTTGGTTTCGCTTAGATGACAGAAGACATCATTGCGTTATGGAAGCATTAAATTTAAATTAGTTAGATTGGCTGTTCGTACAAGACGAAACACAATTAGCGCTGGGGTGCGCCGTTTTGATGCCAAATACTCGTGCGGTTAAATGTTGTGTCTTGTTGTAAGTTGGCGTGTACTAAATCCAACCAGTGGCATTAAGGAAGGCGATCAGTTCTTCGATGTGTTTATCAGAGAGCTCGCGGATGTTGTCAAAGAAAGGTTTGCCTAGAGTTCGTTGTCTTACTTTTGACAGAGCCGGGCATTTGCACAGAAAATGAGTTAAAGTTTCCTTCTCACCCACCTCCTTGCAGCTGCGACAATTGGTGTTGTGGGGTATACCCATTCTAACAGCATGGTCACCGATGAGCCAGTGTCCTGTGGTAATTGCTATCACCCTGGAGACTTCCTTACGGGATCTGCTTAAGAGGTCGCGTGTTCATGTCTTGCTGTACCGTGGCCACATATCTCTAGATATGGCGCACCCACTGAGGTTTCGCCACCTATGTTCTGCTGTTGTAAGAGAGTGTGATATTGTTCATGATAGTTTTTAAAGGAGTAAGAATGCCGATTGCACGTGAGCTTGGAAGGGCATCAGCCTGCTCGTTTCCATCTATGTCACTGTGGCCTGGAACCCATATAAGATTGATACTGTGCCGACTCCCAATGGAGGCCATTTCGTTCTGGCATTGAAGTACTAGCTTTAATGCCGAAATAATCGCCTTAATAGCGGCTTGACTGTCAACAAAAATAGCGATATTTTGTTTGGGAGTACTATCGTGTCTAATCGCGTGACAAGCCTCCCTAATAGCCAGCAATTCCGCCTGGAAAACTCCGCAGCCCATTTTGGAGCCGTCAGTGTATATGAGTTTGTCGAAATCTTTTTCAACCACTGCGTTTTTCTATTCCTCTCTAGTTGGAAAACCAGCGGTGCAGTGTTTGTGGAAGGTCAGTTTGGGTATCATGTAGTCGGTATGATGGTCAGCTAGACCTGCTGGCATTGAATCTAGGATATTGCTATGCCCATAGGGCTTTTGAACCAGCAGCCGGATTCTTTGAGCCTGACTGCACTGCACATTGCAATGCCTTTGATATGGATGTCTAGAGGGAGAAGATGAAGAAGAACCGTTAAAGCATCAGTGGGACATGATCTCATGGCCCCAGTTGTCCCGATGCATGCAGTTCCTTGTACCTCTTAAGTTTGTCAATGATGTACCCTTTACTCACAGAAGGCCACCAGACTAGTGTCCCGTAGGTGAGTATCAGCCGAACAACAGCCGTGTACGTCCAAAGTGTCATCTTGGGTTGTAGGCCTCATCATTAGCCAAAAGTTTTTCTACAGGCATAGAAAGCTATACATGCTTTCTTAACCCTTTGTTCTATGTTGGTTTTTTTATTTAGCTTCCTATCCAGGATAGTCCCTAGATATTTCCAATTAGATTTACTAACTTAAGTGGCGCTACAGTCCGGGATGAACCTGGGCCCAACCAACATGCCTCTCCAATTAGCCCGATCCTTAGCTTACTGCCTCCAGTTGTGCACTCCAAGTTGGTTGAGGCCGGTTTGCTCTTGTGCGCGCCACTTAGGGCGAGGTCTTCCTCTACTGCGTCCGACGTCAGGCTGGGAATCGAAGAATGCGAGCCGGAGTATTGGTGTCCATTCGTTCTACATGTCCTAGCCATCTTAAACGTTCAATGCGGAGTTTTGACCAGGGGTATGTTAATGTACAGCTCGTATAGTTCGTGGTTGAAACTTCGTCTCCATAGCCCGTCAACACAAACGGGAGCGCAGATTTTTTTCTCTCGAATCGACCAAGGATTTCTTCATCCGCTTTTGATACGGTCCATGCTTCAGTGCTGTAGAGCGGCCTTATTAAGCTTGAGTTTATATATTGCTCACTTCACTTAGGTCGGGTGGTTGGCAGTTTTCGCAGCCGTTGCCAATATTAAATGGTTCGTTCTGCCTGACAGCGGAATGTTGTTCGTCATTGCCGTTTAACAGTCTGCAGAAGTGGTTCTTCCATATTCCTCAGTTTCGACTGTATCTCATCTACGATATTTCCTTGTTTATCTCGACAGGATTCTGTACGTGCCTTCTATCCTTGGCTTTGACGTTTTACACTTTTGTAAAACTTGCGAACATCGTTCCTGGATTGGCACCTCTCTATATCCTCGATTGCGCGCTTTTCTTGCTCTTTTTTCTTCTTTCTGAAAAGTCGTTGTTCTTCCCTTCTTCTCTGCCTATAGAGCTCAATGGCAGCTGTAGGCATTCTTCATCAAACCAGGGGTTTCTTGCTGTTGGCCGCGAGAAACATAGCACATCAGTTGCGGCTGATCTAATGGCTTGTTGGCACCGTAGCCATTGTTCTTCGAGGGATACGCATTGCCCGAAGGCCTTGCCGGTCTCTTGCGATTGCAGTCTTTCGACATTAAATTTCTTCACGGTATTTTGACTTCGGTAGTCGTCCAAAGGTTTTGTTAAGGAGCTCGTAGCAGCAGTCTTTCTCTACATCACCTTTTTCCTCCGTCGGAGCGTGAGTGCATATAAGGCTTATTTTGGCGAATTTGATTTTGATAAGTCTGGCACTCATAACAAATCCACAACCATATGGTCGCCTTTTTGCTCACTATAATATGGTCCGTAGTAGATGTCACACTTTTTCATCCTCTTTTTGTCGGCCCATCATGTCGTAGCTTAGGGCTTTCGCTAGTTATTCGGCTGCACCTCTCAGTTTAATTTTCTCACATTCCAGGTGCATATACGGACGTCGTTGCCCTTATTCGTTTAGCATAGTCGTCAACAATACAATCAGTCCCTTCTGTGAGCGGGTTGTTAACCCAAATAATAACTCCCAGCCTGAAGGTCCAGTTTTTGGGAATTAGTCGTATATAGGAAAAGGGCTATGTGCCTTAGTGTGAGGACACACTTCCATCCGCTGACATCTCCTGCCCCAAAGACTTTACATATGGGTTGAGACACTATCTACTGTCAAGGCACTCAGCATTCGCCACGAGAAAGGCTGAGCGTCAGAGTTGGTAGGCATTAGCAAGGGGAATGCTCAATAGCTTTCATCATATTGCCTATAATTTGAGCAGCCTACATATATCGCTAATTACCTCACCCGAAAAGACGCTTATTGTAACAATTTCCTAACATTTCCTTAACGAAAGTGATGTCAAACATGGGAACACTAACAGAAACCCTTACTTGCTACAGTAAGGGTTTCTGTGAGTGTTCCCATGCAGCCCTGCTCTTGATAATTCATTTTTATGTCCATGTCCAATAAGGATAAAAAGCAATAAAAAGCTCTTTGTTGCTTTGTTATACTTAGTTAGCCCAAATCACAATCCGCAACCGGGGTCAAGACCTATTAACAATGTGTCGATACTATACTCTGTTCAACACTCGCTCGTTTTGCCTGAGGTTTGACTAGACCTAGTACCAAAAGCCTCAAGTAGATAAGAGAAACAAAATTAATGTGAGGTCACAGTTACAATACTGGGTGTCGCCAGTTGGAGGACGATTGGTCTACCCTCTTCACACAATACCGAACCAACACCAGGACGTCTGGCACTGGTTTATTAAATTCACGCCTACAGTAAACGAGATTACCTGAGTTCAAGTCGAAAACTAACGATAAGGTGCAACACATGTGTCCAAGTTTAGAAAGACATACAAAACTCCAGCATCATCTAGCTAGATACACTTTTTCATTTTTATTCAAATTTAAGCTTCAATCCAAAATGATCACTTCTGGGACACGCTGTTCAGAAGCCTCTCACTCACAATACCGTCTCCTTTGAACACCATCGACATGATGTCTTTAGCTTGCTGTCCTTCACCTCCTTAAGGCAGTCTTCATATTCATCCAAAAGGTCTTCCAGTGCCTTTTGTGCTTCGGCAAACTCCTGCTCGTCCATTCCTTCTCCGGTGTACCAATGCAGATGTGCCTTTCTCTTCAACATCGTGGCAGAACCTTGTGACACGCGCCCAAACAACTGCCGAATGGCAGTGGTATTGCCAATAAATGTCGACGACATCTTCAGACCTCTTGGAGGAATATCACAAATTGCAGTCTTTACATTGTTTGGGATCCAATCGACAAAGTTCTGAATGTTCTTGTTGCGTGCATTCGTCATCAAAGTATCCACGTCCTTGGGAGACATCAGTCCTCGAAATATGGCAGCGAATGTAAGGAATTTACCTGCCCGCAAGTCAATTGCAGCCAAAAGGTTGTTGTGACTAAATATCTGGCTAACCAATTCACTCACCGACTGCTTTTCATATTTGGACGCTCCTATTGATGTTAATGGTGCAAAGCCTGGAACCAAGAAATGCAAATGTGGAAACGGCACCATGTTCACATAGAGCTTCCTCAGACCAGTGTTCAATTGCCCTGGAAATCTTAAACACGTCGTCACACCAGACATAGTATGGGCAATGATGTGATTGAGGTTCTCCAATGAAGCTCCATCCAGCTGAAGTCTTTTCTGACAGATGCCGTATAGTGCTTCATTGTCAATGCAGAATGTCAGTTGAGTGTGTGCCACCAAATGTGGGATGCAGAGTACGGAATTGTATGGTTCCACGACGACGTCTGAAATTCGTTGCGATGGTATCACACTAAAAGTGCTGACCAAATTGTTCGGGTACTCCTCGGCTAGGTTGCGCATTAGTAAAGCACCGAATCCAGAACCAGTTCCACCACCCAGCGAGTGTATAATTTGAAAACCCTGCAACGAATCGACTGTTTCGGCTTGCATTCGGGTGGTGTCTAGCACGTGGTCCATAATTTCTGCTCCTTCGGTATAGAATCCTCGTGCAAAATTGTTGCCCGTTCCCTCTGAACCACTTACAAAAAGCTCAGGGTTGTAAATAGCGGCATTGGGACCTTGACGTATGTGCTCAAGACTGGATCGGTCTGTGTCAATAGCTAGTGCGCGTGCATAGAATGTCCCTCTGTCGGTTTCATTAAAGTATACGTTCATACGCTCCAATTGCAGGGGGGAATTTCCTGCGAACACTCCGCTTGATTTGATGCCATGCTCACGTGATATCACGTCCCAAAACTAGAAAACAAATTAAGAAGATAGGTTGGTCGAATGCTATTTCTTACTATATAGACTTACAGAGTCGCCGACGAGGTTGCCACATCTCCCAACCTGTAATGTGATAATTTCACGCATTATAACTGGGAATTTTGAAAAATCTCCGAAGAATGACTGAATGATTTGGGTAGAGTTCTGAGATTAGAATCTGGTTTCAATGAGATTATGACCCGACTGAGTAATTACGATTGTCAGTGATCAAAAGTTTACTTATATTGGTTCCATTGAAGAAGAACAAGGCGTCCGGTTTCGTATCAGTTTCATATGCCCTAACTAATAGAAAGTTGACCCCATGTCTTGAACCAATACCGTGGCATTGCACACTAGACAGCAATGACGGAATTAGGGTGAGGAGCAGTGGCGACTGGTGTATAACAACTTGTTACTATGTCTCAGCAGCTCGGTTTCAAATAACCCTTGTCCTGTGACAGTAAATGGACCCTTGAGTGGCTAAAAACTCAGGCCGTGAAAATGGGAAATGGCCGAATCCCAACTTTTGGATTATAAAGACTCTTCATCTGCCCTAAGAGGAAGAAAATTTATTTCGGGGCGTGCAAAGCTCAAAAATTTACGGAAATATATGAGCCAATCGTAAATGGAATCAAAAAACCTAAAGGTCATTTAGGAATCTCAACGGTTAGTCAGGCCCCTTGATTAGATATGGGGATGGTAGAGCCTAAAGGACACCGGCAACGCTCAATCACGTTGTGGGCACGATGACCCGTGTCCTATGAGTATCAGAATGTGTGCGAAAATTGCGTACGGATTTTGGAAGAAGGGAAGCACCGTCAGCTCCGTATGTAAACAAGCAAAATTGTCGCATTTGGGGCACAGAAAACCCGCACGCATACATTGAAAAGCCGATACACCCAAAACGAGTCACTGTTTGGTGCGGATTTTGGTCCAGAGGCATAATTGTTTCAGTTAATGGCGATCGTTATCGGGCCATGTTGAACGAATTTTTGTTCACAAAAATTGAAGAGGAGGATATTGGCAACATTTGGTTTCAACAGGACGGCGCTACGTGCCACACAGCCGAAGCTACACTCGATGTTTTGCGCCCTGTTTTTGAAGATCGCATTATCAGCCGCAGAGCTGATGTCGTTTGGCCACCTCGGAGCCGCGATTTGACACCGTTGGACTATTATTTGTGGGGTGCCGTAAAAGATAAGTGTTACGCCGACAAGCCAGAGACAATTGACGCTTTAAAGGACAATATTCGTGAAGCCATTGGTGAAATACATCTGCACACAATCGATAATGTGCTTTAAAATTGGACCGATCGTGTAGGCTACTGCATAGCCAGCCGAGGCAGCCATTTGAATGAAATTATTTTCCATTATTAACCATTATTAGCATTTTCAAAAAAAAAAGTTATTTGACGGACCCTTTAGCTGACAGATGCTTGCAGCAAAAAACGAGGCCTACGAGGCAAATCTGATGAGAGATTTCTGAGATTTCTGCTTGAAATACGGAGTTACAACTGTCCATGCTTGTGTAGATGAACATTTTTGTTTTAACACCCTATGCTCTAGCTCCAAATCCTTCATTTGTTTTTGATCCATCTGTGTACCATACATGAGAATCGTTGGCATATTTTGGTTTATTCTGTTCCCAATTCTGACGATTTTGGAATGTTACCTTAAAGATTTGGCTCGAATTTGGGTAGGCAGTTATCTGTCATGGTGATTCCAAGTATTTCATATTTATTCAGTTCCATAACAATTTCAGGATGGATTAGCTTGGAGTTATCGGCATTATCATATATGAGCATGAGGGCATTTGTCATGGCTTCTTTCTGTATCTGAAGATGTAGACATGGAGGGTTTAGGATAACTTCCAGTTGTTCTCATTGCGGTCGTAGTGCATACACAAGCTAGTCTTTAACGTTCGTTGAGCTTGTGTTGTGTTGAATTTTGTTTCGTTTTTTGCCACCATGCAGCAGCTGCATATTATGTGACAATTGGTCTGGTTATGGCTGTGTAGATTCATAGCATGATTTGGGGTTTATACCCAAGCTTTTACCAATTAGACTGGTCCACAGAGAGATCCTGACTTTGTCTATGGTTTTTGTGAGGTGAGAGTTCCAAGTGAGCTTTTTATCCAGAGTTAGTCCCAGGTATAGTCTCAACAAATTCAAAGACAACCCTAGATTGCCGATTATCACTGCAGGAGATGTCAACGCCTTTTAGCATTCACCTATGCTGAGTGCCTGGGCATAGTGACATTCCAGGGAACTGTAAGGCTGATTAACTCGCCAGAAATGGAACCAAATTACCAGTTGTACACGCGTGCACTAGGTATTCCTATCTATACATGCAAAAGCTTATTAGCGCAACATGGTAAAAGCAAATGAAACCTCAGATGTAGTCTTGGCACGACGTGTCAAACAACCAAACAAATTTGTCCAAAGCTAGATTTGAGAAGATCAAAGGGATTGATTTCACTTGATAGACCGTATATTTGAGCCACCATAGGTATCTTCACGGGACACTGCTCAATAGGTAGGCACGTAGAAAGGCTAGACCTCTTCTCAAACGACTTCTGTAGAAGCTGCATGGACGAAGAGGAAGAAGAAACAATACTTCATCTCCTTTCTAACTGCCCAGCCCTATAAAACAAAAGGAAGCTACATCTTGGAGGTGGCTATTTTGAGAAACTCAGTGATTTGACATAAACGGAAGTGAATAGCCTCCTCCGCTTCATCAAAAGCTCAGAATGGTCTAAGTGTGCTGGCCAACGCTGGCAGCCACTCTAACCTAAAATAAACCTAACCTTGTCCCAGGTATTTGACTTCTTTTGAAAACTCTATTGTTTCACCAAGCAGAGCAGTCTTTTCGTGAATGCAATTATGGTACTTTTTTTGGGGGTTGACAGTTGGGCCAACTTTTTTGCACCAGTCAGCAACGAGGTTTAGTGCCCTCTGTTGGAGTTTTGAGATTGTTTCTTCGAATTTCCTCTGATTAGGATCGCAATGTCATCGCCATATCCTTGGGCATAAAAACCATCATTGCTGAGTATGTTTAGTAGCTCATTTAGTACGATGGACCAAAGAAGGGGGATAAAACACCTCCCCGTCGGCAACCTTTCGCAGCCGTAATTTCTACTGTTAAGCATGTGCTTTATCCATTTACATGTGGTACTGTCTACGCCTGCGTTATGGATGCATCTGTCTATTTGGGTATGTTTGGCTTTGTCAAAAGCTCCTTAGATGTCAAGGAAGCAGCCCACAGTAACTTCTTTGCTCTTTAGGGATTTCTCAGTTCGGGTGGTTGTCGTTTTTCCTGGATGATATGCGTATCGGTTTTTGTATAATTTTTTACTGTTTAATGGACCATCGCTTATGTGTCTATCAATGATTTTTCCATTGTTTTATGGAAAGAGGAGGTGAGGCTAATTGGACGGTAAGATTTGGGAAGATTACTTACAGCTTTCGGTATAAACTTGACTGTTACCTTTCTCCAGCTTTTTGGTATGTAACCCCCATGCTCCAAAAGACAAAAACCCTTATCATACCAGTCCTCACACGACTGTTCAAAAGCAGTATAACGTGTGGCTATATTCCAAGGGCTTGGCGAGAAGAAAAGGTCGTCTTCATTCCCAAAGCAGGTAAATCTAGCCATACAACTGCAAAAGATTTTAGGCCTATAAGTCTTACGTCCTTCATTCTGAAGACTTTTGAAAAACTAATGAACATATACATTCGTGAAAAACTTAATTACAATGATATCTCCCCAGCCCAACATGCTTATACAAAGGGCAAAGGGGTTGAAACAGCACTGCACGACGTTGTTAGTGCTATAGAAAAGTCTCTAAAAGACAAAGAATACACACTCGCAGCATTCCTAGATATTGAGGGAGCTTTCAACAATGTCAAAACATGCGCAGTGGAGAGGGCATTGCAGAATTCCAACGTTGACCAGGCACTCACTAACGTGATTGTAAGTCTTCTCAAAGAAAGGAATATCAAGGCAAAACTGGGCGACACTGAACTAAAAGTAAACGCCTCAAGGGGCACGCCACAAGGAGGAGTCATCTCTCCTCTACTATGGGTTCTTGTCGTTAATGAAATACTAATGGAATTCAAAAACAGGGGGGTTAAAGTAATTGCGTACGCAGACGATGTAGTATTGCTTGCGACAGGCAAATTCTTACCAACCATAAGTGAGCTGTTAGAAAACTCGCTCCGGACACTCAACACGTGGGCAAAGCAATGCGGCCTTGGGGTCAACCCCCAAAAAACCGAACTTGTGCTGTTCACAAATAGAAGATCAATACCACACTTCGAACCACCAGCTATAGAAGGAATACCCCTTAAAATAGCTGAAAGTGCGAAATATCTGGGAATAATTCTAGACAGGAAGCTCAATTGGAAACTCAATGTCAATGAAAGAGTTAAGAAAGAAGCAAATGCTTTCTACGCATGTAACCGAATATTCGGCAGAAAGTGGGGACCTAGCCCCAAAATAATCCTGTGGATGTATACGGCTATCGTGCGACCAATACTCACATATGGCAGTATAGTCTGGTGGCAAGCCACAGACAGAGCAACCAACTTGAAGCAAATGACAAAAATACAAAGACTAGCGTGTATAGGGACAACCAGTGCGATGAGAACAACCCCAACCTCTGGATTGGAGGTGATTCTGAATCTGCTACCCTTGGATCTATACATGCAGGAATCAGCTGCCAAAAGCTCCTCGAGGATCAGCCAAACAAACAGCTGGATCCCGAGCCTCGCTTGGCACGCGCAGGTCCTAAAGAAATACGTAGGGAGCGTAGTAAACTCTGACTATCTATCTCCCTATCTAGACTTCGATCGACCCTTTACCTGCTCGTTTCCGAACAGAGACGAATGGGACAAGAATGAACCCACAAAAGGAAATCGATATTCATCTTCACAGATGGATCAAAGATGGACTGTGGAACAGGTGCTGGCATATTCTCAGAGGAATTAGTAATACACAAATCAATCAGGCTTCCTGATCATAGTAGTATGTTCCAGGCTGAGGTGCTAGCAATCGCTGAAGCGGCTCATTTGGTGTCAATAATGGAAATACCACACAGTGATATCACCATATTCATTGACAGCCAAAAAAGCAGTATCTGCTATCGAAATTAAGTCAAAGCTAGTTCGCCGCTGTCGCGAAGAGCTCAAGGTTCTCTGCTCACAGCATATTGCTGATCTCTGCTGGGTTCCTGGTCACAGGGACATAGACGGCAACGAGATGTCCGACGAACTGGCAAGAAATGGATCTGCTACAGATCATGATCAGGCACTACACACGGTCGAACCACCACTCTGTAACCTCAGAGAAAGAGTGGAATACAAAACCCGAATGAAAGCCAATACCAGGTGGAAGTCATTGACTACCTGCGAAATATCTCGGAAGTTCTGACCAGAATACAACGGAAACCGAACCAAAAAACTTTTGCGGTACGACAGGAGCTCCTTATCTAAACTGGTAGGGGCTCTAACTGGTCACAACTTTCTCAGAACCCATACAATGAAATTAAATCTCAAGGATGACGATATCTGTAGAGGCTGCGGCGATGAGGAGGCACACGAGGATACACCTCACTTCCTCTGTCACTGCCCGAGTCTCTGTCACCTGAGGAACAGAACACTTGGAAGCTACTACTTCCAAGACATCCAAGAGCTATCCGATATTCCATTACCCTATCTTTGCAGGTTCCTACGAACATCAGGATGAAGGCGTAATCCCACCAAGGGTATCACAATGGGTCCACATGGACCTAAGTGTGGCGGAATAGAGAATAATCTACTCCACCAACCCGTAAACCTAACCTAACCCCATGCAAAGCTAACTCGGGGTTATTTGTGCGCTGCCTTTTTGGAGAAGTGCTGGGAATGTTCCACATTCACCAGGGGCTTCAAAAGGGCAAATGAGTTGATGGTCCATTTTATTTTTCTTTCATGAAGAATTTTATTTCACGGGTCATGCAAAATTTTAAGTTTCCGTTTGTGTTATAATTAAAACTTTGTGTATACATTTTGAAAAAACCAATAGATTTTTGAAAAATGAAGCTTTTCAAAGATATCATCTGAATTGATGAATCATAACTCCCCGTAAGCCATGTCAATCCACGGATTTTTGTCGTAAAGGTTTTCATTTTTTAATTCAGATCTCCGATCTTTAACATTTTATTGGATATTGAAAATCATGCAACAAGGCGAAAAATTATAATAAAGATCTAACTTGTTCCAATAGAACCTGTTAGGTCTTCTTTTAACAGACACTGGCACTCATCTTCATATAAATTCAGCTCCCCACTTTCATTCCAGAAGGGTAACAATCTCTGCTTCCACTGCATCAAATCGAACAAATAACAAAATCCACTCCAGCTAGCCCTTTTCATCAGCTCTATGTAGTTTGGAAATATCTGATACGCCCTTAGCTCAGCAATTAAAAATCTAGCAAGCTTTTCATTTTTGAAATCTCTTAAGCGTTGAAAGAGTTCTTTCGCTTCTATAAAGTTCTGCCGAGCCTCATCCTGAGTCGATGCATTTTGGGCATGAATCCTTCCCAAGTACATCAGCGTCTGAGCCTTCAAGTCTGCCAAATTGTGTTTCTCACTCAGACTCAGCGAGAGCTTGAACTTCCTCACAGCCAATGGACGGGATGATAGCCTGTAAGTTATATGATGAATAGCTTAAAATAAATAGACAGTCAAAGCCTTACTTGTAGTGACAGAGACCTAGCAAAAAGTAAAATTCACACTTGTTTCTAGGATCATCGTCAGCCATAATGTTGCTCTGAAGGTTATTCAGAATAGTCAAGGCACCATTGTACTCCGCGCCGGCGATGAGGTACTCAGTTTGACGAAGTGTTGCAGTGCAATACAACTTCGTATGGCTGTTTAGTCCAACTAAAGGGATAGAGAGTTAAAGGTTTATTTTCCTAACAAAGCGGTGGTGTAACCTTCTTTGATAGTAAGGACAGCATTATAAGCCGAAGAAGCAGCCTTTTTCTGATCGGTTTTCGATAATAATACCGCCTGCCGTAAATGAGTTTCACAAAGCTTTAAACAAACATCTTCGGATAAGATATTGCGATCTCTGTCGTTGGTATACCACATCGATCCCTTGCAGGTGTCCAATGATCTTGTCATCTGAATAATAGCTTCATCTAGAAGATCATCACCTAGAAAGTATCAGGAAATTAAAACAAATTAATTCAACTCAATCCAAACATTGTGCGCACCCTTTTCTGTAAGTACGACTCCATACTCAAACCGTATTCTGGATAGAATCTCGGGATAGTCGTCCTGCCATTTTTCGGAAATTCTCAAAATTATACGATACAACTCCTCTACCAGCCAATGGAAGGCATCGTCCTGTACCTGTATCATATGTACAGTTTGAATGAGTAGCTTCAGCAGAAGTTCCACATCACCAGTCATTCGAAATCCGAATTCGGCACACTTGACATTTTCGACAATTGCCAGCAATAGACAATTCGCGTCACGAACACGTTTTTTAAATTTTACATCTGTTTGGAAGAGTTCATTTTCTTTGGCTACCAGCTTGCTGAAGTGTTTTGCAGCTGTCGGACATCCCTCTTTAAGGAGGATTTCTTGAAGGATCTTATATATTGGACCTTGCGGAAGATTTTGGTGTTCGTTAGAATTTGGTAAATAGGGGACCAAAGGTTTTCTTGGATATCTTTGTTTCATTTTCCTCACGGAAGCTTTGTAATCTTCGTTTTTAGACTTTCGCATTTCGCATAGAATTTTATTGTTTTTTTGAAGACTAATAAATTTATATAAAGGGAGTCTAAGTTTAATAGAAAGTAGACAGTGAATCGTAAATCATAATTAAAAAAAGTTTTTTTGTAGCTTAGAACTCGGAATTATTGCAATAGTAACAGAAACCAATCTATACCTCCTGGACTCAGGTGTGAGTATGATTTGATGACATTTTTGGGCGGTTCTGCAGTACAAGACTGTAAGCAATACTAGTGCTCTTCATTATCCAAAGCCTAGGACCTGTTAAGGCAATAACTGAAAGACTGAAAATCGATGTCACTTGAAGTCTGATAAAAGGTAATACTCGAGCTTATTTTTTAAATAACTTGGACTAACTCAAAGGGGCATAATGTTTTTGAACAGCACGAGGTTTGCATTTCTAGCCATTAGTAGTCTGGTAGATCTGAAAGGCGTGGGCATCTCTGCGTAATCTTCATCTTTCGTGAAGTGTGGGCTGATTGGTGATATATCTTTCCCAATTAGGTGCAGGTACTTCCTGAAACAGCCATGCTTTAACATTTTCAGAAAATTAGACCCTTTTTAAGCTTAGGTTTTGAATTATGGATAATTTGGAGTGTCAATCTTCATGTAGTAGGTATCATTATTTTGTAGATACTTTGGAAGTTCAGGATGAGAGACTTCTCTCCTTTCTTTCAATAACACCTTTTACCTTGATTTGATTGCTAGTAAGATGTGTTATTTAAATTTGAAAGCTGTAAAAATAAGCGCAAAGGGGGTGGCTCCTTGGGGGCAGTAACCTATTGGTCCCTTGTTTAAATCCCGAAAATTGAGTAAGCAACGAATACAAGTACAATGCAAGTAACATGAGAACGTCAAGGTCCATAATTCAATAAAAACATAGTCATTGAAGTCAAAGGACTGCGGGGCAGAGAACAACAAATATGGCAGGACCAACAATCATATGACATAGTCCGCAAACAAAGAAACAAATGCCGAAGACTGTAGGAATACTCACGCCAGCAAAAGGGATGGCGTTCTGAATAGATCGTTTGGATGAATGCGATGATGACAGGAGGACGATCCCTGGAGCCCAATGGCTAATGTAAGCATTATCGTCATTGAATCAATGGTTCAAAACCAGAAAATAAACTTTCAACGGAAAAGTAGTAGACGTTACCTTTCAACCCAACAAGGCAGTCGCGTAAGACGAACAGCCCAGACGACTATTCTCAACAATCCATCACTTTAAACGTCAGGTTAGATAGCCAAAATTGATCGATATCCTTCTTCCAAATATGGAGTAACGGATGAGCAACAGAGGTCAAGTTTACGGTGCGCATAATCGTCAATCTAAGCAGCTAATATGCAATACTTTAGATCGATTCATGAAATCTTTTTAAATCTTTTTGATAATATTCAACCGAGCCCGTACCGTGCGTACTGAAGAAGCCATCGCCGCTGTAGACGTGAGGTGAGTGTGACAAAGGACACGAATTTGTCGATTCGACGCCACTACTTGGGAAATGTTGAGTAGAGATCTTAGGCCACATCCATGTAAGATCAAACTGGTGCAAGAATCAAAGCCAGCGAACCATCACTAGACGTTGAACGAGATTTTTAACATCAAATCTTCTTCAGCGATGAGGCTCATTTCAGGATTGATGATGTTAAAAGGCAGAATTGTCATTTTTGGAGTAAGCACATTCTTAATATGACTTTCGAGATTCCATTACATCACGAAAAAATTACTATTTGTCGCGGTTTACATGCCGTACCGAAAGCGGTTCCAACATTAACGTGAGCCATTACAGACAAATGATTCGTGATTTTCTTATTTGTCATCATTTGGACAAGAAATGATTCAAACAAGACGGCGCAACATGCCATACAACCATTACTTGATGGAGCCAAGCGTTTGGTTCTCAAGAAATGGACCTGTGAAATGGCCAACTCGTTCGTGTGATTTGACACCTTTGGACTACTTTTTACAGGGGTACGTCAAATCTCTGGTCTATGCTGATAAACCATGAACGATTGATCACTTAGAATCCAACATTCGACGCACTATTGACGAAATAAGACCGGGTATGCTCAAAAAAGTGGTGCAAAATTAGACCGACAGGATAGTGCTAAGTGGGTCAGTGCGATGAACTGCCGCGCAGAAGGTCTGGGTTCGATTCCCAGTCATAGGAACACCTACATTTTTCACTGGCACTTCTTTCGTGATCTGCAAATCACCCGAGTAGCATCAATTGTCAAGGAAAGTCCCGCCATCGTGACACAGAATAATTGTGAGAAATCTAGGCCCTGGGTGCTAACAAGCCTGTTGCTCCCAAAATTTTGTACGTATTTGTTTTTTTTTTTTGGGTGGCGTTCATAAGGCGCAGTCGCGAAGCTTATATGGCAACAATTATTTTCAAACATTAAATGCCATGAAAGATATAAGCTAATAAAGTCAAAATTTATTTAAAAAAAAGTTTTATACCTCTAAAAACACCCTTTAAATAATAACCGTTCACTGAGACGTATACGTACTTTTTAAAAACAAATTCAACTTATTTATTTTGTTTTAGGCGATTTGACCTTGAGTCATAAAAAGCTGGATTTTTGAAAAGTACGTATTCGCCGCAGTGACCGTGTATGATATGCAATGTTGCAAACAAAAAAATGTATGTGCCTTAGTATTCTGTTTTGACATTTAATTTTATATATACCCTTCCCACAGTCCCAAACTCGAGTACTGTTTGGGTGGCGGATTACTGAAGGAACTACACGGTGCCCTGAGCACTTGCATGCATGGCCGTAGACAGTCCAGTGCAAAGAACAGTGGCAGTCAGGCTTCCCACCGTCAGCAACATATTTATATACACCACTTCTACGCTGCTTTCCTTTTTTCTGACCATTTTCTCCCCCAAAATCTGTTACATTATTTTGGGTGATTTGGCATTATGCGAAATAGGATAAAAACAATAATGTCAAAACGTCAACAAAGCTTTTTTGAGCTTTGGAATTTCATTTTGACATTAAGTTTATAACATAGAGAAATAATTTAGATAGATGTACCATAAAGTATATGGTTGATTGAGAATTGTTAGCTCAGTCAGTATGTCACCCATTTTTGGGCCTTAACTTATAAGCTAAAGTGTTGAAATTTGGTACATAGACTCCAAGGTCGATGAAGCAGCACATGTGTAAAAATGTTCAAAATCCGCCCACTGCCACGCCCACTTTTTTAATAGACATCTTTCCTGATCAAATCATAAGAAATTTTAAAAAAGAAGCTGAGCAAGATATTTATACTACGTCATTGTTTCTACATACCTTGTACTACCTTGTAGCAGCGAAGGTAAGAATGCGGAATGCTAGGTTTCTCGCGCCCACCAGCAAGAAACCCCTGGTTTGATGAGGAATGCCGACAGATGCTCGCAGCCAAGAACGAGGCCTACAAGGCTAAGCTGCAGGTGAAGACGAGAGCTGCCATTGAGCTCTATAGGCAAAGAAGAAGGGAAGGACATCGGCTTTTCAGCAAGAAGAAAAAAGAGCAAGAAAAGCGCGCGATCGAGGATATAGAGAGGTGCCACTCCAGGAACGATGTTTGCAAGTTTTACCAAAGTGGAAAACGTCAAAGCCAAGGATACAAGGCTCGAACAGAATCCTGTCGAGATGAACAAGGAAATATTGTAGTTGAGACACAGTCGATGCTGAGGTTATGGAAGAACCACTTCTGCAGACTGTTAAACGGCGATGACGAACAACATTCCGCTGTCAGGCAGAACGAACCATTCAATATTGGCAACGACAGCGAAAACTGCCAACCACCCGACCTGAGTGAAGTGAGGATAGCAATATCTAAACTCAAGCTTAATAAGGCTGCCGGAAATGACGGCCTTCCCGCTGAGCTTTATAAGGCCGGCGGAGATGACTTGGTAAGTAACATCCACCAACTCATAAGCCAAATCTGGTCGGATGAAAATATGCCTGAAGAATGGAACCTCAGCATCGTTTGCCCGATCCACAAAAAAGGAGACCCTCTGAACTGCGCCAACTACAGAGGCATAAGTCTCCTCAACATCGCCTACAAGATCCTATCTGCCGTAATATGTGAACGCCTGAAACCGTTTACCAACAACCTGATTGGCCCTTATCAGTGTGGTTTTAGGCTAGGAAAGTCCACAACCGATCAAATTTTCACACTTCGGCAGATCCTGGAAAAAACTCAAGAAGTCCAAATCGATACCCACCACCTATTCATCGATTTCAAAGCCGCATATGACAGCATTTATAGAGACGAACTGTACAGAGCCATGTCTAGTTTTGGTATACCGCCCAAACTCGTCCGTTTGTGTAGGATGACGATGGAGAATTCTCGCTGCTCCATCAGGGTCGGAAACGACCTCACCGACACATTCGATACCAAAAAAGGATTTAGGCAAGGCGATGCGCTGTCATGTGACTTCTTTAATCTGATTCTTGAGAGGAATGTGCAAAACTCCAAAGCCAACACCAGAGGCACAATTTTCCAAAAGTCGGTGCAACTACTAGCATACGCTGACGATATTGACATCATTGGTAGGACTCAACGTGATGTCATAGCCACGTTTGCTATTATAGAGAAGGAAGCGGCGAAAATGGGTTTAGCAGTAAATGAGGGTAAGACTAAATATATGCTGTCGTCACGAAAGGACTCACAACATCGACGAATTGGACTACAATTTAACTACAATATTTCCTTGTTCATCTCGACAGGATTCTGTTCGAGCCTTGTAGCCTTGGCTTTGACGTTTTACACTTTGGTAAAACTTGCGAACATCGTTCCTGGAGTGGCACATCTCTATATCCTCGATCGCGCGCTTTTCTTGCTCTTTTTTCTTCTTTCTGAAAAGCTGATGTTCTTCCCTTCTTCTTTGCCTATAGAGCTCAATGGCAGTTCTCGTCTTCACCTGCAGCTTAGCCTTGTAGGCCTCGTTCTTGGCTGCGAGCATCTGTCGGCATTCCTCATCAAACCAGGGGTTTCTTGCTGGTTGCCCCAAAAAACCTAGCACATCAGTTGCGGCTGATCTAATGGCTTGTTGGCATCGTTGCCATTGTTCTTCGACATTAGATGCTGGTGGTATGTTGTGAGTTAAGGGATACGCGTTGCGCGAAGGTCTTGGCGGTCTCTGGCGATTGCAGTCTTTCGACATTAAATTTTTTCACAGTATTTCTGTTTTTTTGTGGCGTGGTGGATATCCGCATCCTTACTTTGGCTACAACAAGGTAGTGGTCCGAGTCGATGTTGGCCCCTCGGAATGTTCGGACATCCAAAATACTGGATGCGTGCCTCCTGTCTATCGCAATGTGATCAATTTGGTTGACTGTTCGTTGATCTGGAGACCGCCATGTCCCCTTGTGGATATCGAGGGGAGGAAACCGTGTGCTGGCTATAGTGGCATTTCGTTCCGTAGCGAAGTCAATTAGCCTTAGTCCGTTACCAGACGTGTTGTCGTGTAGGCTTTATTTTCCGACAATAGGTAACGCTAAAGAAGTCTTCTCTTCCTACCTTCGTACTTTGGTAGTCGCTCATAGGTTTTGTCGGGGAGCTCGTAGAAGCAATCCTTAGTTATACCATCTTTTTCCTCGGTCGGAGCATGAGCGCATATAAGGCTTATGTTGGTGAATTTGGCCTTGATTCGGATTGTTACAATGCGTTCCCTAATGTTTTGAAAACATAAGACTTCTTGCCTAAGTCTGGCACTTACAACAAATGGGGAGTAACTGTGTCATATTCGCAGAAGATTCCCGTTTGGTGTAAAGTTGTAGGCGCATAACTAATAAATTACCTACGAACCATTCACAATTATTTGTTATACTTGGCTTAGCTAAACCACACTTTTTAAATGACTGTGAAGTCCGAAAAACCTAAGCCCAAAGTTAAGCTCTGTGAAACCGGGCATAAATGATTTTCATAAACTTTCAACAATATGTTGTGCCATTCCCTTTTCTATATTTCAACCAAATTAGTTTTTAAGATGGGATGGCATAGATTGTAGCCTTCTCATACGTTTTTCTTACAATTTGCATTATGTTATATTTGACACAGAGCTATTTATGGATTCTGCCAAAAGGATTTTACTTATTTGGGCGCTTACACATTTTTTTTTATTTTTTTTTCAATCTGTAATAATGTTAAATTAGGCAAAATTTTGGCAAAGTGACGTTTTTCGATTTGATAATAACAACTCGCAATAAACAATCTGTTAAACAATCCCGTTTTACGTCCCATTTGTATTCATCATACATTCAGATTTGATGCACCATATGGCTTACATTCATGAAATTATATTTCTGAGTTCATGCATGTACCTTCAAAAGAAAGTTATGTTAGACATTTAATTGTCTTTTTCCATTTTGCACATACCATATGTGGTTATATTACCATTTCGCATGTGCCACGACAGGATACCATGCATTTGGCGTGCAACGGATGTGGCCCATTACAAGGATAAATTAACTTGCTATAACCAAACAAAAAAAAAACAATTCACGAAATTGTATAGCGTACACTTAAATCCCACATCCATTCATCAATCGATTGTTCGATTTTTTTTTTGCGAAGGTCCTCGACAACATAATTACCCTCTGAGCATTAGAAAGGTGTGCTATAGTGCCTTGCCCTTACCCAATTCAATATCCGATGTTTTCCTCTACACTTTTATTTTCACGCTTCTTCTGACAAATGTCCTTTTTGCACGATTTGTGTTACTTAGCATAAGTAACACAAATCGGCTTTTATATAAATATATAAATAGAACAAGTCATTGAATTCATCAGGACGGGCAAAGGATTTATGATTTTGAATACAATTTATTGTCTATGCTGTGACGTGATTTTGACCGTAAATATAGGTAATTGATTGGCAACTAATGTTCGAAATAGGCAGAAGGGGCTGACAAAATGTGTCATAGGTCGATTGGATTGTCATAGTTGTGCTTGTTTTCTAAATTAGGTGCAATCATTATGATAAATGGTGTGTGATCCTTTGGGTTGATTTCTGTTTTTTTTTATAGTTGTGACAGTAAGCTACCATATTGGTATGACATGGCAGCTAAGTATCACTCTTTTCTGACATTTGGTTTTTACTCTTTTATGAAATATCGAATAAAGTTCGACTTAAACCAATTTGAGATAAAAGAGAAAATCCTTATAAGGAGGGATAACTATGCATGCCTTCTACTTACATATTATAGAATGAAAAATCTGTTTGCCGCAGTTAGGCTGGACGTTTTGAAAAACCTACATGAGCTTCTCTGACATATTCGCACTCAAGGTAATTAAAGAAATTTCTATAGTTAGTAAGGACCTTTGAATCGCGATTGAATTGAAACCGAAAAGCCAACTGTAGCGCACAATCTCGTAGTGGATACCGACGGCCCCAATTGGAAGTTCAAATACATATACAAATATTTTTGCGCCACAGGCTCATTAGTACCCAAGGCCTAACTTTTTCTAGAAACCATTCATGCGTGTGGAAACTTCTGACACAATGGCGGGCCCTCCAGTTTTATGCCAATTCCGCACACCTGAGTTGAGATATGTTTTTCTTGGCAGTTGATACTACTCGAATAATTTGTCAGAACATCGCGAGAGGAGAGCCAGTGAAAAATCATTTAGGTGTTGCTATGGCTGGATATCGAAACAAATGCTTTCCTGCGCGGCTGTTCATTGCACTAAACATCGCACCACTGCACTGAGACCGCCCTAACTACAGTTGGTATCTGATAAATTGGAACTGGCCATCTAGGTTGGACGCTGTACCTTAGGTTAACTACCCAATTACATGAAAAACTATAGTTACGAGGCAACCAAGATCCCAGTAAAAGACGATTTTATTGTTGATGACCATGCTTACGAAAAAAAGACCCGGAATGCTAGAGCCCACCAAAACAGGTGCAGCCTAACAACTAGTGGAAGCCCTATGTAGTACAAGCAGACATTACTGCCAATCTAATAAGCTTCTGATGACAGTGTTATAACTTGGATGTTTGTCAGAGTTTCGCAAGAGGCGAGGTAGTGAAAGTATTGTTGGTGTTCTTACTTTCGGGATTTGACCCTGGGCTCTCGCGCTTAGCATTCGAACGAACTAACCACTTGGCCCCTAGGCATCTAGGTTCATATGTATAGAGAGCGGTAACAGTGACTATTTGGATGTGAATTTATCATAATCAAAAGCTAAAGACTTAGGCAAGAAATAATTTGCTTCGAAGACATCGGCATGTCACTACTAACAATTGGTTGCACGAGTTCCTGGATAAAACTAATGAGCGACTACAGACCTACGATGATCTAATCGTGTTGGGAGATTTTAGCTCAAAATTGGGAACAGAGAACATCATAGCCTACATGACATCAAATATGCAACGGATTTAGGCTGATTAACATCGGTGCGGAACGTATGATTGTCTCACTACGATATCCATAAAGGGGCATGACGATCTCCAGATCTCCACAAAATTGATCACATTGCGATAGACAAGGGGCAGGTGTCTAATTTTATGGATGTCCGAACATTCCAAGAGGCTAACATCGACTCGGACAACTGCATTGTTGCAGCCAAGGCAAGAATACGGATATTTACCAAAAATTAAGTTTTTTGGGGCAAGTACCACCAAGTCCATTGCAGAACGTCGATATTGAGGATATGGATGAACCACTTCTGCAGACTGTTAAACGGCGATGACGAACAATCTTCGGCTTTCATATAGAACGAACCAATGTTGGCGACGACAGGAAAAACTACCAACCACCCGACTGCAATATCTAAACTTAAGCTTAACAAAGCTGCCAGAAATGACGCCTTACGTTCACTCATAAGCAAAATTTGGTCTGAGAGTATGACTGAAAATGGAACTTAAGCATCGTTTGCCCGATCCACAAAACCCTATGAACTCCGCCAATTACAGAGGCATAAGTCTCCAAAGCATCGCCTACAAAATCCTATCTGCAATATTTGAACGCCTGAAACTCTTTACCAACAACCTGATCGGCCCTAACAGTGTGGTTTTAGGCCAGAAAGGCTATAGCTGATCAAATCTTCGTCAGATCATGGAAGCAAAACGAGAAGTCTTAATCGACAACCACATATACATCGATTTAAAAACCGCATACGACTGCATATATAGAGATGAAGTATACAGACGCATGTCTAGTTTTGGTGTGTGTCCCAAACTCGCCCGTCTATGAAGGATGAAGATGGATAATTATCGCTACTCCATCAGGGTCAGACCGACCTCACAAAAAAAAAATTCAGGCAAGGTGACGATCTGTCATGTGACTCCTTAACAAAGTCAGAATCTCCTTAAATCTTCCATACGACGATATTGACATCATTGGTTAGACTCATCGTGATATCATAGCCCCGTTTGCTAGTATAGAGAAGGAAGCAGTATATGTCGTCAACAAGAACGGCCACAAAACATCAACGAATTTGACAGAGCGCCACCAGACACAACTTTGGGGTAGTATGGGACTATTAACTCTGAGAAATCTCGTCAGAAATCGAAGAAGAATTACTTTTTCTTCGTGCTTAGATTTAGTAGCCATAGTAACAGCTAAATGATTTTTCACTGGCCCTCCTCTCGTGATGATTTGACAAATCATCCGGGTAGTATCAATTGTCAAGAAAAAGCTTATCTCAACTTAGCCGTTCGAATTCGTCATAAAACAGGAGGTCCCGCCATGGTTCAAGAAGTACACAAGCACAAGAAAGTTAGGCCCTGGGTACTGACGAGCCTGTTGCGTCAAAAATGTGTATTTGTAAGATTTAGTAATAAAGCCCTCACTCGAACTACTAAGGAGATCTTATTTAAGACGCTCATCATTCCAGTCCTGATTTAAAGTGCTGAAGCTTGGACCGCATCAAAAGCGGATAAAGAAATTCTTAATCTTTTTGAGCGATAAGTTCTTCTGAAATTCTTCGCCCCCGTTTTCAATAACCGGCTATGGAGATGAAGATTTAATCAAGACCTAAACTGGAGGCAATTATCTAATAACTGGGCTATTTGGAGAGGCATGTTGGTTGAGGTCCAGGTTCTTTCCGGACTGTAGCGGCTATTTATTAGGCAAGTATTACGTTGACGTTAATATTTACATGTTGTTCTAAGACGAGTCGGGCAGGACGTCACAATCGACAGCTGCAACTTAGTAAAGGAATTTGTAAACCTAGGCGTTGCTATTAATGTCTCCTCCTTGGAAATCAAATGGTAACCGCTGTGACAACACTGTTCACTTTTCCGCACCTCTTACGAAATTCGTCTGAGAATCATCCAAGAGTAGCTTCTCAAATCTGCCGTTCGGATTCGGCGTTAAACAGGAGTTCCTCTTCTTTGTGACAAATATTATAAATGAATTTAGAAGCTAAGTTTGAGGCTTTGTATAGCCTAACACCGAGCTTATTGGAGAGTCGTCATGGTTCAGCCACAAGTTCACCCTGGAATTTAGCGCCACTTAACTCAGTGAGTTCTAAATCCTGGGATAGTTCTCGTAGGGGTCCTAATGGAAAACTCGTTTACCTACTTCTGGCATAATGACTTTTGGTTTCCCTATCTGGACAAGCTCAATTGACTCATAGTGACAACTATTGTAATGAGCTATGATGTAGTGGTAGTGATAACTCACTGGGCGACAATACCTTGTCTATCACCTACTTTGTGTATATTAAGTTATAGAGAACCACTAGTCGATAGGAATATCAAAGTAAACAAACACCTGCACGCATATTGCCTCTATTTCGTCGTTTCTGACGAACAAATGGATCCTTCTTGCAACAATTCACAAAGGCTGAGAGGTGTTGTACAGGCTTAGCTTATTAAAATTACATGCTTCTAAATTGGTTCGTCCTTTTAATCCTTTAAAGTTCAGTTGATTAAGATAAATCCTCATAAAACCACACCTTTCCCCATCCTTCTTTTGAAATGCTCATCTATTCACTTTTAATCGTTTGTCAAAATACGACTCGAAACTACAAACCAAGTTGAAACTAAATCACTGAGACCTGAATCATTTACAATACCATTTCTATGATTCAACGAACCGACTTAACATTAAGGAATCGCAATAAAAATTAAAAAGATTATATCATTCGACACTCGTCAAAATTTCGTAGGTTCCTCATTACAAAATAATTTCAAGCTTTCCTAAGCAGAATTGCCAAGCACAATTAAACTTATAATACTATTCCCAACTGAATCCAATATTTATCCCCCGTAACTCGTAAAACAGATTTGGTCCACCGAAGCACCACAAGATCTTACAAACACTTACCATGTGCCCGTATTATTCCACGAATAGAGTTATGTAAATACTCTCCTCGTCCAAGATTATGCCCAAACTTTGACTGATGACGCACAATTAACCGAGCTCAAGGCCATACACCCCAGTACATAATAAAACATAAATATTCAGCTGAGTTGCTACATAAAACGAAACCCAACAACAACTGCCACAACCATAGAATCACTTACAATTCCCAACACGCCCTCCATCATCTTATCCATCAAAACACAGCCAGACATCTTTTCAGAAGAAAACGTGCAAAAGCCTACCTCCGAAGAGTTCCATCATCTTCAAAACAGAGAGAGAATTTCTCCTGACCCAACTCGACCTCCACCGCATGGCAAATTAGGTCACAAGACGAACGGGACAGCAAAATCTAAACAAAAACCCGGCATTCGAAACACCATGCGTTTCAAACATCCCCCCAATAACCACATGCCACCCAACACGTTGTGTTATTGTTCGCCATCGAACAAGCGCCGCCACATCCGACATGTTCGATAGGTTGCGAGTTGGGCATGTGCGAAAATTCGCTTACACACATGTTCCATAATTTGCGCGAGTTTTCCCAACCAAGAAATAAAAAAAAAGGAAATTCCCTACAACCGAGCAACAGTGAAGGAAATCGGAAAATTCTGCGGGAAAATTTCAACGTCTGCAGTCTTCTCAGTCAATGCGTTGACTTCGGGTTGGCCGGAGCGAAAAGTCGAACGGTAAAACCGGAACATCGGACAAAAGTATCGCAAGCGTGTATCTCTGATCGGTTCGTCGTCCTCGAGTGCAAGTGTTGTCCCCTAGTGCAATGAGATAAAAATTAAAAAAAAAAAGAAAATGTCTTCCAGAAAGTAGTGCTTTCTGGAATAAATAAAAAAAAGAGAAAATTTTTTTAAAATTTAAAAAAATTATATTTAAAGAAATTATTTTAGTGAAAATTATTTTCCTGTGATTGTGGTGTGCAAACAAAAACAGTGTGTGAAAAAATGGTGGAATACGATTCGGCGGATGAGGCCAATCAGGAACTCCTGCAGAAACTCAAACATCTGGACGTTCGTGTGGAGACGGTCGAGGAAGGCAGCGGAGGACTATGCCGGAAAGGCTGTTGGAAGCTTCTGAAATGGAAATCTGCTCTCAATCATATTGGATTATTGATTTCGCTGTCGATCTATTGCGGTGTGGGCGGTGTGGTGAGTACATTATAAGTTTGATCAAACCCAGTGGGTGGTACTCAATTTCAGTTTAAAATTCAAATCCACTAAGAGGTGTCAAAATAATCAGCGAGTTCAAGAAACTATATTTCGAAATAGAAATTAAATCTACCACCACGTGTCGATAAAAAGTCGTTAAGTTGGTTAGACAGGAAAACACGTTATATGCGATGGATAGGTTTTGAGATGGGTGTGTTAATTCGTGCCTTATGGATATTATGTCACATGTTTTGGCAGATAACGATTCGGCATAACTGAAGTGATGTAGTCTTAACACAAAAAAAAAACTTTAATGACGTTATGCTGTGAAAGCCTGTAAGCACGTTGTTAAAATTACAATCACGTGCGAGTGATAGACGGGTGGGGATAGAATGACATCCCTCTACCTACATGAGTTTACATAACGTTTCCTCTGGCCAGACTTTGAGGCATTTAAAGTTCCACAATAAATGTATTAAAATGCTAACTTTATTTATTTATATTTTCGGCAGACCTTACTCGATCTCTGGAAAGTACAATATTTTGTTTTTACGACGGCACGCACACAGGGTGGCCAACGTACTACAATTAACTTAATAAAATATGTTTGTTTACCGACTATTTAAATACTTTTTTAGATGTTTAAAATAAGCCACAAACAAAAAAAAGGAATTAAATAGTCATGGCGCGGTAACAAAATAATTGCGAAAATAGTGAGTTTTTTTTAATGGGGGAAAAGAAATAGGATTTCAGAGGTTCGTAAATTATAATTTTCATGGATATAGCAAACTGAATTTTCGAAAATCCATCCGTATGTTTTCTTTCCGTGATTTACTATTGTCAAAGATTTATAACTGATAATCAATACAAGTATTAACGAATTTAATTTTTTAGGATGAATGTCATTGATAATCGTTACATAGATTATTTGATTGTGAACAGTGACAAAAAAATATGCAATTGTGAATAGACATTTGATTTGGTTGAGTTTGAATTATTTGGGTTTAACACTATCAGATCTGTGTCGTAGCGAGCTTAATACAAGCGCATCTACGAGCAGAGATTTGCCACAGCTTATAAAATGCATCCACAGGCTCATCATTTAGTGCATTTGTTAGTGGGACATAACAAAACACTGAAGTTAGTTTGACGTCACTAACAAAATCAATAAACGATGAAATTAAACTTTATTTTTGTATTATTAACAAAACAAAAAAAAAATAAACATACACTTATTACGACTCTAGAATACAATTACAATAATTAGTGTTTTTAAACTACTTTTACTAACATGCAGTTCAACTACATCGCTATTTTTATTGTAAACTCTACTCATGCGACTTATAGCCTCATGCATACCATAGTTGTATTTATGATTAGGTAAATGTAAAATATTTAGTTTGCGAAGATTTTAGGAACCTCCACGGGTATTAAAACCAATAGCACTTAAAAGATCAGGAGCATCTATTTGTCCTGATAATATTTGGTGTAAGAAGACCATGTCATTGTTAAGTCTACGTTGAGAAAAAGGCAACAACTGCAGCAGTTTAATTCGACACCTATACGGAGGCAAATTTTGTACATCATCCCATGGAAGTCCTCTCAAAGCAAATCTTATAAATTTACGTTGGACTGCCTCAATTCTATTTGAATGAACGACATAGAAGGGTGTCCACACCTGTGAGGCATACTCCAAGTGAGGGCGTACTAGACAATTATATAACGAAAGGGTGACATAAGGATCATTGAACTCTTTTGACCACCTTTTTATAAATCCCAACATCGAGTTGGATTTATTCACAATAACGTTTATGTGTTTATTAAACTCCAATTTAGGATCAAAATAAACACCAAGATCTTTAAAACTGTCTATACGACAGAGAGTGTGCCCCGACAGAGTATAACTAAAATTGGACGGAATACGTTTTCGTGAAAATGACATATGCTGGCACTTAGTGGGGTTCAGATTCAAACCGTTTTTAAAACACCATGTTGTAAAGCTATTTAAATCAGTTTGAAGTGAAAGCGAATCGCTTAGATCTCCTACACATTTGAAAATTTTCATGTCATCAGCATATATCAGTATTTTGCTCTCTCGAATACAAGCTTTTGCATCGTTAATAGCAAGAATAAATAAGATAGGGCCTAAATGACTACCTTGGGGTACTCCAGATTGGGCAACAAAAGGGTTGGATTAAGAGCCTCTAAATTTTACCTGATAAGTTCTTAGTGAGAGATATGATTGAACCCAATTTATGAAACCTGGAGGCAAACCATAAGCCTTTAGTTTAAAAATTATGATGTTATGTGATAACTGGTCAAAAGCTTTGGAAAAGTCAGTGTACATATATACAATCGACCCCTTTTTTATTTTCCAACCTATTGGAACAATGATGCATAAAAGTTAAGAGATTTGTGACAGTGGATCGATTTTTTACAAAGCCATGCTGCTCTTTACAGATAATGTTTCGACACAGGAATACCAATTTATCACAAATAATATGTTCAAATAACTTAGGAATGCAAGAGAGTTTTGAAATAGGTCTGTAATCAGAAATGTCTCCTCGTTCACCTTTTTTAAAAACAGGTGTAATAAATGCATTTTTCCATTGAGTTGGGAATACTCCTGTTTTAAGGGAGCTTTCAAACATATACTTAAGGTATGGCAAAAGAGCATCTTTGCATTGCTTTACGACTAATGGTGGGATTCCATCGGGCCCAGCAGAATAATCATTATTTAATAAAGCGATATATTTAATTATTGTCTCATCGTCAAATGTGACGTTGCTGAAACTAACTTGAGAACAGTCATTGAGATAACTGAAATATTGTTCGTCTAAGACAAGAGGGGTATCAATAAATGATTTACTGAAATTCTCTGCGAATGAGTTAGATAAAATAATAGAGCTCGATATTTTTGAATTATTGCAAGAGAAGTTGGCTGGATATCCATCCGTTTTTCTCTTCGAATTGACAAAACTCCAAAAGCGTTTTGGGTCACTTTTAAGAGCGTTCTCCATATTGGCTATATAGCCATTATATAAACTATTTGACATCGCAGAGAATTACTTAAAATAATTCAGGTACTTATTGATTCTGACTTTTAACAAAATTATTCCAGGCCCGGTTACGTATATTCCGAAGATATTTAAGGTCTTTCGTGTACCAAGGATGCTGGATTTGAGCATTCTTAGAATGCTTGACTGGGATAGTTCTATCCATGCAATCTTTTATTAGAAGATAGAATTTGTTTGAGACTGTCAATATTAACATTCGAAAGAATTATTTCTTCGGATAGCCTTTGTTAGTGATACTGGTACTAGATTCTAATACTGCAGTACTAACAGAGTCAGAAGAAAAAACTAAATCGAGAATTCGATTATTATGATTTTTTATACAGCTTGTTTGCTGTAAGTCAAATGATAAAATGTTATCAAGTAATGATAGCTCTTGTTGTGCAGAGACTTCTGATGGTATAAAATGAGGTTCTCCTTTGTATAGAGTGTGCTCGTTTTCATTCGTTCTGCTTTAAAGCTGGTTAAGACAATTTTGAGTATAGTTTCTAATGAAAAAAATGGCTAGGTTAGGTTGTAGTGGCTGCACGCGATGCACGTGCACACTTAGACCATAAAGGTCCGTTGTGGTACCACATGGATCCATCGACTTCACTATATTCGTTCGCCTGATTAAACCATTCAGAGCAAACTATGTAACGTAGGAGGTTTCTGACATTGATACTAATCGAAGAATTGGTCTCCCAGATGAAGTTTCCTTTTCCTGAGAGAGCTGGACAATAGCAGAGAAGGTGAGTAATACTTTCCTCCACTTCTTCGTCCAAGCTGCTTCTACAGAAATCATTGCTGAAAAGGCCTAGTCTTTTTGCGTGTAGGCCTATAGGACAGTGTCCTGTAAGGACTGATGTTTTGGTTGATTATGGGGCTGATGTTTGATCTCTTCAGCATTGTTAAGTAGATGGAACGCTTCTGCTATTCCAGAGTTGCTTCGATATAATGCACCTTGTGCCGTTTATCCATCTGCGGTTTGCTTTCTTGATCGCATCCTGTTTGTTCAGTAATTTAAATGTAGCATGTGGTAAACCCAGTATATCTACTGGCAGTGGAATTTCAAGGGTAGTGCCCTGTTTGGCAATCTCATCTGCCTTGCGATTCCCTGGTATGTCTCTCTGGCCCGGCACCCAAAATAGGTGAATGGAATAATACTCCGCCTTCTGGTTAAGAGACAGTCGGCGTGTCTGATTTCGAGTTGAATGAGATTGCTTCCAGGGATTTGATTGCCGCTTTTCTTTCGCTGACGATGATAATATGCTTCGTGGATATTACATTCCTTTTCAGCCATGACAAGGCTTCTTTGATTGCCATGATTTCAGCCTGGAAAACTCTACAATGATCGGGAAGTCGAAAGGATATGATTAGATATATTAGAAAACATCTCCACCCACTCCAGATTCTGTTTTAGACCCATCCGTGTAGATGAATTAAAATTGGTATCGATCGAATCCGATTCCCATTCAAGGCGACTGGAAAGGGTTGTCCTGAAGTTATGCTTAAAACTGAGTTGGGTAGTGGTGTTTTCTGTAATGTTAAGGTGATTCAGAATCATAGTGCATTCACCCTGATTGGGTGTTCATTGTGACGAGGCTCTCAGTCTTACTGCTGCATAAGTTGCCTTAGATATTAAGGAGCACTGAATGTAGGATAGCATCAACAGCTGCGGAGGGGGCTGTTCTAAGAGCTTCGCTAATGCATAATATGCAAGCCAGGGTTGCAAAAGTCGATACAATTGTACTGTTTTCGATACAATCGCCCTAGTTAGTCATCTATATATATAAAAATGGATCTTGGTTTGTTCGGATGCTTAAAACTCGAAAACGACTGGACTAAATTTGATACTTCCTTCTGCGGATTTGTTCGTAATTGCTCCGCGAAGGTTTAGGTAAAAAGAAAAATTGAAAAATTCTCAACAGGTGGCGCTGTAGGCGGTCATTCCATTTGATAGCACAGTAATAATAAATAAATAAATAATTTATATGGCAAAACAACGTTTGACGGGCCAGCTTGTTAACTAACAAAATAGACAATAAGGAGATAATTAAATTTAAACACATTTTGTGGTTTTAAAATTACAACTATGCTGATAAAAATGGATTTTTTGTTTTTAGGTTGTTATTTGGTTTTACTCACTTGATGTCATAATTTCTATAAGCAAAAAACAGTTAATTTACATGATTTCAAGAGAAATATACTTAATGATTTTTACCTGTATGGGATTTCGAACATTATTGTATTGTACACAAAATTATTTTTAGGATATTTATTTCAAATAAAAATAAGTAAAGCAACGGTTTTTAACCAAAACACATTCGTTTCGAATTTTAAGTCACTCTCATGTTCATCAGGTTCTGGCAAGCGTCCTGCATCTTTAAGGCAATGGGTTGGAAGACCCTTATACACGGCATAAGCTCTTTCGGAAAGTTTCACCAAATCAATTAATTTTTGTTTTGATATGGGTAACTTACCCTGGTAAATGGGTTTAAGTACCACAGGAAACCCGCCAAACAGCTATATTTTTATAGTTGAAACTATTTTCCGTTCGTTCGTTTAGTAGAGCTACAGTTCTACATGTCCTAGCCATCTTTGGGCCGGTTTTTCAGTGCTGAGTTAACTCTGAGTTAACACAGAGTTTAATAACTCCGGAATAAATTTAAGCTAGAGTTAACTCATGAAGCAGTTTTTCAGTACAGAATTAAATTTGACTCCGTGTGTGATGATTTAATTTGGTAGCACTCATGATTTATCGATTTTGCTCAGTTATCATTTTATCAGCTGTTTGGTTTCCTTTTCCCCAAACAAATGAAAATGCTTTTGTCACAAACTTGCAAGTCTTCTTCTTAAAACAATATTTAAAACAATTTCAAGTCGCTGAAATCTGCATTAAGTTCAAATTGGAATTGAAAAAAATTGTTTGCCTGGTATTATATCATCTGTCAAAAACATCTGACCATTTAATCCCGGTGTTAACTCAGCAAACTTGCTGGGTTAACTCAAAGTTAACTCTAGATTTAAATCGCCTGAAAAACTGCTTTCTCAAGTTAACTCGAGTATGCTCCCGAAACTAGGATGATCTCGCACTGAAAAACTGGGCCTTAAACGTCATTTTCGAATTTGAATTTTAACGACTTAATTTTAAGCCAATACATTTTGTAGCCATCTTTATATTTTTTGCATCCATAGAATCGCACTCCATTTGGGAACGCCTTGACTCTAAAAACTTTAACTCTATTTTTTGTAAATGACGAAATAGAAGAAACGAAATTTTGCTAACTGTTGTAAGCAACGATTTTAAAAATTTAAACAATACTGATCCCGGCAAGCTTTCACTTGTTTTTTCCGTTAAATGATCATATGACTAAAAGCTGACAAAAGAGTAGCGATAAAAGGAAAAAATGATCATAAATATTGACGGATACGTATATTGCATTGAAAAACAAAAAATATCTTTTAAGAGAAATTAAAATGCCTGCTTTTAATGATTTTTATTATTTCGTAATTCCCTGTAAAAATTACAATTATGCCTTGGTTATTATTTCCAGCTATAAAACGTGAAAAATTATAGTTATTTTCTTAAAAAAAAAATATTTTCACCAAATCTGTACACCGTACCTATAATTGTATAAAATAGATACCTAGCTTATCAAAACACCAAACGATGATGGAAATCAACCAGTACAATTTCAATACATTTTTTTCTTTAACTTTCAATACAATGCTGAAAAGCCATTTTTCATCCCTGATGCAAACTGATCTTTGAACTTTAACTAGTAATCTTGGATGTTGGGTTTCCAGATTAGTTGCCTATCCAAAACCAGATCCAGGTATTTGGCTGATTCTGCGAACTTGAGACTGACGCCATTAAGTTTTGGGAGAGTCAATGTGCGTGACTATGTATTTCATGCTGAAAAGGACCAATTCGGTTTTTTGAGGACTCGCGCGGCCCAATTAGAGAGTACTATTTTGCAATAGATCTCTAAGGGTATTAAGATATTCACCTGATTGCCATGTCATCTACGTAGGCATCCCTCTCTTTCTAGTTTTACTAGTAGCTCGTTGACCACTAGATTCCAGAGAAGAGGAGACAGAACGTCCCCATGTGGGGTGCCACAGCTAACAGATCTACGTGCGGATGAGATGCTAAGATTTGTGTTAATAATTCTTCCTATGAGTAGCTGATTTATTAGCACTCCTAGCGATTCATCAACATTTAAATCCGAGAGTGCATTGGTAATTGCTTTTGCTTCGACGTTGTTAAAAGTTCCTTTTATATCAAGAAAGGCAACCATAGTATACTCCTTTGCTCTTAGTAAGTTTTCAATGATGCGTACAAGTGAGTGAAGCGCTGTTTCAACCGACCTACCCTTGCAATATCCATGTTGGGAGTTGGAGAGTGCAGTTGGTTCTATATAATATTACGGATGTGTAGATCAATTAATCTTTCCAAGGTTTTAAGCCGAAAAGAAAATAAACAGACGGACGGAGATCCTTAGGATATATGTGAGAGCTCTTTCCTGCTTTGGGGATGAATACAACTTCTACTTCCATTCATGCCAGCTGTCTACGGTTAGCACATATCCCTAACCGTAGACAGCTGATCATGATGCTTAGTCTCAAGGTTGTATTGGAGTTCTGCAGGCATGATTCCATCTGGTCCAGGGGATTTGAATGGATTTTGAATGGATTTGATGCTCTTAATGGCCCAAAGCAGTTTTTCTTTGGTAATGATTATGCTGGAATGGAATTACTGAACAACTCTGGTTCGGTATACTACCAGCTACCAGCAAAGTGGGTATCCAGAAGTAGGTCAATGGTTTCCATGCTGTTAAAGGTAAAGTTGTAAAAAAAATTAACTAGATATGATGGTGGAAATAATGAAATGGCAACAAAAATGCAACAAATAATAAATCATGTTCCAATTGCAGATCCCTCCGAGAGCTCCATAAGTGGAACACGATTCCTTAATAGCAATATGCTGAGGCTAGGCTAGAATTCGTCTCTTCACTCTTTCTACAAAAATAGTACAGCTTGTATTTTTATACCCCATCCCATAGGGGTATATCATTTTGAATATAAGTTTGCACAATTTTTCTGGCATTAATCTATTCATTTTAAAATGGCAACACGTACCTACTAACCACAAATCAAGTGTCAAATTGACAATCTGTAGAAACAGTGTTGCCGGTCAATAAATCAATCCTCTAAAAAACCCTTTACAAGCCCTTGATTGTATAATAAGTATAATAAGCTTCGAATATTTCTGGGCAGCCATATAGTTCCTTTTATATAACTTTAGGCTCTTAGCGCTTATATTTTACATGAGACTTCATTTCACTTGACTCGAACCATATTTTAAATACGGGCAAGGTGTTTGTTCGTTTATATGTAAAATCTAAAGGAATTGAGTTAATTGCGATCCGCCAGCATTTTGACCATTCACTATCCTCGTTAAAAGCACCTGGCAATATTATGCTCATTTCGTGTATTATTGTACGAAATGCTTGAATACCAGTATCGTCAGCAAAAAGTTGCAACTATTGTGTCATTAGTTTTTGGAATATCACATGTAAATAGCAGGTACATGAGTGGCCAAAAGACGCTTCTTTGGGTGACACCTGCCACTATTTGTTTTTAAATTCCAAATATTAGTTTTTAAGTTCAAAATACCACACTTGAATTTGGTATAATTGTTTAGGCAATTGGTAATATTAATTTATAAGACATGTTTTTATGTATTCAATGCCTTATACCACACCTTGCCTAAATATTCCGAGATGTCAAGAAATAGTGCAGAAACAATTTACTTTTCTTCGAAAGCTTTCTCAATCCCATTAGTTATTCGAAATCAACCTCGACAGTGTGGAACGGCTCAAGATCTTGTAGAATCTTTAGCTGGTTGACATAAACGCGTAATATTAAAAAAATCATGTGGGAAGGCTATAATCCGCTGTGCGGATCTTCTATCCTTGAAATTTATATCCCCAAAATGTGGGCTTTATGAAGATCAAATATAGAAAATTACGTTGTCACAACATATTGTGCAGACAGTTTATAAATTTTTTTTTGTGGTTCGACAAATAACAACGTTTTTCTATTGCATATGCTATGGGGTAGGGTATACAAACGATTTTTGTAGGAAAACGCCCCAACAAGTGGGCGTAGGTTAAAATGGTCTAAGGACGAAATGTTCATATTGATTTTATTAATGTTTTGTTCATCAAACGTTTTTTTTTTTCGAATATTTAAAAATATCCATGGACGAAATATATTCTTAATTCTTAACCGTTTGACTAAAACTAAGGTTTTTCTAAAAAGTGGGCGGATTGCCATGGGGATTGCATGATTGGAGCTCTCACTGCCTCATTTTTCCCAGATGGCCTGTTTTCTCATTCTCGCGGTTTATTTGGAGGTAGTGACCCGTCTCGGACAAAAGGGATACATTGCAGCGATTTTTGAAGGCACGCTGCGTTGCAATCACAAAACATCCATGCGTAAATTAGGTCTTGACGGTAAACGCAAGCTACTACTCCCCAACAAATGACTGTTTCAATTGGAAGTGTACTGATCTAAAAGTAGGTCTCGAATGCAATCGCACGCTATTCACTGTTCCAATGCATGAGTGTTCCATTAGCGACTGACCGGGGAAGGGGGAAAAACTTTAGAATCACCCTTTTTGGGCATCTGAAATTCGAAAAAGATAAGAGATGTGGAATTGCTCCAAGCGAAATTCGGCCACTGGTGATAGGAGTGAAATGAAACACCCGATTTTAGAACCCTTATGAACACTAAAATGGCTGACCACCAAGATTGCCTCCGAATGGATTTTCTCTCGAATTTGAAAATTCTACTAATCTTTTTCCTTTAATTTTCTGACTCCTCTTCATCGTCCGTTCTTCTGTCTTCCTATTGCGACTAACTTTCTCGTCCCTTCTTGCTATCACGTCCTCTCCTTGTCCTCCACGAAGTCTTTAAACTCTTACATTCGCTCTTGGAAATAGCACCAGTAAGCCTAACTGCGAATTCTAACTACTCTTCGTTTTCCAACTGGAGGGTGTTTTCCGCGCTTACAAGTGTGTTCCACCCGTTCACATGTGACTTAACGATTTTCTACGCATCGCGCCGTCAGGTAATTTCCCGACGCGTGCTATCGCTATCTGTCACACCACATTCATTCTATCCAATTAGTTATGTCAATATGCGAACGCTAGTCAGCATAACCTTTGGGATTTATCCGATCCCGTCAGTATTCCTATGGACACTTGTCAGTGTTCTAGGACACTTGGTGTCAATCGTGGGCAAGTCTTTGTGTAAATCAAACATGTGCCCCGAATTCCAATGTTTTGTTGACGTATTTTTCGTGGGTCTACTCTAATATTTGCGACGGTTTCCCGACCGATTAACTTCTCGCTTTGGACCAGGGTAAGGACGTTGATATCTGTAAGGAGGGATGGGTCGCCGCTCATTTTAGGAATCATTCAGATGGACTAGAAGGAAAAGAGTGACAATAACAAAAACAAACATTCGAGAACTACGTTGGTGGTTTCGCGTGCAGATTTTGGGGTAAGGGATGTGTCTTTTGAGTGCCATCCTTTACATAAATGATTCTTTATGTTGGGCTCGAGGCAATGTTACAGCATGTGCTTGTAGTTATCGCTTTCTTTTTTTGTGCCTTCGGTCGTATTTGTTGTCACCGATTTTTTTGACAAGTCCTGGTTGTGTACATGTCTCGTATTTGTTTTAGACCACCATGTGTCTGCTTTGTTGCAGACATGCTTGGTGATGTCTCAGATTTTTGTGTTATTTGTATTGTGGAGAGGGTGTTTATGTCTGGCCGACTGCCCAAACACCTCGCTTGATCCTTCATTGCTCCATCGGTGGGAAAGAAATAATCATCTCTTGGCCATCAAGCTCCAGGGATCGTCCTCCCCCACCCGTCATTATCGTGTTGGGGTCGACTCGGGAACGTCCTTCCTCACTAATCGAAATGGTCAGACCGCTCCTGTCTGATTTTGGCCGCCGCGAGTCTCCCACGTCCTTTGGTCTTCGACGATGGCGTTTTCCGTGGACCCCTGTCGCATGCTTTTGTTTGGCGTTGCTCTGTCGTGAGTCTCCCCATTCTCCCTGGAGCTGCACAAAACAGTTAGGACTTCTTCATCCAAAGCAAGTGGATCCACAAGGCAATACGTCCTTTTAACAAGAACGTTTCATATTACAGAATGTTTTGAAGAGGTCATTGATGATCTTGAAGGAGCGCCGAGTATTCTCCGTCATCATCGTGGGTATCGATTAAGTTTTTTTTCTAGATCGGCTGAAGGGTGAAGATTTGATCGGTTTTGGATTTCGCTGGCTTAAGGCCGATCAGATTGTTGGTAAACGAATTCAGATACTCAAATAGAATGTAAGACACGATTAATGATAACAATGCCTCTATAATAGGGCAATTCTAAGAGCTTATTTTTTGTGATTTGGAAAAACTGTGGGCTCATATTTAAGTTGTGTGTTTTTTAATGACATCTTTCCTAGCTTTATAAAGGTCCTGAAAGGCTGTAGGTCATTTATATCTGGATGATGGTAGTTTTTGCTGTTGCCATCATTTTCAAATGGTTCATCCTGGTTGATAGCTGGCAATCGGAATTTATTAGTTTGCCAAAGTGGTTACCTGCATGAGATGGTTTCGTCGTCCAAATAGGAAAACACATTGCGCCATCCTTCTCAAGTGCGATTTTTACACGGTTTCGAATAGAAGGTTATAAGACGCTAGCTAGTGTGATTTGTCAAGCATTTCATCAACCAATTCCAGTCTTATGAAACGAATCCCAAAAATGTATCCCGAAAGCGATAAGAATTTTTAAATTTCACCTTTGTATACGTCAAATTAGTTAATTAGTTCAACAAATAAAAACCGTCCTCGAATTGTGTCAAAGCGGTCACACTAACCCCATCACAGCCAGGAATAGGGTCCATAGTCTTCACCACTCATATCACTCCTCAGTGGTTCTGCATTAAAACTTTTGTTTGGCCATGAAAATCCGTTTTACCTTCTTTTTCCAAAAATAACTTTTAGCACCCCCATCCCACACTTGCGAATTTTCACAAAAAAAAAAAACATAACCTAGGGTTTTTTTTGTTTAGCTAAGCTATGATGGACGTTTTTCTTCAATTTTTCTTGCGGTATTCTAATTTGTTTCGAATGCTTTTATGGCCGCACACACTTTGGGTGTATGTTTGTTTTTATATATTTGATTTTTGTTTTACACTCGGATTTTTATTTATTACGGTTTTGTATCTTTTATCTTGTTTTGAGGGGGAAGAAATATTTGGAATTGCTTCTGAAAGATTGGCCGGCAATTAGTTTGTACAAATTATCTCAGCTCGACCTGTGGAATGGGGAAAGGTGCGTGTGTGTTACACATCCCGAAATATGTTGTACTGATGTGGGATAAATGATCTTATCCGGGGGTGGGCAATACTTTGGTTGGTCTATCCAAGGTCAATTAATTAATTGGGAAACTATTTATCTGCTAAGAGCGAGAGGAGAAACAAATCAATCGAATGTCAAAGTTTGTGGGGAGTGTGCTTAAAACATAAATTACGTTGTGATTGGCCTGTGAAGTGGAATCGCTGTTTATAGCTAAGGATATGTTTACATTTGTTTTCGTTAGCCATATAGCCTTTGGCTGGTGAAAGGTTGTTCCCCATTACTTAAGGGCACGAGAGCTCTTGGTTTAGAAGCGGAAAGTACTAAGTTGAAGTGTATTGCCATTAAACATGAGAAAGGACCATATGAGGATTAGGTTGAGGAACAAAATTGGACTATTAAGATAAGGTGTTAGTGCTTAATCTAATGGGCATTCCCAGTAATGATGATTAACGGATGCACTTAGTGTGAGTCTAAGTACTTTTGTGGCGCATGTTGGGTAGTTTTCAGCCCGACAGTGTTAGGATGCGTTTTTTTTTTATTTAGCAGTTGGTTATCATACCGACCAGCTGTTGTAAGGGAGTTATTTTTTTCAATATGGCAACACTCAGATTGCGGAAAGTTATCATGACCACCATCTTGGCATGCAAAGTCTGAAGGCCGAGTAACGTGTTCAAATTTTCGAAATCGTTCATCTAAAAATGGTCATCCGTGTATATATCCACTGTCATCTGGTGGTGTCTGTAGCGAATTTTCAGCTAGTCATCAGTCGCCAATCACCTGGGATAGCCATTCATTTGGATAACTACATCCCATGCATAGTACTGAACTATTTTTTGAAGGGTTGTTAATTCATAGGGTGACACATTTATTATTTCATTTTTTTTTTAGATTTGAGAACCGCACCAGTTAGTTGTTGAATTTTACATTGAGGATTTGAGAATATAAAATTAAAATGAATTAAGAAATTTGCGTGTTTCAAATTACAAATTGCTACTTAAATGATACATGCGGTAGTATATATACATTTCGTAAATAGATAAGTTTAACCCTCGCTCGATTTTCTAAAACTAACCATTTGTCTGCTCTATCTTTTGGCATATGTCATATGCATATAAGTCAGTCCTAAAATTGCTGGCACTGGTAGTTAATTTGTGCAGTGAGCTACTACACAAATTCACTAACAGTGCTACCAATTTTAGGATTCTTAGGATATGAGGATATTCTTCCCCCTATTACTGGTGTAAATATTTTTAAAAAATTTTTCAAAAAAACATCAAAACAAGAAGCTATTTATTAAATGTTCACTAAAATCTTTATTAATTATTAAAGCCCATAGTTTGACAATTGATACCGTCCAAATGTAAGCCATCTCGTTCACTGATTTTGTAGACCAGTAAAATTTCTTGTGACGACTCGCCAGGTAGACTCCGTGATGGCAGCCATTTCGTCATGAATGTATTCATTCTAATGCACTCACGAAGTAGTTTTTTTTTTAGAAAACTTAAGATTTCAGATAACTTCACAGCTCCCGAATGTGGCCTCTTTCATCAAACAACATACTGATAAGAAGGTTTTCTGGGTGCGCAAAAAAAGCATTTCTTTCTATTACAGAATCAACAACAGATCTAAAATTTTCGGGTAAATATCGAGAGTATATTATTAGTTGGAAAATATGTTTGGCTCCATCCTTAAAAGACGTCTTTTGCTTGATTTGGAACCAAATTGGAGCGTATACTTTAACGATGTATTTGACAAGAAATAGCAAATTTTCTGATGGATTGGAAGTACTAACATAAAGTCTGAGAATACAATTAGCAAAAGTTAGCCATCTCAGAAACCAGTTGATACTGTTTGACATATCTGATAAAGATATTTTTGATCCGTACTTAATTCATCAACCACATTCTTCGGCAAATCAGACATATTACCAGCCAACGCACAATAGCTCACGGTGGTTTTATTTTCGCAACCAGCTAATTGTTTTCCAATAGGTCTGGAATATTCTCTAGAATTCGAAGTGCAACCATATAACGTCAAGAATAAATGACGAAGAGGTAACTCATTTGCATGAAGCATACAAATATATCATTTTAGCGGTCTCTTCAAAAACTCCTCTAAATATTGGATCACGTCCCCCTTCCAACCAGTGTTAGGGCCCTATTATGACTTGCGAGTCGAACGTTCGACTTAAGGCGATCATTTAAGCGAATATCTCTAGTCGTGGTATTGCGAGAAGCGAACTACGGCATTCGCCTTTCAAATCAATGTCAATTCAAAATAAAATTTGTGAAACGTCAAGTTTTATGTACCTAGATTAAATTAAAAAAAAAGTAAACAAATTAAACATTGAAAAAACGATAATGATCTGTGTTGGATTATTTTTTAAAGATGACAATACAAACGGAAAAGAAGAGAAAACTATGGTTTCCAGACTGAGGAGGACTTTAAAATATATTTTGGTAATTTATAATAATTTATTATCATATCTTTTTTATTTGCACCCCTCCTTT
The DNA here is from genome assembly GCA_932526625.1 of Rhingia campestris. NCBI lineage: Eukaryota > Metazoa > Arthropoda > Insecta > Diptera > Syrphidae > Rhingia > Rhingia campestris. The sequence goes on from OW052182.1 coordinate 21,678,821, forward strand.
TTTTCAATAATTTCTTTTGAGAAAAAACAAAACCAAAGTCACCAACAATTACAGTTCGACTGATTTTAAAAGAAAAAGGCGAACATTCGCTAAAGGTAATAGAACGAGAATTCAATTCGCCAAACTTTTTGACATGTTCTTAGGCGAGTCGCAAACTGTAATACCAAATAGTCACATTAAACAAATTTTTCACGCGATTCGCAAGTCATAACATGGGCCTTCGTTGCAGTTCCGTCACATCCAATGCAAATCACGTCTTCTAAATTCCAACCTTGACCCTCTAATAAAGTTGTGATCGAAGTAAACATTCCCTTTGCGGTGCTACGACTTGGCGTTGTGTGTCTTAAATAAATTGATCCAGGTTCTGCCAAAATTAAGATGTGCTCTTCAAAAACTTCTTTGCGATGATAACGCGGCACTATTTTTAACTTTCTCTTACAAAGAGAAAGATATTGTTTTCGTGAAAATTTTCGACCTCGAGATTTTGATTGATTCTAACATTACGATGATAGCGGAGCCTAAAAAAGTGGTTTTTGGAATTCCGTCCGTCGGTCCGTCTGTCCGTGACGGTCTCCCCAGCCTAAACGGCTTGACCGATTTTCTTCAAACTTCGTATCCAAGCTTGTTTTGGTCATAATTCTAGGTCATTTTTTTTGTTTGCTTTTAGCCATGTTAAAACTGGTACCTGCCATATAAAAATTACACATAACCTCAATTTTCTCGAAAACGGCTCTAACGATTTTGATTAAACTTTATATATACTATAACCATATTAGTTCCAACAAAACTGCGTACCCAGTTTTTTCGAGAAAATCCATATAACGGATTTTGTCATTTAGGCCATATAAAGAAAATTGTTAATATCTCGCAAACTATTGTGTCAAATTGAATGAAATGAAAAAATCACCATAAAAATATCAGTTTTTCCAAATTTTCATGGTCGGTAGCGCTCCCAAGATATACTTTTATTTTATTTATAAAATTATTTTTGTAATCTACGGCCAACTACGCAAGTTTTGAGAGGTCTTGCGTTCGGGTATCAAAAAAAATGTCGGGACACCCTACCATACATATGCAATTTGATGAAAGAGAAATATATTATATCCGTCTCAATGCACTCTGCCTTTTATAATCGACAGATTTGTTATCAAATTAGGTATTTCAAAGTTCGCTCAACCCACCTGACATCTCGTTCGTTTTCTTTTGTGACACACTGTGCTGGCACAAAATTTCAATTGGTAATGCAATTTTCCGATTTACTAGGAACTAATATTATTTAATATTTATGTTCTATTTTCTCCGTCTGGCAACCACCATCAAACATTCATAAACAATGTATTTAAAGAAATCATCAAAATATCCCCAAGGGAACAGGTGGACTTTGTCTATGCGGTTCGTAGACAGACCATTCAGATAGTTTCAACTGCAAGCGGATACGGAACCACTAGATTTTGATTTCCATAAATTTTTCAATCAAAATGTCGGCCACCGAAACAGCTGGTGGGTATAGAATGTTTATTGTGCTTAATGCTGAGAGTATCCATTAAAATTTAATTCATGAGCTTTCAAAAGATCTCCAAAAAATAACGGCAAAATGATTTGCTTGTGAAAGGTGAGGAAAAATATTATTTTAGTTTTTTAATGGCTTAGGTGTTTTTTTATAGATTTTTTTTTGTTTTCGGCACATATTAGATAAATAAGCTTTGGAAGCTCTTTATGACTGTGTGTTAGCATATCATTAGCATAAAAATCATACTCTTGACGTAATAGCTGCTGGTGAACAAATAAAAAAAATAGGGGAATCCTTGAAGAATTAAGAAAAATGCAAACAGAACTGTTGTGTGTATTAATATTGTATAAATTGTTTGCTTAACGGTGAATGGCAGGAAGGCATGAACGCTGTGCTGACTTTTAAAATATTTTGTAACCACTGCCTCTAGAGGAGAAGTTCTCTGTGTGTGCAGAATGACGCCAATCTCCCATATTGGCAGATGCACAAAAGGGGTTGGCCTCCAGTTGGGGTGTGGACGGAATGCTAATATTGTTTTATTCGTGGGATGCATTTTTGTTCCTATTTTCTTGAAAGGAATGCCAGGGTATAAACTTTAACTAAAGTAATTAGATGATGACCTTGAACTTGGTTGGGCATACATGCATGCTTGCTGAGTTTTAAAATTAACATAACTTAGATCGAGTTGGAATTTTAGTAGGAAACGCCAGTGCCATTCGGAAATTTAATGTTCAGACATGAAGATAAGGAGATCAATAAAAAGGAGGATTTGGGAGGAAGGTGATGATGTTGGCCCAGGATGTCGACAATTTCTTGTGTGTAAGTATATATTAGTAAGTGTGTAAATACCTGACGAAGTGATCGATATTTTCCTCCAAGTTGGCTCTTTTACGGTCTGACATTTGCTGGTGGATTTCAGGCAGCTAAGCACTTGTTATTTTAAATAAATGGGTTGGTGCAAGTATACTTTTATGTGGAAGTAACATAGGGTTTCAACATGATACAACATCTTCAAATATGGGCTTTCGTATGTTGGGTTTTGCCATGAGCGTCGATGACGTTGGTGCGCAAAACCACTTTCCGGATGAACCTGGTCATCCATCACAAAAAAAAATACAAATTTTTGGCGCAACAGGCTCGTTAGTACCCAGGGCCTAGCTTTCTCACACCATTCATGTGTGCGTGTGTACTTCTTGCACGATGGCGGGACCTCCTGTTTTATGCCGACTCCGAACGGCTAAGTTGAGATAAGCTATTCTTGACAAATGATACTACTCGAATGATTTGTCAGATCATCACGAGAGGAGGGTCAGTGAAAAATCATTTAGGTGTTGCTACGGCTGGGAATCGAACCCAGACCTTCTGCGCGGTAGTTCATCGCACTAACCATCGCGCCACTGAACCCCGCATCCATCACCATGTCTCAGAAATTTGTTCCTCACCTACTGCCTTCACACTTCGGTTTGAGTTGAGGCGAGGACTTCTTCTACTGTGCCAACCATCTGGCTTGGAATAGAATATACTGCGAGCCGAAGTATTGATGTTCATTTGCTTTATTCCTGGTAGCCATGGATATTTAAATCCAACGCATGTTATGTTCATGGTTCTCCATAAACCGTCAACGCAACATGACGAGTGACCAAGGATTTCTTAAATTGTTTACATGCACTTCTCCTTTATTGAATGAATGTTTATAATTGTTAAGCTTACAGCATGAAGGCAGCGAATCCATTAGGTAGAGTTGGTAAGATCTAGGGAATTAAGTCGTTTTGGATCGCTTTTTAAAAGCGAACAGCGCGTTGTACGAACGAGAGTTTTACAAAAACGAATATTCGGTGGCGCAACGTTGCAGATTTTGTAATATTCGAGAATAGGAGTTTTCTTGGTCCCTGAATGGCAAAATTTACCTGACTATTACCAAAGAACATGGTTTTGGTCCTCGCCCCTATTAGGAAAAGCTGTCGTTTTCCACAAGCATCTCTTGATTTCAAATTTTCATCACAAAATCGCTTGCCATGGACACTGGACAGGAGCAGGTGGTAATTATTTGATGTCAGGTCTCTACTTTTAGGTGGATGCTTATGAGCTACCTAACCAAGCTCTTGGAGTTACTGAGCGAGTCACTTTCGTTGTATGTGGCCTAGCGTTGTCCTGATGGTTCAACATTTTTCTGCTATTGGCCAAAGCTGAACACTTTTGAAGCGATTGCTTCCTTTAATTCGACCAATTTTTGACGTACAGCTGCGAAATTAAAAGTTTTGTTCTAGGATAGCAACTCATAGTAGATGGGCTGTCAATCCTACCATATACGCGGCAAAACTTTCACAGCCGACCAAGAACGTTTTCGTTTGAGCTTTTCGTAAATGCACTTCTCATCATTAGTCACCATCCGCATCAGAAATAAGTCGATTTTGTTGATTCGATTCGCAGATGGAAACGGTTTTTTTTTGTGCAATGTTTAGCTCCTGGAGGATTAAAACAGTGTTTACATGATGGAGAGATTCGACGATTTCTATGTTAAATAAGCAGTAACAATAGTTCCGTATCGCCCCAACTTAATTCACTATCTGTCTACAACATAAATATCGAAATTCAGTGACGTTTGACGCCATTTGCAAAAAGTATGCCATATTTACATTACGGCATGAATTTTGACCTGCCATGTACATACAACCCCATACTAACTAACTTACTTACTTACTTAAATGTTAAACCTGGGACCAACATGCGACTCCAATTTACCCGGTCCCTTTCTAACTGCGCACTTCAAGTTCAATCTTCGTCTTCATAGCCCGTCAACGCAAACGGACCGAGGATTTTTTTCGACGAATTTTGCTCTCAAATCGATAAAGGATTTCTTTATCCATTTTTGTTATTGTCCACCCTTCTGTCTGTAGAGCATGACCTTTTATATGGTCTCCTTAATAGTTCGAATAAGGGCGGTTGGCAAGAGTTATTCTTCGTTTAATTCTGAGGAGATGTTGTTGTCAGGGTTAATAGCGAAGCGGAGGTATACAAAGTCCCGTCAATCTCAAAGACATATCTGACAATGGTGACGTTCTGTCCATGTTGTGTCGTCGATGTTGTGTGTCCTATCATGTTGGCAGCATATTATTAGTCTTACCCTCATTCACTGCTAAATCCATTTTTGTCACGTGGCTATGACATCACGTTGAGTCCAGGCAATGATATCAATTTCGTCGGCGTATGCTAGTAGTTTAGCCGATTTACGGAAGAATGTGCCTCTGGTGTTGATCCTTTCAAGAATCAAATTAAAGACGTCACATGAAAGTGCATCGCCTTGGCTTAATCCTTTGTTGGTATCGAATAGCGAGAATTCTCCATCGTCATCCTGCAGATCTCGTCTTTACATGCAGCTTAGTCTTGTAGGCCTCATTATTGGCTGCGAGCATCTGTTGGCATTCCTTATCAAACCAAGGTTTGTTGCTGGTGGGTGTGAGAAACCTATCACATCAGTTGCGACTGATCTAATGGCTTGTTTGCATCGTTGCCATTGTTCTTTGAAATTAAATGCTAGTGGTGTTACTCAAGAGTTTAAGGGATACGGGTTTTTTGAACGCCTTAGTGGGCTCTTGCGATTGCAAACTTTTGGCATTAAAATTTCAAAGTATTTCTAATTTGTTGTGGCGTGGTGTTTATCCGCATTATTACCTTGTCTGCAACAAGATAGTAGTCCGAGTCGATGTTAGCCGGAAATGTTCGGAAATCTAAAATACTGAAATCAAGTCTCTGGTCTATCGCGATGTGATCAATTTGTTTGATTGTGCGTTGATCTGGAGACCGAGAAGTCCTCTTATGGGTATCGAGGTGAGGAAACCGTGTGCTGGCTATAGTGGCGTTTCGTTCCGCTGCGAAGTCAATTAGCCTAAGTCCGTAGCTAGACATGGTGTCGTTTAGTTATTTCCCGAAAATACTGCTGAAGAAATCTTCTTCTCATACCTTTACGTTAAAATCCCCCAGCACGATTTAAACATCGTACTTCGGTAGTTGGTCGTAAGTTTTGTCAAGGAGATCGTTAAAGCGGTCCTTCATCTGTCAGAGCGTGAGCGCGTATAAGTCTTATGTAGGCGAATTTGGGCTTGTTGCAAATTGTGAATGCACTTCACTAGTGTCTGAAAAACATACGTCTTGTTCCCTAAGTCTTGCATTTATAAATAATCCATTTCGGAATATAAGCTGTTTCTGCTCACTATAATACGGTCTGTAGTAGATGTCACAGTTTTTCATCCTCCTTTTGTGCATCACACCGAATTTCCTGTCTGTCTTTTTTGCAGTTTAGAGCTTCCGCTTGTTGTTCGCATGCACCTCTCCTGTTTAATGTTCTTCCATTCTCTGTGCAGATATGAACGTCGTTCAGTCCTCTCCGCGGCTTTTGATTGCTTCTAGCAATGGTTTTTGGGTTGTTAACTTAAGGCACAACCAACAACCTGGAGGGCCAGTTCCAATTTATTCGATTACCCTGAGACACGGGGCCATCAATATTCACAAAGGGATACCAACGGGACCGCTCACCGTTGGTATTCTCCACATCCGCCACCATCTCTGTTCAAGGGGACTGACTTAAAATTCCTACAAAACCAAGGCTCTACATTGTTTGGAGAATTTTTTATAGCAAAATCTGTTAAAGGAAATGATAAGCGTTGTAAACTGTTTCAACGCAATTGTGACATTTAATCTGTCACTTTCACAATTCAACATGCGCAAAACTGAAAAATTTAATGATAACTCAAGGAGAACAAAAATAATCATTTCTATTGGTACACAAATTACTAAAATGAGATTGAATTGAAAAGCCTACAATTTTTCGCACGGTGTAATCCTACAAAGTTGCATGAATCCCTTGAATGTTATTACATAATGAACATTTTCACAGCTGTCAAATACAACCGATAACATACTTTTCTATGCCATATCTGTATCAATAAAATGATCACAATTCCTGATTTCAGAACCACTTTTTCTTTGCTCACACTTTCTGTCATATCTATTCTTAAAAAAAATCCTTCAAAACAAACGTCACATCATGTTCATAAAGTATTTTTTTAATTCTGTGTATTTTCCAAACAGAAAACCCACGATTTTTCTTTTATCCACTTCACTTGCACAATGTGAGTTTATTATTCCGTTTCCATTGTTTGTTGTTTCTTGTTCAGTTTACGTTCAGGTATTAGCATGAACAATCATTTTGTTCGCTTCACTCTACCGCGGGCCGCGCCGCCACACGTGCATTCATGAAAACTTTTATCGACAAAGACCATGCACATATGGCAGCGAACACGTGTTTTCAACTTGTCTACTCCTCATTAATCACCTAATTGGATTTAAATCAATAATCAAAATTTTATCGCATTTCGCGGTCGATCCGAGCATTAAAACGATCTCATTAGAAATCTGTTTCGTATCATAAAAAATATTCAATCAAAATTGTTCATATTTCCCAAACGGAAGCGGGTCTTTTGAAGAGGCCTTTCATTTCAAAATCAAAAATCCATCAATCAAGAGTTTTCAGATTATTCCGGCAAATGTTAGGAGAATCTATCCGATGATGATGATACTCTGATGAAGTGTCTTAAATGGAATGTTTCATCTTATAAATTGTTCATTAAAATTTTTGATTTTCTTATTAATAAAAAAAGAAAAACAAATACAACAAAGTATGTGTATTTATTCGTTGGTATTTTTGAATATTCCTATCCATAAACAATAATTCTCTCATCGGACCGTGCACGCATGCATATTTGTGGTGCTATTTTTTGCTTAGATATTTTTGGCCGTAAACCAAAATACACCCTCCTCTGGCTATATCGGATTGATTAGGTGTAAATTTGGCTGAATGAAATGTACCTACTAAAAAAAATTCAGAATTAAACAAAACAAATTCTCCGAATCATTGTCTGTACAATGTGTGCGAAAAATAATCGTTCTAGATGGAGTAAAATGGTTACAATGAATAAGAATGTATTTGGGATTGGTAGGTCTTCATCGAAATTCATGGAAAAGGTGAACTGAAACTTTTAGGCCAATGAATGCAATGCGTTCGTAATTTATTTCGACAATTTTTTCAGTTTTATTTATTTATTTATGTATTTCCATTTGAATGCGTCAGCAATCGCATGGACTTATTGGGAATGCACGTGCTTTTCTGTCGATTCTTAATTATTATTCTTCCGTCAATACTCTCGATATAAATCGGGTCTTGATCACGCCTTTTATCGTGAAATGAACTCATTATTTTGAGATGTGATTGGTAACCAGAAGTCGCTTTCCTAGGGGCTTTGCCATTACTCCCTTAGAAAAAAAAACGTCTGCTACCCATTACTCTTTTAGATGAAGAGTGTGCCTATGAGCTGCAACTGAGTGTCTTGTAGGTAATGGTCGTTATATTGCGTTTTCTTTGAGTTAAGTTATCCATTGTATACTCTTTTGTATAGGTCTTCGTTTAAAGAGCGTATTTGTTCGCGACTCTGCCGGCGAACAACAAAAGCGCTAAGAGACCTACTTGTGTCAGCTGTCAGAGTACTGTCACCTGAGCAACTATAAATGGTGATAGAGTTGTTCACGACAACGTCAGTGTCAAATGATAAAGTGACAGCATCTGTATGAAAACAAACTTTGACGATTCCGCGCATAGTGAAGTGACAGAACAAAACAGAAAAAATTATAAATCAAATTGAAAATTGAATTAAAAAACAAAAAAAAAAATTATTTTGATTAAACACATGTAAATTAATTTTAAATTATATTTTTATGTTTTTAATCCAATAACACCATAAAACAGCACTCGCGCCATATAAAATATCACATTGTTTTCCTCCAAGTGATTTTGACGTTTAAAAAAAAGAGACAACACACTTGGGAGGGAGAGAGGGAGGGGAGTCTCATGAACAACTCTATTGTGGTTGAGAGAATTGATCATTGTGTCACCTCAGCGTTTGAAGAGAATCTCTCTGAGGAAACGACATTCACCAGTATCCATGCTTCGCTGGTTGAAGAAAACTAATCTTTGCTCTTCAATAGGATCTGCCCGCCATTGTCTAATCGCTTTATTTTTTGACATTAGAACTTGCTCGCATTGTTTATTGAAAAATGGTTTATTGCATCCTCTTTTTTTTTATAGAATGAGAAACGAATATTTCCCTATTCTAAAGAATGATATCTGTTAGTGATTCAATGCAATATGCATTAACATAACTTTGCCTAAAACATAGGCCTTCCCAAGAAAGAGAACCGTAAAAGACACGCAGATTATCCCAATTAATTGTTTAGTAGTTCAAGAAAACTCGTTGATGGTCTTGTATCTTTGGCATCGGAATGGGTAGTGTATAGATCGCTGTTACTTTAATAACAGCGATGGGAGTTTCTTAATGAAGCAGAGAATACGATTCTGCTTGCAGTATACAACAAATCATGGATTAGATGTATATTAGGTTATGGAGTTGGAATCGAGTTACCATATCACTGCGGCCAAAGTTGGGCCTATTGTGAGCTCACTCATGATACCTATAGTGAATCTTTGAGTGGGCTGTTAGATACGTCCTCTGCCTCAATGTAGCGTTTACCTAGTTGGTGTTGACGTAATCTGATTAGGCAGTTACAGTGACACAAGATGTGTTCTGCTGATTCTTCTCGTTGCATATTCTGCAAGTGTAATCTTGAGTTATTCCCATAGTCATTAGGTGTTTTTTGACTTGACAATGTCCAGTAAGGAACCTTGTGACAGTTCGAATCTGACTCCTAGTTAGATGTAAGAGTTGTTTCGTTCTTGTGTGGGAAGTGTTTGGCATGAACATTTTGCTTGCCTGTTACCTCCAGTATTAGTTATAATGATTGGAATTTAGCAGTGCTGATGAGTAGTCCACAGAATGGTCTTGACATCATGAAAGTTGATGCCGATCCTTTTCTGGCTAGTATATCTGCTATTTCGTTGCCTACGTGTCCACTGTGTCCTGGTACCCAGATGAGATGTACTCTATTTGTGCTGTCTACGATGTGAGTAGTTGTAGGCAATCGCATACTACTTTTGATGTTATCTTGAACTTTGTAAGGCTAGGAGTGCTGCTTTGCTATCAGAGAAAATATATATGTTCTTCTTTATTCTATAATTATTTAGATTTTCTCTAAAACATATCTCTATAGCAAAGATTTATGCTTGAAATAAGGAGTTACATTTGTCCATGTCGGTGTAGATGAATGTTTTTGTTTTAACATTGTTCCAGATCCAACTCCTTCATTTGCTTTTGAACTATCTGTGAACCGTACATGAGAATCGTTGGAAAATGTTGGTTTATTCTGTTCCCAATTCTGATGATTTGGGAATGTTACCTTGAAGTTTTGACTGAAGTTTAATTTGGATAGGCAGTCATCTGTCATGTTGATTCCAAGTATTTCATCTTTATTCAGTTCCATAACAATTTCATATCATGATTTTGGGGTTTATCCCCCAGCTTTTTAGATTAGATGTAAGAAATATATCCAAGATATGTTCAAAGTTGTTATGGATATCAGGAATATAAGTTATTTCCTGGACAAGTTGAGCCAAGCTGCTGTAACTGCAAACATTTTGGCCTGTCTTCCTACATCATCCGTTCTGTTTGAACGGTAGCCAATTGGAGTTGTGAACGTTATAATCGCCAAGGTTGATAAATTCGGCTGTTGGGTGGTGTGTTCATATCGAGTCAACCTTTTCGGATAATTATTGAAATAGTGTCGCAGGTTGATAGTCAATTATGTAGCGATAAATGCAGCATATGAATTTTGAGATTACCTGGAAGACACGTTTAAGCCAAAGAATATGGAGATTACCATGTTCCAATGGTTCCTCTCTATGGCATGCTTGGTCAGATCATGTATACATCAGCAATGATAAGAACTCCAAAAGGGAAAAGGAAAATCTTGGTAAGTTAAAATCAAATAAAATGCGGTAAACAGCCAATTGAAGTCCACACTTCCGCAAATCGAAGTGTAGAATACAGAGGAACATGCAGAGGAAAATTAATGGAGACGTGCCCATATTTCACAGGCTCGCAAATTATACAAAATTTTACTAAATTATGCGCTTACCGAACGTTTTCTTCAACAAAAAATCAATTGCAGCACGAGCAGTGTGACACTGTGACATGTTGCGCGGTCTTCTGGAAACCACAGCTGCTGCATATCATGGTTGTTCAATTGATGAACGAAAAAGTCAATATTCATGGCTCTATAGCGGTCAGCATTGACTGTAAAGTTCTGTCCAGCATCGTTTTTAAAGAAATACCGGCCAATTATTCCACCAACCCATAAAACACACCAAACTGTCAGTTTTTGTGGATGTAAGGGTGTCTCGACATACACTTGAGGATTATCATCACTCCAAATACGGCTGTTTTGTTTATTGACGTATCCATTTAACCAAAAGTGAGCTTCATCGCTAAACAAAATTCGATTATGAAAATTGGGATCAAGGGCAATCTTGTTTTGGGCCCATTCACCAAATCTTCGCCTAGCTAGGTGATCCTGTTGTGGCTTCAATTCTTGCACGAGTAAGATTTAGTAAGCACGCAAACCAAGATTTTTCCACAAAATCTTCCATAAAGTGGATGGACACATATCCAATTCTGTGCACAGTGGCGGAAAGATTGATTCGGGTCTTCCTCTACGCTATACGTTCTACAGCAGCAGTGACTTCTTCTGTATGCACAGTACGACGTCTATTTGGATGCGTATTATCATTTAGAGTAAACGTGGTGCGAAAACGTTCCATACTAACCGAATTAATTGCTCTGATGGACGATTATGTTGACCGTAAAATGGACACGATACGTATTTCGAACAGAACCATGATTTTCGAAATAAATTTGCACAATTTGGAGGCGTTATTCAGACGTCAGTCTATTCATGTTGAAATGTCCAAACCAAACTAAAAATAAATCACTTCACAGCTGACAAAATGGCCGCCAGTTAAAATAGTGTTGCCAACTTAAAGCGCTGCTTTCCAATATGATTCCGCAATCGCATACAAAGATATTCGCTGCGTTGATATCGGTTTATTGTCCGTCGTAGGCCAACATTGTAATACATTGAAGATTTAATCGGAAACCCCCGACTTATGCTGCGCTGATGGCAAGGTGAAATTTCCCGTTTTGACTCATCCGCAATCTATCTTTGGAAATCAAAACATTTCCTGGCGAATGCACAAAAAACATAACAGATGCTTAAATGACGTCAATTGGAGCCGAAGTTGTTGACCAACCAGGCTAAAATCCGAGTTGATAGGTAATGGCGTCTCCTTACTATATAGATGAACAATTCTTCTCATTTTTCGAAATTACATATTTCCAAACATTCAGATTCAAGGGCAAATTTACCATCGAGCGGGTGCTTTGTTACCACCACCAAACAAAGAAGTTCCTTCAGATTTATTTCGTTACTGATTCGGCAATTGAACTAGATCAGCGTTCTGCAATTTTTACTGCGACTAAACGTGAAATGATCGACAAGTTGCAAAATATTCTGCATGAGCTTAATGAATTGGTCAGATTGTTCAAAACCATATTGGATACAATGCATTCTGACGACCAAAAAATCATTATCAGAGCAGACGCTGAAGCCCATGCAAGACAATGCAAGGAAGTCGCAGTGGTGTTTGTTGGCGAGAATCTGGAATCACGCGATATTGTTCTCAAGCGTCGGGATGGCGGACAATTGCAGCGCGTGTACAAGTCTAATCTTCATATGATGCACTTCAGTACCCTTTGATGTTCTGTCGTGGAGAGGATGGCTATCACTTCATTATTAAGATGGTTAATCCAAATACATGTTTTCAAGTCATCACTCCTTTTTCATTTTACAACTAAGTTCGAATTCATACTTCAGGAGAAGAAACGAATAAGAAGGCCAGCTTAATGGATTTTTATGCGTATCGATTGATGATTCGGCAAGATGTTGACAACTATCTGTTGAGATATCGCTAAAACTCCGTCGATATGTACGTCAAGGTCGAAACGGAGCGTCTCAATTTTATTCGTTTCAATTAGTCGAAGTTACGATCTGACGAGTACATCCACTTGCGTGATGCCATCGCTACTGAAGGAGACTCGGCCAACATCGGTTGTTGGACCATTCTCCCAGCTACTTATGTTGGAAGCCGCGCCACGTGCATGAGTACGCTCATGATGCGATTGAGATATCGCTAAAACTCCGTCGATATGTACGTCAAGGTCGAAACGGAGCGTCTCAATTTTATTCGTTTCAATTAGTCGAAGTTACGATCTGACGAGTACATCCACTTGCGTGATGCCATCGCTACTGAAGGAGACTCGGCCAACATCGGTTGTTGGACCATTCTCCCAGCTACTTATGTTGGAAGCCGCGCCACGTGCATGAGTACGCTCATGATGCGATGACATGCGTGCGGAATTACGGAAGCCCGGATGGATCATTGCACGAGTATTTTTGGCATACCCGTTGTTGGATGTACTCGGTTGAATGGCAGATGTACTTTGGATGTTCTTTCTCTACTGATTACGATTTCAATCAAATAAATCACAATAAGGGTATTCAAGCAACGTCGTAATTTTATTACGTGTGAAAGATTATAATTTTACGACGACGTTTCATGAACGACCCTAAAACTGCACCACTAAATAATGCGGTAACCCACTGAATTCAATCTCATTTTACTAATTTATTTATTGATAAAATTTTATTCCTATTGTTCTCTTTCCTTTCTCGATAATTTTCTTCAGTTTAGCGCATACGTTTGATGTGTGAAACTGACTGATTAAATGTCAAAATAGCATTTCAAAAGTTTACAACGTTTACCATCTCAGTTTACGCATCAAGTTGAGTTCGACGAATGATGCCAATATAGTCTTCGTATGCTAGTAGTTGCAAAAGTTTATGAAAGATTATGCCTGGCTCTGTTAGTTCAAAGGGGCTACTTTTTTGTGCATCGGGCAAACTACTGAGGTTCCATTCTTAAGGTATACTTCCATTTATTTTGGCAGAAAGGCCATTATTTCCGGCACCCTTGTTGGGCTTACGTTTAAACATTGATATCTTCACTTCACTTAGGTCGCCTGATTGGTAGTTTTAGCTGTCGTTGCCAACATTGAATGGTATGTTCTGCATGAAAGCAGGGGATTGTTCGTCATCACAGTTTTACAGTCTTCAGAAGTTATTCACCCATATTCCTAGCATTGACTTTTTCACAAGTACGATCTTTCCTTGTTCATATTAACAGTATCCCGCTTTTGACATCTCACTTTTTGATAAAAGTCATTTTTGGCTACGAGCGTCTGCCGGCATTCTTCATTATACCAGGAGTTTCCTGCTCGTTCTTGTTCTGTAAAGGTCTGAGCATTCTCTTGCGATTGCAGTTTTTCGACAAATATATTCACAGTATTTACAGTATTTCGAATTTATTGTGGCAATTTAATTGGATAGTTCATTGAACTGGAGACCACCAAGCCATGTCCACTTATGGCTATCAAGGTAAGGAAACGGTGTGCTGGCTATTGCAGCCACAAGTGATTCTATTGGTTTTCTAGGTAAACATGTCCTCTATTCCTTTATTTGCGTTAAAATTTCTTATCATGATTTTAATATATTGCTTCCGTAGTCATTCTTGACACTTATAAGTTAAAAAAGTCAATACCGGTTGTTTCAGACCTCTATCTGATGGTTACTACTGGACGGTAAAATATGCACAATTTATGTGGAGATAGTCAAAGTAGAATTCACGGGGTGTTATACAGGTTGACGCCGCGCTACCTTCGTTCTAAAACACCCAACCATCAAGAGGATCCAGTTCTTGAATTATAATTACATCTTGTAATGGTGTAGACCAAGATCTTAATGCACAATTCGAAACAACGTGGCCTCGGAGATTCAGAATTCCTGTGGACGTTGTGGAATGGCCTGGTTTCGCTGATTTCCACCTGAAACACTTACGGCTGCGATTTTGGAGTAACTTCGAATCGTACGTTATCTCTCTGCCACATGAACATTCAATTTTCAAAATGTTGACAAAAAGATATCCACTTGCTTCAGGCTTTCAGGTGGTATGATTATTTTGACCGACGATTTGAGTAATCTCTCTTAAAGTTGCGACTTAAAATTTCAGAATTTCAATATTCAAGAACTGTGACCAATTTCCCTATTCAGACTTGCAGGTGGGATTATTATTACGTAAGAAATTCGTTCGTGAATTTCACTATCATAAAGATGTCAATCTGGACAGACCTTTTGACAGATCAATACAAAAGTTGAAGGGTGAGCTATGTCCCTATTCAAAAACCTTTTACCAATCACCATCTACATCAATGGTTCATTACTAACCAATTAAGTGCTACCAAATAAATCGAGAACAATACAATAGGGTTGTCTATGCAATCCAAACGTTTTTCGCTCTCACTTAATTTTACTCAACAATTTTGACATAAGGCTTTGCATGCAAACAAACGGAACTTGAATCCATCACCGGATCATTAATATTCACTAATTTGTGGGTTTTCCCCCATTAACGGCAGTAAATTTGCCAAAAATCAAAGGCAACCATTAATACCATGTTATCCTGACTAAGCTCATTCTGCATAAAGGCTGTTATTGCCCATCCCACCTTGAATCAAGCAAAGTTTTTCGCTTATTTTCCCATGAAAGGGGAAATTATACTTCTCATCGCTCAGCTTTGGATACTATCGCCCAATGTTCCATTGTTCTCATTTTTAATGTGTCTACCTCCAACCTGTGAAAGCACGCTCTATACACCTATTCTTCGCCAAAGAAAGCCTAACTCCCACACCGGAACAAATCCCCTCGCGAAAAGGATCGCATTTAAAACTTGTATCCGTATGATGTATCACTTACACGAATCGATAGCTGGTGGCGCCCAGCCTTTAGGGCCGAATGGCTCCTACGTCACGTTGTTGTTTACCACAAATGGAACCGTACGATGTATGTAATCTGAGATATGGCAAACAATTTGCCAACTCTTCGTGTTCGTTGTTGGGCTTCATAGCCCCTGTGAGGTTTTTATTCGTGAAAATCTAAATTTGATTTTATTTATCGGTCACGCAATCAAAGTTCCAAGTTTCGGAACATGAACTCGGACTTAAGTCACTAAGGTCTCAGAGGACATCCATTATACCGCACCCACCCACCCCCAACATAGCTTTAGTTTTATGCAAATCAAATCCCATTTCTAGATCTCGCCGGGGAAAGAGGTGGATTCTAGGATAATAACAAAATTACAAACTCCTAGCACAGCCCTAGCCGCACATGTCATAGTTGACACGTCATTTGATTTGTTCCACTGTGTTGAGTATTTGCTATAGGGCCGTACTTTCATGTTTCACCCCATGGGCATGTTCAAAGAGTACAAATGTGCGTTTTTTTTTTCGTCCCTTCAAATTTTATTTCCAATTTAGACGGAAAGGGTTTGGTTGGGTTTGATGTTAGGTTAAGGTCTATTGAGTTGAGGTGATTTGTGTGCTTGCGGGCGTATTCGCAGCGAGGACTAAATGTATTCCTCACTCATGTAGGGACGACATTTAAATTGCTCAATGTGACAGTCGATAACTGTTCGGAGGAAAGTGCATTGTTCGGAAATGGATTACGGGCTGTAATGGAATTAGACCGGATGTTAGATCGTATGGAACTGGACCGTGTATAAAATTGCTCGGCGCCAAAGTGATTGAAAGGTTGTTGATGTCACGCAATATGGGCGTGTGTTGAGATGGGTGGTATTTCGGTCACAAGGTGTAGATTTATGTGAAAATTGTGAGGAGGAGTCCTTTTAATAAATGGGCCAGCTTTTTCGAAATGTGAAGTCTTTAACTTAATTGACGTTAGGGTATGAACTTTTGCGCGACATAATTGATTTGTATAATCAACGGGGCGACTATTTAATTTAAGCAAAAATTAATTTTGTAGAATACGTTTCGGGCATGTTGCATGCGAATAAATAAAACATTTATAAATGTCTTAGATTATACGGGCTATTAGGTTGATAAAAATATTTGGCATTTAAGGCCCAAACAGGGCCTCAAACATAGCTCTGTTAATTTTTATGTGTAAAGTTATATTTTCGTAAAAAAACAATGCGACCTTCTGTTTAACGCCGACTGAGAGCGGAAAATTTGAGAAGGGTCTTAATTAAAGTTTTATACTCTTAGAGGTTTGTCAGTCTTTCGCAAGTGGTGGGAAAGCAGTGAAACTGTTATCCTGTCCCTGCTTATTATCCCCCTAATTAACCGGCCTCTCACCCATTGATGGTCTCCGTCTGAGACAATGATTAAGAAGAGCTCTTCCTCTACAGCTTCCGACGTCTGGCTGCGAATCGAAGACTCTGCAAGCCGAAGTATTGGTGTCCATTCGTTCTAAATGACCTAGCCATTTTATAGGTCCAAGGGGGAGTTTTTGAAGTGAAACTTCTTTGGGCTCGTCGGGGTAAATCCAAACACACATGTAACGACTCGAAAAGTCTTGGGTAGGGGAAAGCTAACTTGGTGGGACAACGGCAGGCAAAGAGAGCGCTCTGTTGTGAATTTTGTTGGTTTAGGCATATAGTGTGGATATGGATTGTGGTTGTGGTTGTGGATACGAAAAACGAAATATGTGTGTTTGTGTCATTGTGTGTTTTACTTTGGACATTTCATAGTGGTGGGTGCATGCGATATTTCATTTCATTTAGACATTTATGAACAGTCACTTGAGGTGAACGCATCATAGAGGAAAACAAAAATTTTATTTTACGCTACATCAAAATGCCAAAATCAAATGCACAGAGGTGAAAAGAATATCGAGCTCGATTTCCGGAAACTTAGGGCAAGGATGGGCTGTCATCATCCAAGAACTTCCGAACGCTTCACTGGCAATGGAAGTCGATCAAGCCGATAAATCCTTCAATGATTTTAATGTATCGGCGACCCTGAATATTGCATGTGTCGCTAAAGACATCCCAGGACCGGCAATAAGGGCAAATGACATCCAAGAATTTACAGTTAGCACTAGTCTACCTTACAAACACTTCATTCGATTTGAGAATATTCATAAAGAATTCGATAAAGAATAACTCTTTTGGCTTTCCTTGCTCTATTTGTGATCGATTGTGGTTTAAAGCGGATTTAAGAGTTCCGGCGATTCCGCATGATGACATTTGGAACACAATTGCACCGACTATGAATAGAGAACAAATGAAAGTTTGCAATACATACTTGCTTCCGATCACTTTACACCGCCTCTGTCCCAACATTGTCAATGTATAATGGCTTCTTTTATCCACAAATACCCCATCATCTGCCCCACCTAGTCCAGTTATTTGAGCGGTCTGGTCAATAAAAGAACCATTAAGGTTTGGCTGCAGTATTTAATAACGACACCACTATATAAACTGTATGACATCACAATAGATGAGTCTCCCAAATTTCATTATCCTAGCTCAAAATTTAAGTCCTAAAAATCGGTGACGTACAGACGGACGGACGGACGGACAGACAGACATGGCTTAATCGACTCAGCTTGCGATTCTGAGTCAATTCATATACTTTGAGGTATATGTAGCTCATTTATTTCTCTATGTTACAAACTATGTTTAAGAACTAATATACCTCTATGAGATAGGGTATAAGAAGTCAATAGTTTGATAAGGAAGGACTAGTTTTATTTGAGAAACTTCGATACAGTTTCACTTCAACCTCGTAGCACTTCTACGGTCTAATTTTTTTTTTAAATAGGGCAATGTCGCTGTATAGCTCATATAGTTCTTGGTTGAATCTTCGTCTCCATCGACCGTCAAAGCAATCGGGACGGAATATTTTTCGAAGAATTTTTCTATCTAATCGACTAAAGATAAATTAAATCCTCGAGTAATTATTCCAGGGATATTTGCAGGTAATTAAGTCGCTATGGAGCGTTTTTCAGGAGTGGACTGCGCAATTCGAGTGCGAGAGTTTTACAAAGCCGGTGATTCAGATTGAGCTACTAAATGATGCGCAAGCATACCTCTCAATCGAAAACTGGTCAAAAAGTTTGAAGAGACAAGAAAGTTTGAAGAGTGTTTCAGTGTTCCCACTTCTGGATAAATATGTACGTCAACAAATAATATCGTCGAATTCGGGACAATAACAATCCACATAAGAAAAAGTCACTGTTTGGTATGGATTTTGGGCTGGCGGCGTCATCGGTTCATATTTCTCTGAAAACTACGTTGGCCAGGCCTTCATCTTCAACGGCGAGCGCTATAGGTCATTTGGACACCAACGACATGTGGTTTTGGCAAGATGGCCCTACGTACTACATAGCTCATGCCACATTGGATATTCTGCAAGAGCGATTCGAGACCATGGAGATCGTGCGATTCGACCCCGTTAGAATTTTTCTTGTGGGGTTTTCTGAAGTAGCAGGTCTTTAGCGATTGTGGTGGTAAATCATTCAATCATGTCATCGCAGTTATTTTTGAAGTGAAACTTCTTTAGTCACGTCGCGTCGGGGTAAATCAAAACTTACATGAAACGAAATTTTAACACGAACAATAGAGGGTAGGGAAAGGCTAGCGTGGTGGGACAACGGAGGGCAATCAACAAGCCAAAAAAAATTGTTTCAGCAATAGAGAGCAAGAGCGAAAGCATGAAAGACCACTCTGCAGTGAATCCAATACATGCACATTAGAAAATTGAATTGATTCGACCCCTGAGGGCAAGCGCGGACAGAACAAATGTGCGACAAACAACACCATGCGAAAATTTGTTTCAGAAAAAACGCGTGACTGGTGTGTTTTTCTACTCTCTCTCTCTCAATTCTGCTTTCAGTTTCTTTTGATGGCTCTTTCTACACTTCCACTTACTTACACACTTACATTCTTATTAAGAAAGAATTGCATTTTGAATGTATAGTTTATTTTGTCTGTGATAGGCAAGGAGAGAATAATGTCGTTGTCTGCTAGCTTTCCTTGAATTGGTTGTGCGTCGTTTTATTTATGCACACTGCACAGGCACTTGAAGTGATGAGTAAGGACTTTGTATTCTTTGAGAAACGTCGATGCATGAAGTTCCACTTCAACCTCGTAGCACTCTACGATCTCTTTTTTATAAGCCGGAGTTTTTTTTTGATAATTAATGTTTTCCTTAGCGCACCTGACTTTTTTGTGCATTTGAGTTATCCGTCAAATGCAACCGTTTCAAAATTTTACGACCGACTGACGTTTTATTTTTAATAAAGGTATTCTATGCAAATTTTGACACTTTCCGGCATTGCATGAATACACCTATTTAATATTTATTAATGACCTACCTCACGAACATAGCCGTACCTACGCCGAAAATGACATTCCGAAATGATATGTCGCAAATATCAAATACCAAATACAAAAAGAAAATGAATATGGCAGTGGAAAAGCTTTTTATTAAAGTCTCAAAAGTTAATGAAAATAAAAATTAGTATACATTCTCAAACACGCCTTTAATGTGTAGAAATCTGCACAATTATCGGCCATAGGGAAAGGAATTAACTAGCACGCTCACATGTGATGATTAATTTGACTTTTGAGCATATTTTGACGCAGTCAGTTACAATCAATTAATTTTGCGCCAGCATGACGTGCTTCCTGTACTCACCTACGACATGCACCCTCTTCAAACAACTCGATTCACACATGTAAATGTGGTAAATTTTAATTACAGCAATTATTATGAACGCCACTGTCGTCTCGTGTTGTTTTACCACTGTTTTGAGTTAATTTAGCTGCTTAATGACTTATCCTGAATATAACCACAAAATATAAAGTAAACCCCCTTTAACCCATGGCATTAAATTATCACGTGCTTCCTACGAAGGTAATCGTTAACTCGTACCAGGATTAGCTAGTCGTTCTCTTATAGCTGACAGCCCATAATGAAACACAAAAAATCATTACCCAAAGGAAGCTCTCGAATCGGTTGAGATTGCAAAGAAACACGCGAACACAGATGACGGTTAGTAGGTCACACGGTCACCCTGTGCTGCAGTTAATAATAACGAAATGCCAACAGTCGACGTGATTTAGGGTACCCCTGACCTCCTAATGGAGGTTTGTGTCTGCCTTTTTGGCAATCTGGTATTGTTCAGGGACCGTTATATATTTTTGGAGAAAATTTAAAGGTCTTTCCTCCACGAGGAAGCGACGCGGAGAAAAGTCCTTCATCAACAAATCGTTTATTTTTTCAATAAGCGAAACGTGCAATGGCTTACAAGTAGTTTCCTCAAGATCTTCGCTCGGGTAAAGTCGATTTGAGAAAAGCTGGTTACTTCCACAAATGTTCGGACATTTGCTGGAGTGCAACGAATATCGTTGAAGGTGCTTTGTCGGATGTGTTCAATCAATGTCTGGTGTGTGTTTGTGGAAGTAATGTGCGCTGCTCTGACGGAAACAACTGGAACGTGCTGCGTCTAGTAAATTGATGGCGATTATCGTTTAAAGTTTGATAGAGACTGAGAAGAACTGGAAAGTTTTTTTTTGCAGGCATACCGGTTAGATACAATTAACTTTCTTTATTGATGCTATTAAAATTAGAGTAGGTATTCTCCTAAGACATTTTGGAATGTAGGTGAATGCAAGGCATTTGTGTAGCTGACTTGTGGTTTAAACAGGATGGTGCTACATGCCATACAGTTTTACAGAGGGAAACGTTCGATGAAAATATCACATCAAGGAATAGTCCTTCCAATTGGACACCAAGATCTTGTGATTTGACACCATGAAATTGCTTTCCCACACATTCCCATGTGTGAAATCTCGAAATGGTTGAAGCTTTGGATCCAACATAATTCGTTTTATTCATGGAATACCGGCTGATAGGTATAAAAGTGTTGTCGAAAATTGGACACAGAGAATGGACCATTTTAGAGTTAGTCGTGGACAACATTAAACATTAAACATTAAAAGGCATATGGTAGTAGTGAGGTAGGAGTAACAACGATTCTAACTCTAAGGGGGGCGACCCCAGACAAATGTCTGATTATCAATTGAATGATTGAAATTACAACAACAACTTGTATACAACAACACTATTTGGTTGGAATTATATCTATTTCGGACATTAGAAAGTGTCCTCATCAGATTCCTTCTAATAGTGATGCTATTTGAACGTTCTGTTCTCTGTATAATTACTGAAATAACTTATGCCCTAACCAGGGATTGATACGGTCCATGCTTCAGCGCCGTAGAGTATGACTGTGATGATCAGGGTCTTATATATGATCACCTTAGAGCGAGGGCTTTACTACTAAATTGCGTTCTTAACCCGAAAAAATACCGGTTGCCAAGAGTAATTCTTCGTTTAATTTCTGACGAGATGTTGTTGTCAAAGTTAATAGCGGAGCCGAGATATCTGTCAATGTTGACGATTCGTCGATGTTGTGTGTCCTTTCGTTTTTAAACTCATTGCTAAACCCATTTTTGCTGCTTCCTTCCTTATACAAGAGTCACGATTTTTGGAAGATTGTGCCTCTACTGTTGGCACGGGAGTTTTGCACAATCCCCCCCAAGAATCAAATTAAAGAAGTCACATGACCGCGAATCGCCTTGCCTAAATCCTTTTTTGATATTGAATGTGTCGTTGAGGTCGTTTCCGACCCTGATGGAGCAGCGAGAATTCTCCATTGTCATCCTAAATAGACGGACTCTGTATAGTTCGTCTCTATAAATGCTGTCGTATGCGACTTTGAAATCGATGAATAGGTGGGTGGTATCGATTTAGACTTCTTGGTTTTTTTTACAGGATCTGTCGAAGTGTGACGGTTTGATCAGTTGTGGACTTTCCTGGACCACACTGATAAGTACCAATCAGGTTGTTGGTAAACGGTTGTAGGCGTTCACATATTACGGCAGATCGGATCTTGTAGGCGATCTGTAGTTGACGCAGTTCAGAGGGTCACCATTTATTTTTTGTGGATGCTGAGGTTCTATTCTTCCGGCATACTTTTATCAATTCAGTTTTGGCTTATGAATTGGTGGATATTACTTACCACGACATATCCGCCGGCTTTATAAAGCTCAGCGGGAAGTCCGTCATTTCCGTCGGCCTTGTTAAACTTGAGTTTAGATATCAGCATCGACTGTGTCTCAACTACAATATTTCCTTGTTCATCTCGACAGGATTCTGTTCGAGACAAATTTCCACCATGTCCACTACAAAACGAAATGTTGCTGATTGCAGACCCGGGAACGCTGCCTTCAGAATATCGGTTGTGGCTAGCGCAGTGTGTGCCGTTGCTCCATCCTGTTGGAACCACATGTCCTCCAGTCCTAATTCGTTCAATTGCTGCAGAAAAAAAGTCGATAGCGTGCACCGTCCACTGTTGTCGTTCGGACCTTTTCAAAAAAAAAAAAGGTCCGATGACTCCTCTTGTGAGAACAGCGCACCATGCAGTAACTTTGAGCGGGTGTAATGGCTCCTCGTGAATTACTCGTGCATTTTCGGTGCCCCAGGAGCGACAGTTTGGCTTGTTCACGTACCCGCTGAGGTGTAAATGAGTCTCATCGCTCATTATGATTTTGGTCCAA
Source organism: Rhingia campestris (assembly GCA_932526625.1). Taxonomy (NCBI): domain Eukaryota; kingdom Metazoa; phylum Arthropoda; class Insecta; order Diptera; family Syrphidae; genus Rhingia; species Rhingia campestris. The sequence goes on from OW052182.1 coordinate 21,701,872, forward strand.
AAATCGTCCACTTTGTCCTCGAGATTGAGGATGGCCTGGGCATAGGTTACACGCGTTGGGCGTTTGACAGGCAGCAGCTGATTTACGGAATGGACTTCGTAAGGGAATATGCGCAAGGCTTTGACCAAAATTCGCCTTAGGGACGACCGGATGATGGCCAATTGCGAGGCACGGCGTCTGGTCGATGTCTCCGGCGACAGCTCGACATCCTCGGCAACAGCGGCAATATTCTAGGCACAACGGGCGCTCCGGGGCCCGCCACTCTTGGCAACGTCTCGTGTGGTCCCATACTCTTCAAGGTTGGTGACCAAACGGCGCAGTGTTTGCGCAGTCGGTGTCGGACGGCCGGGGAATCGGCGACGGAATTCGCGCTGCGCCATCACTACAGACGAATTGTTACGCAAAATAATAGACACGATTATTCCGTGTTCTTGGGGAGTGTATCGCTCCATGGCTTGTTCAATTGTATTCTACATCTGTCTAGTCCGCAAATGTCAAAACAGATTTGAAATTGGCGGCCATTTGCAAAAATAAGAGTATCTTCCAATAGGGTGATCTCTTTAGGCCTACCTATTACAATAGGTGAAATTCCTTCAGGTTCAGTGTCTTTCCTGCAGTCCAAATTGTTTAAAATGCATCTTTTTTTGGAGGTCGAAATTTTACTTCAACCATCTTCGAAGGTACGTGCTCTATCATTGGTGGCACCACTTCCTCAAAGTTTAATGTTGAATTTTCTGAAAACGTTCTTTTGAGCTGTAGCTAGCTGCTCATCAGTTCTTATTTATGGAATGGAATAAATAGTGGCTAAAATTATTACTGATAAGTTTTCCCATTGACCAAAATGTCCGTGAGCATCCGGGACATGCCAGAAGTTTGTCAGTTACTCTTTCGTTGAGGGCATTCTTTGTGGTTTCTTTTAATTGGTTGGCTCTGTTTCGCTGGTTGATGGAAGCTAATGGTTCCTCTTCAGCTGGATCTAACTACCATCGTATAAACGCTTTCTTTTTCGCTGCTATCACTTGCTCGTATTGCTCATTGAACCTCGCATTGAACCATGGTTTGTTGGATCCTGTCCATTTTTATAGAGTGAGGAATGAATATTTCCTTAACCAAAAGAATTATCTCTGTTGCTGTTTCTAAGCAATTGTTGACATCACTTGGCTTGAAACAAAGGTCTTTCCAGTTCCAAAATAGTACTAGCTATTTTATCACCTGCCCTGCCTTGTATTTTCTGATTCTAGCCCTCTTTCATCTGTTGTAATATTTCTATCTTGTAATATTGCACAGTATAGTCTATAGTGAACAGACTGATTCATTTTCGCAACGACAGATCTGATGTTCATTCTCTAACCATTTTAGCTATTAATTTAATCTAAGAATACCTGATATATAAAACTCTGACGTGGAATAATTAATTTGGTTAGTTTTTTTCATTTACAGTACTTTCTTTCCGAAATGATAAAATGCTCTCGATATTTGACAGTTTTCACCTTTCTTCACACAAAATTTCCCGAACGGACCCATTCTGACATTTAGTTTGTCCATAAATGATCGCGTCACTCCAGTCACCCCTGTGTAACCATCCACGTAAAGCTAATGTGACGAAACTTGCCCTTGATCCCGATTTTATTACCAAATTGCCGGTCCTAAAACAACAATCAAATGTTGTAACAGAACATAACTCCGTCAAAATAATGTTTTTCTCTTGAATTACTGTGGCTAATCCATCAAAACACCCACTTCCTCGCCAACAAATAAACACAAACACACATGCAACGTTCCCCAATCCCCGATCAAACATCTGATCGAAGTCAGAAATATCCTCCATTACAATTTAGACAAAATTAGAAAACAAAGGAAAAGTCATAAAAAGTGAGGAAAAAATAGTTTTTTTTGGAAAAAAAATATCTTCTCTCCGTTGTATGCAATATGTATATCAATTCATTCACTCAAAAGTCCACAGACATGTGCACGCAATTAAAACGAAGATTACATCACACCCGACTAGCAGTTTAATGACGTAACGCTATGGGCAGCCCATTGTCCGTATCTCAACGCCTCGCGAAATTTACTTTATTATCCCGAAAGTACTCGTGAGGTGTATCTCTGAGTGTAAATATTTTGAATTTGAAAATTCCTCTTGCAATTGTGTTGCCAATCCGAAGAGGATTTCGATTGAGAGGAATTCTCGTTGCGGCCGGCCAGGAGGAGATCACTTTGGCAATTCGCTACCTAGTGGATGCGGTTAGTTTTGAGGCAGTTCTGGGGTTATTTGAAGATATGAGATATAGCGGGCGGTCGGACGGACGGACGGGCAGATGTTGATTGTCACACGCTGTTTTTGTGTTGTGACTTTGTCTGGAAATAGGTTTAAGTGATATTTGCGAGATGAAAGGATTGTGGCACACAGACATTTAGTTGAGTGCCGCCAGAGTGGTTGTTATTGTTATCGGGGGTTGTAAAGTATGAAGTGCGTGGGCTTGGGGGAGGGTACTATTTGTTTTGCTAAGCGAATGCTCAAGTAAACGAAAATATTTGCATGCGGAACGTTGCATTCGAATTTTTAGATGTAATGGAAGATGTTGATTCAGTTTCGCGTTGGTTTCGGTTTTTAAATGTGAGAGGTACAATTTGGCAAGATGAACATTTTATGGGATATTTCTTAAGAGTTACGTATTTGTGGTTGAAAAGGATTTAGAATACCTAGGCAAATATTATTGAAAATAGGTGATGATTTTGATTCAACTTTACGGAAAAATTGGAATATTTTCTGCGCATGTAAAGAGTGTTTTTAATTAAGGACTTGACAACTTATTTTTTTTTAAATAAAATGCAAACTACTTCAGATATCTCAAAAATCATGGTTCTGTTCGAAATACGTATCGCGCACTATATCCATTTTACGTCAACATAATCGTCCATCAGGGCAATTAATTCGATTAAGGATGAAACATTTTGCGTAGGTACAGAAGAAGTCATTGCTGCTTTAGAGCGTAGCATAGAGGAAGACCCGAATCAGTCTATCCGCCATCGTGCACAGGAATTGGATATATGTCCATCCACCTTATAGAAGATTTTGCAGAAAGATCTTAGTTTGAGTGCTTACAAAATCCACCTCATGCAAGAATTGAAGCCATTGAGGCGTAGATTGAATTGGCATCTTAAGATCGTGCGATTTAACGCCGCTTGATTATTTTCTGTGGAGATATATGAAGTCGGTAGTCTACGCCAATAAGCCCGAAACGATTGACCACTTGAACGACAACACTGCCGCATATTATTGCCGATATATGGCCACAAATGTTGGAAAATGTCATCGAAACTTGGACCTCCGGATTAAACTACGATGCCAGAAATCATATTTAAATTATAATGCAAGAAGATTATCTTTCGAATAAAGTAAATTGCATGTCAATTTAAAAAAATCATCTTTGTTTTATTCCGCTTCATAGTTCTATGCCTCTATTATGAATGGAATTTGACTTCGTTCATATGTCCACCACTGGAACTTATGCAGCGGTCGATGCGTTCAACCCAATTTTCTATGACTCGGCCGCACATTTCATAGACCAAGACATTAATGTAGACCCATAACAAAAAAGTCTAGGTTCGTTAAACCACACGATCTCGGCGGCCAATCGACGGGTCCGTTTCTCGAGATAACACGTTTACCGAACTAAGAATTCAATAACTCTATTGTTGCACCTGCTGTGTGGCTCGTAGCACCTTCTTGTTGGAACCACATATCACGGATGTCCAATTCATATAAAGAAATACCATTCCACCATGTCCCTGTAGCGAATTCCATTGACCGTAACGTGACGGTCATTTTCATCGACAAAAAACGGGCCAATGACGCCACCGGTTGAAAACGCACCAAACAGTGACTTTTTCGGATGAATTGCTGTTTCATGAATCACATGAGGGTTCTCACCTGTCCGGTAAAGCATAGTTTGCTTATTGACGAAGCCGTATGACCAAAAATGGGCTTCATCGCTGGAGCTGATTTTGTGATGGAATTCTTAATTTTGTTCCATCATGTCCAGAGCCCAATTCGATAACATACGTTGCTTCATTTGATCAAGAGTGGCTTTAGTTCATGAGTCAGCATGATCTTGTAAGGGTGTAGGCCAAGATCCTTACGCAAAATTCGACATATTGTGGTCTGGGAGGGGTCCAATTCTTGAGTACGCAGTGACTTCGGGCAATACGTAGTCTCACTGGCACGGCAACATCAAGAAGCGATTATTCTGACTTTGTTCATTAGACAATGTGCTTGTCTACTATGACGAAAATAGGTAACGGCCAAAAATTGGTGTTAAAGCTCTTAAAGTTGCGACTATCGACTCGTCATTTCAGTAGTAAATTTTAAATATTTGTAAACGTTTTTCCTTCGTGTACTTCACAATGATGAAAATGATTTGATTTGAATGATGATTTTACTGAATATTTTGACATTGACAGTTCGGTTATTGTTGACCAACATTTTAAAAATAATGAAGGTTTGTCAGCTATAGTCCGCAATTTTCGTACAAAATATAGTAATGCAAAACCACTAAATGTGAATAAATTAATTGAAAAATTCAAGGAGACTGGATCAATTAGTGAGTTCAGTCACGGTGACATTAAATAAGGCCAATTGAGATAAAGTCATATTTAAAAAAATGTTCATTATTTCGTTTTAAAAAGCGAAAGTTGGAAAGAGTATTGCTGACAATCCAGGAACATTAATTCGGCACCGTAGTCAAGAATTAGGCATTTCGACAACTTCTATACAGCAAATTCTCGCGAAAGATTTGAAACTTCATGCTTACAACGTTGTATTAACTCAAGAACTAAAGGCTACTTACCATGCAGCGCGAAGAGAGTTCGTTGAATGAATTTTGGAACAACAAGTGTATGTTCATTTTTCGAACAAAATCGTCTTCAGTGATGAAGCTCATTTTCATCTTCATGGCTTCGTTAATCGTCAAAATTTTCGCATTTGGGGTTTAGAAAACCCACGAGTAATTGTTGAGAAACAAATGCACCATTAGACCATTCTACTTCGAAAATGCGACTTGATAACCTAAAGATATGGATGTGACCAACATGTGGTTTCAAGAAGACGGTGTGCACTTGCCATACAGCTAGAGAAACAATTCAATTACTGCACGTGTCATTTCCTAATCGTGTAATCGATCGTTTTGCGATCAGAATTGGCCATTGAGATCTTGCGATTTAACGCCATTGGACTTTTTTTCTTTAAGGGTTTTTTGAAGTCAAAGGTCTATGCAAACAATCCGACGACTGACAACGCCTTGAAAGAGGAATGAAATTCGGCAACATTTATACAAAACGGTCATAGAAAATTCAAATAAAATAGTACATACTTGCCAGCAAAGCGGTAATCCGAATCTGTAAACTCTATGAATCAATACAAAATTCTAATTAAAAATCTGTATTTTCTATCAAAATTAAATTTTACGTGAATTATGGGATACCCTTTATAGACATATAACATAAATGCATCCGAACATCGCGACACATTGCTTCGAGTTTCTAAAAGATACTGCCAACACAGAAGTATGTTTGTGTTGACTTCTGGTGCTCAGTTGCTTGAATAACCCGGTCCAAATGGTATTCAAATAACAGACGTAAAGGCAAACTATGAAACATACCATCTAATACTACCAACATTAATAAATGCGAACTTTGAAACGTCAACCGTACCAGAAAAGCTGAAAGCAGGCTGGAGGTTGTTAGGCTGATTTATAAAGGCGGTATCAAGAAACGTTTATAGAACTATCGCCCGATAGTAATTCCACCGGGTATAGATAAAGTAATGAAGCAAATTGTATCGGATCGAATAAGGGAATTTCGTGAAAAACTTAACCTAATAAATAAAAACAATACTGGCTTCAAAAAGAACGAGTGGGCGCACGATTGGTTCATACGCAAACAATACCTTTCTCTTTGTAAGAGAAAGTTAAAAAAGCAGCAACCAACTACTCCGAACCGTCGTCACACTTTATTCATATTTTTGGACATTTGCAAACTTTTGATACCCGGCCTAGACCATTAAAAAAACTTAACGATGTCTTAGGAAGGATAAGAATAAAGGGAAACAGCTGTTGAACTACAATAGAGACACTACGTTGTCAACATTTTTTTTGACAATTTCAATCGAACAGCTCATTCAGCAATCAAGTTGCCATTGAATATGCAAATCAATGAAAATTCAACGTGTAAGCACTCCGGTTGCAGTGAAAAAATCCTGATGAACAACGTTATCGAAGCAACAATACTTAAAGGAAAGTACAAAGTAGAAGACGTTTTAATACCAGGAATCCCAATGGTTCCGGATGACTTGGCATTCCATTTTAAACCCTTATATCACATTAAATCACAGCAAAGCAATCGAAAAAAAGTATTTGTATATTTTAATTTTTATTTATATAGATTGGTTAACTGAATATCGATTCATCAATCAGAATGTAAATAAAACACCTTAAGATGAATTGTAGTTGCAAATGTAAATAAAATATACCCCAAATCTATATCTATATATATAAAAATGGATCTTGGTTTGTTCGGATGCTTAAAACTCGAAAACGACTGGACCAAATTGGATACTTCCTTCTGCGGATTTGTTCGTAATTGCTCCGCGAAGGTTTAGGAAAAAAGAAAAATTGAAAAATTCTCAACAGGTGGCGCTGTAGGCGGTCATTCTATTTGATAATGGCAAAACAACGTTTGACGGGCCAGCTTGTAAATAATAAATATAAATGATCATTCAAAAATACGTTTTGAAATTTGAAGGCAAAACAACGTTTGCTGGGTCAGCTAGTAATATGATAAAAATAAATAAATAAAAAATAAAAAAAAATATGCCCGAAAATATCGTGATTATTGCCACTGATAAATCCAGAGTACATTTTGCAGGAAATACACATATAAAATAAGGTCATTGACATTGTGTAGGTGATCCTAAACTTTTTTTTATACTTTGTTCGCACTCAAGGGGTTTTGAATACCCTTTGTATAACACAGTACAGGCGTTAAGGAAATTCTGGATAAGAAGAAAGGAGATACCGATGCACATTGGTTTTTAATACCTGTAAGTTGTAATAAAAGGAAGAACAGAGTTTGGTAGACCATTCCACATTCATGTTAATCGGTTTATGAACGAATCTCTATATTCAGCGTTCATCCGAAGATAGGCTTAAGGGTAAACTGATTGGCATTCATAGCGTAACGAGTATTGCGGCTGAATTGTTGAATGGAGGAATTCAGCTGGCTATTTCATTTGAACATTGGTTGTTCAAATAGTGATAAAACAGGGAAAGGCAGGAGATATTTCGTGATGTTCGAGCGAAACTAAAGAATTCGCTATTCTAATGTATGCTATAAGTTTTTTCGCACGCGTTTGAATCCTATCTAGTATGTACAATGTTGATTTTGGTGCACCTGACCAGACGTGGGCGTTGAATTCATGTTAAGGGCGTATAAACGCTTAATATATTGTGACCAGATCAGAAGGGGTGAAACATTTCTTACATCGATTAAGGAATCCTAGACATTTCGCTGCGTTTTTACCGACTTCGAATATGTGGTCATTCCAACGTAAGTCGTTGTTAACACACATACCTAGCATGGAAAGTTTTTCGGTTTCTTCGACGTAAGTGCCATGGATAATGGGTCTAGCATTGTGTTTTGGAAGCATTGAATTCTACTCTGTTGGATTTACCCCATTTGAAAATTCTGTCAAGGTCGAATTTCAATAAGCTTAACATTTTTTTAATTTTTGAGTCCACGTTCGAAGATGAGGGACGAGGACCTGAAAAGAATATGAGAAGCTGAGGGTACTGTCAATACCGAGGGAATGAATTGGATGACAATTTGCAGACAGGAGATCATTTACACAAATGAGAAAGACAGTCGTAGACAAAACTGAGCCTTGAGGGACACCAGAATTAATTTGGTGACTTGCAGACTTGAAACGATCCAAAACAACTTGAATTGGACGTTTCGAAAGATAATTTCTAATCCATAGAAGAAGTTTTTCATCCATTCCAAATGCACGCATTTTCGACAAAACGGCTTGATGCCTTTGAAATATCGAGTGCAACATTCTTGCTTTCACAACCATGGTGGATTGATTGGTTCCACTTTTCGGTGAGATATATACTGCCGGCCATTGAGAAGTTTTCGTGTTTCGAGATATTTCATTGGAAAAAAGGGACGTAGGTGATATTAGTCGGTAGTTGGAGAGAGAAGAAGATTCGCCTTTTGTTTGGTACAGGCTGGACAAATGCAGTTTTCCATCTATTCGGAAATAGCCCTGATGAGTCGGATAGATAGAAAAGCTTACTCAGTGGTTTTGCCAGCGTAGAAGAACACGTCATCAGAATAATGGGGGATATACCATCTGGACCAGCGGATTTATGAATGTCGAGATCAAATAACACTCTTGCAACTGTACGAGTACGAAGGTGAATTTGTCCCATAGAATGATTTACGTTAGGAGGAGACAGGGCACAATCTGGCAACGAAGAACTGGCTGTGAAATGCGCATCAAGCTGATTGGCTTTGTCTAAAGAGCTAACAGCTGGAATGTCATTGTGAATGAGCGTCGGAACTGATGATGAGGTCGAATTCTTTATATTTTTGACAAATGGCCAAAAGTTTTTACTACCTCTGGAACATCAACTTTTGGTCATAGAGGAATTTGACATGCTTTAAATGGGTATTACAGTCATTTCTGCCTTGTTTGAACTTTGTTCGTTTTTCCTCTGATGGGTTGGTCTTGTAGAACCGAATACCGAAAGTTTGTCTCTCTCAACCTGATAGCTTCTTTGCAGCTCAAGTCATACCACCCTTTTCCTTTGGTTTGATACTATTTATCCTGTTGGGAATAAAAGATCTCATACCATGAAGAATGATGTCTGAAAACATATCAGTAGAAGCATCTACGTCACTATCGAGGAAACATAGTGACCAGTTAACATTCCTAAAAAAAACTGTTTAAAGATTCCCAATTGGCTTTCTCGTATTGCCATACAGTCCTTTTGGGAATCTGTTTGAGCACAAGAAATTTGCTGATATGATACAGTGATCTGACGAACCTAGAGGCGATAATACATTGATGGTGTATTTATCAGGTTGAGAGGTAAGAAACACGCCCAGGGTGTTTGCGACTTGACTGATAATATCCGATATGCGTGTGGGCTCATTTACAAGCTGGATTATGTTGCTTATCTCAGCAAAGATCTCAACATACCTTCCTTCGGGTGTTGTTTTTCCAGGATGTTGATGTCACGTAGAATTGCGTTCATTGAAATGCCATCAAGTCAGGTTGTTGAAAAACACCTTAATACTATCAATTCTCCAGCTCCAGCAAACAGACCGCAATGGCACTCTCTTACTATCATGTACATTGACATTTCTTACATTTCTTAGCTTCAGGACAACGGGGATAGTTGGATAGTTCAAAGCCTAAGGGTCACAATTGTAGAAAAGATCAATAGATTGTTTAACAACTGAAGAATATGTGGGTGTAGCCGTAAGTATCATCAAAGATTATACAACTACAAGAGTGCGCATCTCATACAACGAAAATTTACTATGTGGGGTACTGATGTTGTTACCCCAGTGTTCACATTGCTACCCCAGCACCAAACAACAGCATAGTCGATGCATACAAACGACTGAAATTCCCCTTCGCACTTAAAATGCGTACTCTTGTAGTTCTATACCGCTTTGGTATCATTTATTGTTGAAGAAAATCCAGTCAATTTACGTCTCGAAAGTTAACATAAACAAAACATATTATTTTCAGCTAACCAAAGACTGTCGCCATTTTGTTTGGTGTGCTCTTTTAAATTAACCCATTCAAGGACTTTGCCAATTTATTTCCCGACATTGACCTTAAAATACCTACTGCAACACCATGACTCATTCAACTTTAAAACTATGTAAGGTTATACCATACCGCTCAATTTCAGTGACGGAATTCGATTATGCCAATTACCTTGCACTTGTGCAAACAATTTCCCCCCCATGAGCTGAGCGAATCCATTCCTCCTTTTATCTTTGGAGTATTGGCATTCCGAGTATTACGCCACTTGGCTGTTAGCCAGGATAACGCACTTCACACAAAATCTCTGAAAAAAACATACAACCACACTGTAGACAGGCGTCGCCATTTCCTTGGGGAGAGCTTCGAACTGCCACTCGTACATTGTACATCATCCTTGCCATTAAAAAAAGGGACTACTTTTATATATAAGGACGAATGACAGTCTCCTTGACCGGAACGTAATATTATTGTGAAATTTGGAGCCGGATGTTTGGTGGCACTTTGATGGCCCTATATACAATTAGTCCTCATCCGCTGGGAGTTCCATGACATCGTCACAAATCATTGTTTGTGCTGACAGTTGTTGCGCTACTTTTACGATAGACACTTTTCATGTCCTGACGGAATTACTCGCATTATCTGCTAATGGCCTTGATGCTTTTATCGATTTTATTGTCCATTTCAATAGAGAAAGATGTATCGCCATTGTATCTAAACAAAGTTCCTTCACCCCATCGATGATGGCGGTCGTGTTTGTATTGGTATTTGTGTTGGTGGTATGCTAAACTCTTTTTAAAATCAAGATAACCAAAGGATATGAAAAGTTGACCCAGTTAAGAACTGAACTGAATTTGTAATCCATGCTGCACGACAATTCTCTTTGCACAGGGTGGAGAGAAGACATGTCCGATTGCCGGATGTGCATGCTTTCCTGTTACTTGTTTATTCAGAGAACACTTTGTCGCGTGTCCTGTGCGACTGAATGCAATTCCTTCGTGCATGAATGCCGTCCAGATGGAGTTGTTCGTAACAAACACTAGCACGAAAGAGAAGAATACAAATTGGATAAAATGAATCGAAAGAAATGTCCTTTCTCTCCTCGTGCGTCCTCCTTCTTCACGGTGCAGTGATGGTTGTTGACTGCATCGAGATGGTGTTGCATATTTGAAATTCGATTATATTCAGCTCCAAGGCGATTATAAAATTAGAAAAAGGAAAGCTCCACCGTTGTATAAATAATCAAGACATCGACGACATCCATCGATGTGATGGGGGGAGGTTATTTATGTGTGCAAGGCGGGAAACTGTTTATTTTGTATCAACTTCAGAGTTGGATAAACGCGGAAGAATGGAGTTATGGTACAACAGGTCCCTTTGAAAGGTGCCGTGTTTTGGTTTATATTGGACGAACTTATTTGTTTTGATTTTCACAAATGGATGCAGATCGGATAGCTGTGAGGTACGCAATCTTGTGCGCCCATAAAACCAAATGCATGTCGTTACGATCAACACGATAATTCATGATTGGTTCCAAAATATTATGATTGAAGGGGGATATATTTTTGTAAGTGAAGTCGAAAGGACCATTTCTTAGGATAACCGACGAGTGCAATGCTCTTTCTTCTGAGGTAGATAGTGATATTCAAGCTGTATAACAAACAAAATCTTGCTATCGGCACTGCGTATTCAAGGAACTGGATTTGAGGATATGATTTCCATGCGCGCTTACCAATTGAAAGGTTGGGAACGTCACGAACACTGTTTACTTCTTTTAGGTCGCCCTGATTTTTGGTTTTCCAGGGTTATACCAGTTTCTTCAAATATTTGATCCATTTTCGAATGAGACGTATGCTTGGCTCATAATTTAACTTGCGAAAACCTGGAATATTTTATATTCTTCTCCGTTTTTTTTTAAATTCTCGCATGTTGAACTCGCGGTCGTTTCCGACAGTTGTTTTATAAATTATCTGAATTGCTTAGAAGTAGGCTTTTATTTAACATACACCCATAAGTTCGCGCAGTAAGTATAAGGAGTAACGACAAAGGTCTGAAGGTGAATTGCGTAATTGTTCTCAAGACCAACTCTTTATGATTGGTAGAGGTCCAGGTTCACCACAGACTATAGCAGAATACTAAAGTAATTCATTGAATACAAGGGAGAGCAATGTCAAACTACCGAAGAACTCCAGCACTAGAGTTACAGAGACGACTACGAGACCGTATTTTTCTACCTATAATCTTGCAATCCCTAGATGAATTTCCAAGCCCATACGAAATTCTCCTCATCAACGAGAAGTGTTAGGAAGTTATATGGAAAGACTAAAACATACTTCGGATTGGCACGAGGCACCCTGAACTAAAGATCTTTATTAAGTCTGCGGTTCTAGGCTAACATTTTGCTGAAGCCGATGATGTAATCTTGTTATTGAAAATAATGTAACATGAGTACATGACGTTGTTGACATTCGCAATGCTTAGAATCGTTCAGATTCTTCATAACATTTGTCTCCTGCCATCTTGCAGGGGGCTCAGTGACGCAATGAACTGCCGCGCAGAAGGTCTGGGTTCAGTTCCCAGCCGTAGCAACACCAAAATGATTTTTCACTTGCCCCTTCTCTTGTGAGGTATCAATTGTCAGGAATAGCTTATCTCAACTTAGCCGTTCGTATTCGGCATAAAAAGGAGGTCCCACCATCGTGCAAGAAGTACACACGAACACATGAGTTGTTGTGACAAAGCTAGGTCCTGGGTACTAATGAGCCTGTTGCGCCAAAATTTTGTATTTTTTGTATCTTGCAGGAAATACACACATAGAATAAGGCTAAGTTCATTGACATTGTGTAGGTGATCCTAACCTCAAACAGCTTAATGACAAATAATGGCCTAGCTGTTATAGGACTCGAGGTTGTAGAGCAGGTAATTATCAGCTTCGGTCTGACAACTTTTAGATCCTAGGGTGATTGTGGAGTAGCTTGATGATTTATAAACGTGGTAAGTCACTTTTCGATTAAATTATTCAGAACACTCTACATGCAGCAGAGGTTGCACCGTAACCTCCATTTTCGGGAATAAAATATTGGGGCTGGAAAGAGATTATTGGTATCAAAAGGCATCGATTATTTGCTGTTCCCTCGCATAGACATGCAAGTTAAGACAAACCCAACAGGCTACCATTATATCGTATGACCTCTGTGGGTGGTTCAAGTATAGCACATGCTACGTGGGCCGTAGTGGCGTCCGTTTCATACCCATATCGTCCAATTAAGGAATAAAGCGTGCTCTCCATGTTAATATCATTGTAGTAGTAATCACAGAAGTTTCGTTTTGGGAGAACCATACATCCCGATGTTCCTGTATCATCAAAATCTGCACCAAATAGTGACTTTCTCTAGATGCATTTGGTGCTTGTGTACAAAAAAATTAAATATCTGCCATTGACGGAGAATTTAATATCTCAAACCTTTCATCTCCATTCATTTGTATGAGCGAAGTTTTATTTTTGCCACACAGAATGGAACCTCCTATTTAACGCGGACTCTGAATAAAAAATTTTAGAAGCTTCTCTTAACAGTTTTATACTCTTGGATGCTTGTCAGACATTCGCAAAAATCAACGCACCAACCATTAGATCGGTACATCCGCTTGTGGGCTTGTGTGGGTTGGTATTATCCCAAATTTGAACCATTTTGGTTCTTCACACATTAATTGATTTAAACTTGAGTCTCGTCGGTAATGATGACTTAATTTGGAAAACATTTGAAACAACTTCCAACTGCTTCACAGTCTAAACATCAAATAAATGAACTACGTTTTTGGGTTCGCTGGGTATTGTACTGGTCTAAACTCAATATCTGCTGAAAATAGAAGTCACTGAAAGCCGAAGTTCTTATGATCGACGAGAGGTTTGCCACCAAACGTCAAACACACGAATCGGCAGGATGGTTGCGCCCAGTGGCATTCATGTATACCTGTGTACGATAGCGGGGCTTACAGTATGCCAAAGACAAACTGCAGAGTTGGGACAAGCTTTTCAGGACATTTGATACTACTCGTATGATTTGACAGATCATCATTTAGCGCGATAGTACATCGCCTTTTTTATTTTTTAAGGAGTAGACTAGAGGTCTGTTAAGTCTTGAGAAAGCGCACAATCACTTTCCTTCTTATTAATTAGCCGGAGTGCTGTCTATTTATATCGATTTTATCGCGAGCCGATATCGTGGTACAAAAGCATATATAGCATCGGAGAAGTAAGCTCCGAGGATCAGGTTGTTGTTGCTAGCTTCGAATGACCATAATTAACAGCTTGTCAAATCAATTCAACATAGCCCCATCGTATGAGATCCTATTGTGACCACATTTGATATATTTGGATTCCGACGTTCGATTCAATCCTAGACATTATCGGAGACACCGTCTTTGAAACGGCCGTATCTTTTCCATGTAGAATGTTGCTCAGTTAAACACGGGGCAGCCGTAAGTGATGATTGGCCTTATGGGGTCCATGCTTTGAAACAGTCTTCATTTTATAGTGTAAGCCTCCGTGGTTCTAGACATACAAGCATTCAAATTGTTTAAACCTGATAAAGCCAGATGCCAACATATTTAATATACATATACTTCTCAATGTGAACTGTTATCCCTGCTATCCAATGATAGTTATGGTCAGCTATATCTGGTATCGCTAGAACACCTAAGCAATTGGGTTCTGAACAGTATTGGTTTGGTTTTTTCAATTGGTCTTCAACTTTCAATCACCGCAATATCTCTTAATGTGATCAAAATCACTGCAAAAGTATAATGACCTCGATTACTTAAGTGGAGTGGATTGAATAAGTGGAGCTATAGTACGAAATGAACCTTGTCCTCATCCAACATGCCTCTCCAATTAGGACGGTCCTTCGCTAACTGCCTCCAGTTGCGTATTCAAGTTGGTTGTGTTACGTTTCTCATTGTGCGCGCCACTTAAGTGGCGCCCGACGCACGTCTAGCTGGGAATTTGTGAGCCGGAGTATTGATGTCAATTTACTCTACAACGATACTGTGGTTCCATTCTTCAGGCATACTTTCCTCCGATTAATGGTTGCTTATGAGTTGGGGAATGCTACTTAATAAATAATTTCCACTGTCATTATAAAGCTCGGCAGGAATGCTCTCATTTCCGGTATCCTTGTTAGCTAAAGTTTGGGTATTGCTATCCTCACTTCACTTAGGTCGGTTGGGTGGTAGTTTTTGCTGTTGTCGCCAATATTCGTTCTACCTGACAGTCCGCAGAAGTAGTTCTTCCATATTCACAGCCTGAGGGAGTCTGAGTCTGTGACTCAACAACTGGTTCATCTCTACAGGATTCTGTTCGAGCCTTGTATCCCTGGCTTTGACTTCTTTCCCATAAGGATTTCATAAATTATAAACAGCATGGGTTCAGTAGCGAACTGGTTAGGGCGATGAACTCCCGCGCATAATATATGGGTTTAATTTCCAGCAGTAGCAACATCTAAATGATCTTTCCCTGTACCTTATCTCGCCATGATCTTGCAAACCATCCAATTGTTAAGAAAAATTCATCTGTTTGGATTCGGCTAAATCAGGAGATCCTGTCATCGTGCAAGAATGGTTGTGAGAAAAAGCTAGAGCCTGGGTAATAACGAGCCTGTTGGGCCAAAAATTTGTATGTTTTTACGTATACTCAGTCTTGTGAGCGTGTAGAAAAAAATCGAAACCTTCTAAAAGTGATCCTGGTAGGAGCCGCTATGTTGTTTTTCCAATTTATTTCATTGAATGTCTGATACGTTTTTTGGAGCAACATGAGTTCGAAACACAAATTATTCAACATACAACATCGTCCCCCTTAAATAATCCCAGAATTTTTCGAAAACCTTGTTTACGGGTTTTATTGTCCTTATCCCTTCTAGGGATAGGATGCATCACCGCTGTTTTTCAATGCTCCGGATAATGTGCTTTATGCAGTGCATTGTAAATCAGGGCGGACTGCTTATATTGGCAGACTCGACGTTTGGAATATCATCGTCTCCGACCAGGTTCAGAAACTTATCTTTTGGAAAAGAATCAACCTGTCGGCAACTATATGCCATGTAAATACCTTCATTGGATTTAGTAAAACCTTTCTCAGGATTCTTTTTAGCTCATAAAAATGATTCAGAAAGCCATGTTCCTTATTATATAGATTTTTTTTGTGGCAATTTCTAACTATGCTACAGACTCCGATCAGTCTATCCACAATGATCTTCGAAGAGTTGGATTTGACAAGAACACATCTCAAAATTCCACGTTCAAAATTGAAGTTCAAGAAAAGAACGCCCAAGTTATAAATTTTGAAGAAAAAATTACTCTCTCGGGTTTTCCTGCACTCCCCAACAGACATCAGCGATGTTTTCAGAAGATCTTGCATTTCGGAGACGTATGAATATTGGCTTTAGAATTATAGAATCGGGTGACTCAAATTTGTCCACCAATCACTGAATAGTCGAGTCGCCGGGATGGCTGTGATGAGGATAAAAATCACGTTATGCCCTAAAAAAAGCTGAATAGGGAACTGAGCATGTTAGTTAATGCTGTAACCTTTCTTCATTACCACTATAACCTACAAAATTTCGAATGTCCCTATTTACGGACTCTTTATAATCCTCATTTGGTATGTATCGGACGATATTGACGATATTGACATCATTGGCAGGACTCAACGTGATGTCATAGCCACGTTTGCTAGTATAGAGAAGGAAGCGGCGAAAATGGGTTTAGCAGTAAATGAGGGTAAGACTAAGTATATGCTGTCAACACGAAAGGACACACAACATCGACGAATTGGACAGAACGTCACCATTGACAGATATAACTTTGAGGTAGTACGGGACTTTGTCTACCTCGGCTCCGCTATTAACTCTGACAACAACATCTCGTCAGAAATTAAACGAAGAATTACTCTTGCCAACCGCTGTTTCTTCGGGCTAAGAAGGCAATTTAGTAGTAAAGCCCTCACTCGAACTACTAAGGAGATCCTATATAAGACCCTGATCATCCCAGTCCTGCTCTACGGCGCTGAAGCATGGACCGTATCAAAAGCGGATGAAGAAATCCTTGGTAGATTCGAGAGGAAAATTCTTCGAAAAATCTTCGGTCCCGTTTGCGTTGACGGGCTATGGAGACGAAGATTCAACCAAGAACTATACGAGCTGTACAGCGACATGCCCCTGGTCAAAAAACTCCGCATTGGACGTTTAAGATGGCTAGGACATGTAGAACGAATGGACACCAATACTCCGGCTCGCAGAGTCTTCGATTCCCAGCCAGACGTCGGACGCAGTAGAGGAAGACCTCGCCTTAAGTGGCGCGCACAAGTGGAAACCGACCTCAACCAACTTGGAGTGCGCAACTGGAGGCAGTTAGCTAAGGACCGGGCTAATTGGAGAGGCATGTTGGTTGAGGCCCAGGTTCATTCCGGACTGTAGCGCCACTTAAAGTTAAAAAAGTATGTATCGGAACTGATCCTAATCTTTTAATGTTTCTGAAGTAAAGGATTATAGGAATTTCACAAATGTTGGTGCTTGTCTATAACCTTTCAACCTTGCTAAGCCACTGGTATTTCCTTAACTAAATACATGATTTTTCATTGCATACTTGCAGTATCTTGAACTTTTTTCCTCCTACGGAATGTAGCAATTGAATCATCATCAGGAAAATATCATTACAGTTCATTGCATACCCTGAACAAAATAAATATCCCATATATCCTTTGTGAACCCTTACTCAATTGTGATAATGGAGTGAAAATAGTTCTTCCCCATCACCATCGCAACTCCTAATCCAATTGAAGAACTTGCTCATTTTCACATCATTCATGCTTAATGTCATGCGGTAGTCCTTGAACTATTCCATTTCTATCCTTTCCAATCAAACCCATTCCGTTCGCCCACTCAGATTGTATTATTCAAATTCAATTTATTCAAAGTCATCACACCTCCTCTTTGTTTTCAAATGAACATTCCTGCAAGTCGTCCTGTCTTTTTTTTCATCCACGAATGGTTGGTTTAGATCATTTGGCTGGGTGTCATTCATTAGAAGAAGAGGTCATCCCCCACAATTGGTGTAGTGACTCATTTTTCACATGCAGTCTTCCATCATCATAACCATACACATACACGGCTGTGTTGCGTTAAGAGCCCCCCAAAGGACATGGTGTTGTCATTTATATTCACATGCCCATTGCCCATGTTTCTTGTTCAAGCACGTTTAAGCTTAACCCTAAGGATGTGTTACTAATGGGATTTGTTTTATCTACATAGAACCGTTGTGCCCCCTTTAACTCTGTGGAGCGTGGAGTTATGATGGATGACGAATGTTGTCCAAACTAAACGGATTAAAACTCAGGTGATTCCGGGGTGCTTGGATGGGGTTGATTGATATTGTTTTGCTTACTTCAAAGGAATTGTAATGGTCGGATTCGAATGCAGTAGAAAAGAGTTTCGATGAAAATAAAATAAGAATGTATGGATACAGTTCTGAATTAGGTGATCAAGCACCCTCCAAGTAAGCCTGGTTATATGTTTATATGATATAGCTGACAATTTTAAGATTTAAATTTGTGGGCGTGGTCAGTATTCGATTCGATATTCATTTCAAATGGACGCAACATTTTTTGATGTGAATATTTTCGAATGTACTTAAAAATATTTAGTCACTTCAAATACAGGGTGGCGCACCAATTGTGCTACAATAAGAAATTCAAATAACTTTTTTTTTAATCGATGTATTTCATTTATTTTTTTTTATTGGTTAGAAAATTAAATTTTATTTTAAATAGTTAGTTTTTTTAAAGATTATAGATCGCAAATGACCTCCACGCTCTCCCACGCATATGCGGCACCTGATCAAAAAATTATTCATTGCGGCCTGAAGAGTTGAAGTTAGGATCGCCTCAATTATTGTCGTTATGGACTGCTTTAATTCAGTTAAATTCCTGGGCTTCGTTTTATACACCTCTTGCTTGACATAACCCCATAAAAAGAAGTCTGGTGCAGTCAGGTCAGGTGACCTTGGGGGCCAGCGAAGAGTGGAGTTCCTAGAAATTAATTTGTTTGCGAATTTTTTGTTTAGCTCCGTCATAACTGGTCTGGCTATATGTGCAGTTGCTCCATCTTGCTGAAACCAAACGCTGTTGAATGGTATACGTCTTCGGCGTAGTTCTGGGTAAAAAAAACTCCTTCAACATCTTTAAACAACGGTCCCCATTGACAGTAACGGTTACACCGTTTTCTTCAAAGAAGTACGGCCCGACAATACACCTTGATGAAACTGCGCACCACACAGTGACTCGTTCTGGGTGCAGTTCCGTCTCATGGAGCATTTCTGGATTAGACTCTTTCCATATACGGCAATTTTGCTTGTTTACATTGCCGTTAAGATCAAAATGGGCCTCATCAGACATGAACAAACAATTGATCAATGTGTTGTCTTCTTCGGCCATTGATATCATTTTTTGGCAAAATTCCAGGCGAACAGGCAAATCCTGAGGGGTTAACTTGCTAGTAATTTGGACTTTGTACGGAAACAAGTTTAAATCGTCATGAAGTATCCGTTGTAATGACCGTCTACTAACTCCAATTTGCCCCGATAAGTTTCGGGTCGAAACGCTCGGATTGGCCTGTATTGCAGATGCTACTGCTGCGATTGTATCCTGAACCCGAACATTGGCATCTCGATGGTACGGCCTTCGTGCGATGCTTCCAGATTCGGCAAACATGTTTACAAACCTCATAATGGTCCATCTACTCGGGGGATTACCGCCAAACTCCCGCCTAAATTCCCTTTGGACGGAAATGACGGACTGCAAAGCATGGTACCGTTGCACTAAAATTCCAAATTCTTTTCTCCGTATCCCAAGCATCCATTTTTATAAATCTAAATAGTAACCTACAAAATAAAAAAAAAATAAGCCGATTACTCACACAGAAAAAGAGTTATTACGTTTTATTTTTGTAGCACGATTCGTGCGCCACCCTGTATAAGTCGATTAAAGCCACCAAAAATGTCGTACTGTTATCATATATTGACGCCATTGCTCATAAAAGACTTAAATCTGATTGAGATAAAACAGTTCACACATGCAATGTTGACTTCCAATTCATTAAACGTAACCGGACTTAACTTATTTGTTCCGAAGGCAGCCATTAAAGATAACAGTCTTGTCTAGAGTGTGTTCAATCATCGTTCTACAACAATTTTTCCCCAATAAACGCTGCAAATGAAACCGGGTATCTTGACAAAACCTCCACAGAAATGTTTCAGCTTTGAAAGTGTTGCATTCTCTCACTTGATATCAGTTGAGCGCAGGCTGAGTCTGGACTCAGAATCTGGATCAGTGAAAATAACTCTACAAAAGTCGGCTTTGGTCTAATCCTGATCAAGGCGAGCAAGTTCAGGTGCTCTACCATGTGCTTCGAGGAACGACCAGGTCTTTTTGCTCGCAGTTTCAACTCATCGCTGTCTCACCGTTTGAGCATTCGAAGCTGTTCTTCTTACGGTTCTGAGTCTATGAGGCAGCTCAACCGATCTCTTTGTCGGAATCCGGTATATGTTGGGAAAAGTTCAAATTAGCAGTTTTTTAACTTAATGAGGCGACACAGTTGTATCAGTTTTGATGCTATCACGTCATCGCTTTATAAAGCTCTAGGCGATGGATGCTACCATACGCGGCCAAGATGTCGATGAAAAGATGGCCTTTTTCGACTTAAAATTCGTTGGTCTCTTCAAGGATTTGCCTTAGTGTGAAAATTTGGTAAATAATCGATTTGCCGGGCCGGAAGCGACACTGCTACGTGCCAATAAGTGTGTTGCAGTAAGACTTAAGATGCTTACACAGTACGTTCGATAGAAACTTATACGTGACAGGGACATACCTAGGTAGTCGGTGTAAGACATAGGGTCGATTCTTTTTTGTAGATGGGGCATATGGAGCGTATATTCCAGTCAGCCGGCATGCTCTTATTTATCCAAACTTTGCTGATGGTTTGGTGCACGCGCACTTCTTTACCAACACCTCCGTATTTGAAGAGTTCGGCTGGTAATCCATCAGATCCAGCTGCCTCTTCTGTTTTTGGATGGCTGCACAAACTCCTTCAATACTGGGAGGAAGCGTGACCCCTCGTCCTATCACTCCCTGCACGCGGAAATGTTTGCAATTTGTTCGAGTACCGTAGCCAATTCGAGTTACTTACTTACATACTGTGGCGCTACAGTCCGGAATGAACCTGGGCCTCAACCAACATGCCTCTCGAATTAGCCCAGTCCTTAGCTAACTACCTCCAGTTGCGCACTCCAAGTTGGTTGAGGTCGGTTTCTACATGGCGCGCTACTAAAAGCGATGTCTTCCTCTACTGCGCCGTAGAGCAGGACTGGGATGATCAGGGTCCTTAGTAGTTCGAGTGAGGTCCCGCAGAAACAGCGGTTGGCAAGAGTAATTCTTCGTTTGATTTCTATATACTGACGAGAGTATATAGCGGAGCCGAGGTAGACAAAGTCCCGTACTACCTCATAGTTATACTGTCAATGGTGACGTTCTGTTCAATTCGTCGATGTTGTGTGTCCTTTCGTGTTGACAGTATATACTTAGTCTTACCATCATTTACGGCTAAACCCATTTTTGCCGCTTCCTTCTCTATACTAGCAAACGTGGCTATGACATCACATTGAGTCCGATCAATGTCATTAATATTGTCGGCGTAGCTAGTAGTTGCTCCGATTTTTGGAAAATTGTACCTCTGGTGTTGGCTCAGGAGTTTTGCACAATCCTCTCGAGAATCAAATTCAAGAAGTCACACGACAGCGCATCGCCTTGCCTAAATCCTATTCTGGTGTCGTATGTGTCGGTTAGGTCGTTTCCGACCCTAATGGAGCAGCAAGAATTCTCCATCGTCCTCCTGCACATACGGACGAGACATGGCTCTGTATAACCCGTTTCTATAAAGGCTGTCGTATGCAACTTTGTAATCGATGAATTGGTAGTATGTATCGATTTGGACATCTTGGGTTTCTTCCAACATCTGCCTAAGTGTGAAAATTCGATTGGTTGTCTACCAAAGTCTACCCTTGTTCTACAACATCCAACCATCGTCTTTTGGGGAGTGATAAATGGAGCCTATGGATTGAGATTTCTTGGAAGACAACTTAAAGCCATATAATATCATTCCGTCGCGCCAGGTTGCATCGATTCCCTTCTCTGGCATGTTTTTTTTCAGATCTTGTACATGCACACTGGAATAATCCTCCCAGAGATCCGATAGAGAACGAGTTTACCTCCGAAATTCTTTATTCCAGGATGCACCGTCATTACTTCCGGCTCCCAATCTTGTCAAACTCCTAATAGCAGTAGCACTATTTTCCGGAGCATATAGCATGATGTGATGGTATCTCACCGGACGACAAGGTGTAGGGCTTCGTATCGCTTCTATAATGATTATGTCGGAACAATTCATAATTTTTTCGTTTCGGTAAATCCCGGAAAAATATATAAGATATGCGAAATTTTATATTCTTTTCCAAATCCCTTTCATTCGGACTTTTAACAATCGGTGCAGTGGGGACTGCTAATTTTGCTTCCGACCCCCTTGCTTTTCTCGAGCAGTAAGATCGTTAGCCCCGCGAGGGAATAGTACAATATGGTCATACAAGGTGGGCCAAAGGAGATCACCCTATTGGAAGATGCTCTTATTTATGCAAATGGCCGCCATGTCAAATCTGTTTTGACATTTGTGGTCTAGACAGATGTAAAATACAAGTGAACAAGCCATGGAGCGATACACTCCTCAAGAACGCGGAATAATAGTAACTATTTTTTTGCGTAACAATTCGTCTGTAGTGTTGGTGCAGAATTCCGTCGCCGATTCCCCGGCCGTCCGACACCGACTGCGCAATAACTACGCCGTTTGGCCACCAACCTTGAAGAGTATGGGACCACACGAGACGTTGTCAAGAGTGGCCTCGCAATTAGCCATCAGCCGTTCGTCCCTAAGGGGAATTTTTGTCAAAGACTTTCCGTAAAAAGTTCAGTCCGTGCATCAGCTGCTGCCTGTCTACCGCCAAACGCGTGTAACCTATGCCCAAGCCATCCTCAATCTCGAGGACGAAGTGGACGACTTTTCTACCAAAATCATAATGAGCGATGAGGCTCATTTCCACCTCAGCGGGTACGTGAACAAGCAAAACTATCGCTTCTGGGGCACCGAAACCCCACGAGTAATGCACGAGGAGTCATTGCACCCGCTCAAAGTTACTGCATGGTGCGCTGTTCACGCTGGAGGAGTCATCGGGCCATTTTTTTTCGAGAACGCCGCTGGTCAAACGACAACAGTGGACGGAGTGCGCTATAGGTCCATGTTAACCGAGTTTTTTTTTTTGTCGCAATAGGGACTGGAGGACATTTGGTTCCAACAGGACGGAGCAACGGCACACACTGCGGCGTTCCCAGATCGCCTCATCTCTCGTTTTAGCGATTTGCACTGGCCCAGAAGATTGTCCGATTTAACCGTTCCAGACTTTTTTACGTTAACAAGCCCGAGGCCCTTAAAGCACTCAAGGACAACATTCGACACGAGTACGAGAATCTGTCTCCCGAAGTTCTCGCCGAAGTTATGAAAAATGTCATAAGACGAGCCCGTATGGCAATCAATTGTGATGGCGCCCATTTGGCCGATATAATCTTCTCGACTTGACCAATAAAATGCTAAACATAATCAAAAACACAATCGAAGTTTTTCATTAAGAAAAAAATGAGAGCCAAATAACATCGGATGACTTCTTTTGGCCCACCTTGTATTTATATGTGAGACCCCTTTTTACTTTATTCTCTCTGTTAATATATTAACTACCCTCTACCGATAAAGCTGAGATATCAAGGAGAACTGTTCTGAACGGGCCTATACGGATTTACGGAGTAGATTGAAAAATCTTCTTTTGGGTAAATATAATTTGAATGACCAGGTTTTAAGTAGCCCGCCCTTGAAAAGAGTCCAGACAATTTATTTCATTTGTAAATCATGTTTTTTTTATAATTGCTCTCAGCGGCAGGTGCATTAGTCTATCTACCATCATCGTGTCCATCAAATTAACAAAATTACAAACTCAAGTGATTAGGCTCAAAGTGCTATATTCCGTTTCCAGTGCAATTCGTCAATTTACAAAATTTGGTTGTCACACTCCCGAAAATGTCGTCGATGGTGGTGTTACTTACGGTTTTGCTCGTGGTCTACGGTTCTTGTGGAAATAATTTTGAATTAAGTGAACTCATAGAAAGGATTTACAGGGAAAGTGATTCGACGAGCGTTTATTTTTTCGGAGCATGGAAGATTGTATTGTTAAGAAATTTCATGAAGACTCATCCTCACATCCCGATGACAATCTTCACATTCCCTCCTGCAGAAGTTAACCAACAATTTTCTCAAAACACCGCTATATTCGTAGTGCAGGCATCTCTCAACGACCAGCAAACAATGTTCGAAAACTTGGACGTCTTTATTCCACATCTTAAAATTCGCAAGTTTGTGATTACCTATGCGATGGACATTGAATGTCTGTACATATATCTGCGCTACTTTGAGCGGAAAAAATTCACAAACATCTTTGGTGTCGTCGGGAATGCCTCATACGCATACCTATACTATGCGGATAAACCACTTCAATTGGTCTCGAAATTAGATCCTCTTCCCGATGGACTAAGGAATCTAAATGGCTTAAAAATTCGTACAGCTGTTACCTCCGATATTCCCAGAGTATTTTGGTACACTGATAGATATGGCCATCGCAAGGTTGGAGGATACGCTGCCCAAGTTTTTATTAGTTTTATACAAAAGCATAATGCTACCTTTAACGTCGTTAAACCCGATATTGACAAAAGCTTTATGATGGCGGTAGTTTCTGCCATTTCAAACGATGAAATCGATATCAGTATGAAACCGTATACACCCTTGAAAGGACTTCAACAATCCTATCCATTAGGAATTGTAAGTTGGACCTTTATGGTGCCACTCAATGGATATGTGGATTCTTATCTCTATTTCGTACGACCTTTTTCACCAACTGTTTGGATCTTTATTGGACTGACAATGGCATATATTATCTTCATGGACGTACTAAAGGATTTCTCTATGCAACGTCGGCGTTTGAATGTGTGGCACTGTTTCAGTCGAACATTCCTTACCATGCTCAATATGTCCGCGGAACGTCTACCAACATCTGCGTATCGATTTCACTACCAAGTCTTAGTCTTTGCCTTTATTCTTGTAAACTTTTACCTAATTCATTTGACATCCTTTCTGACGGTCTTCATAAGAGTCAAGCAATATGAATCGGTACAGGAGCTGATCGACAATAATGTTCCTGTGATGATGGTCGACTTCGAATGGCATATGATTTTGTATCCGGAAACTCTTCCTGTTGGGCTTGAGCAGGTTTTGGTGTTAGTTGACACTTCTGTGTTCATCCAGGAAACGACCAACATGAAGAATATAAGCTTCGCCTATACAATCGGTTCGGATAAAGCGGAGTTTCTTATTAGCCTGCAAAGCACTTATGACAAACCTCGGTTTCATAGGGTTAAGGAAAGTTTGGAGGATTATCCGTTGGGATTTTTACTGCCCCTGGATTCGCCTTTTTATGAAATTTTAAATAGATTCATTATGCAGATTATGGATACGGGACTGTTGGAAAAATGGAAACGCGATGCAGTTGGACAGGTGACTGAAGGTAGACTGTTGCATATGGTGCGTACATCGCTGGCAAAAGACACTCCGTTGACACTGAATCATTACCAGTTTGGCTTTACTTGCTTGGCAATCGGTTGGACACTTGCGGGGGTCGTTTTTGTCGCAGAGAAATGTTTAGGCGTGAATCGTAGAGATAAAGTTTCTCATAAATGAATTTGAAAAAAAAAATCAGCTTGGGCACTGTAGTAACGCACTAGCATTATACATAGTTATGCAATATGGAGCACCACAATGCATCTACAGAAAATCGACCTTTCAACCTCAATAATAAAGTTATTCGAGCTCTAATTTTATATGTTTTTTGGGGTCAGATACAAAGTGTGAACATAAGAATTTACTAACTAATACACGATTGCAGATTGAATTCAAATAGTCTATGTGATATTTGCATGATGTTTTGTTTTGAATTGAAAATTGTTTCGCATAAGAAACACATATTAAAAATTAATTTCAGTATGTTTGTTTTATTTACTCAAATGACGATACAAATTTTGGTGAACCTATGTTCTGATAAATAGCTAGGGACAAACGCAACCTTCTGCGACTTTGACACCTAATACAAGTGCCAACAACCTATAAAACCTACCTACTTACAATGAAGATATTGACGGTTCAACACCGCATTGAGATTGTAAACAAAAATGACTCTATAAAGTCAAGTTCTGTTCACGGAACTTAGTGCATAAGAATTAGGGTTGAAATTGGGGGAATCACAAAGATCCTACAGAAATGCAGATTATTGGTTGATCATTAGCTTAAGGCGAGACCGAGCCATCATACTCCTGCGGCACAGTCTGAAGACAAGAACCATAACATGTCACAGTCACAGGTCGTTTTCAAAAACATAACCCGAAAGGTTAATCGTAAGAAATAAGCTGCAACTCGAACAGGTGCACTTACAACATGTAAATTACAAGAACTGAAGCCTACTGACTGTTCCATTCTTAGCGTATTTGCTGATTGGACTCTGGGAGCGGTGGGACTTTGATCCTAATTCTGGTAAAAAATTCATCTTCTATGATGAGACTCATTTTTGGCTGACTGCTAAAAACGGAACTTTCAAAATTTCTATTCTGCTAAATAGAAGATTCCTTCAGATTGAAGGAACGCAGATTAATAAAACCCTCAAATGGTAATCAGGTACAGAATGACAACGGAGGACGGCCTACAAGGATGCAGCTGGAAGGTAGGCACAGGCATGTATACCCAAGGTGCTGCTCAAAAACTTATATCTGTCATGTAAAAATCGTACTCATGGATTCCAACGGAAAACTCGGAGTGGATAACATCTACTGCCGATATTATACTGGCTTCCTACTTGTATCGCAACCTGGCGATAGAATACAAGATACGCAAAGATAATCCCGAATGTAAATCTACATTTTCATACAAACATTTTCCATACAAATTTAGAATTTAATGAGAGGAATTTATGAATGCAAATTAGGAAAAAGAGACTTCAGGTTGGCTAAGGAGGGAGAGACCTTCACATTCCTAGTTCACATGATAGCTGAGACCACTATCGGTTCAAGGCTCAAAATTATAACCAAGGTATGATAATATTTGAAAGTATCGATAAGAGGTGACAGCGCTTCGCGGAATCAGTACCCGCCTGAAGCCTACCTGCAATATAGTCTCCTTTACTATCGTCAACGAATATCATTTCGAAAGTTAAGAAATGAGTACCGTGACTACTTCTGAATACAGACTCTGAGTACTATCTTACTGACTTACGTAAGTGGCGCTTAACTATTAATTGTAATAAAAAAAATGTATGTTAGGATTTGACATAAAACAATAGGTCCCGCCATGGTACAAAAAGTACACCCGTACATATGCATTGTTATGAGAAAATGCTAGACCATAGTCTGTAGCTGAATAATTTGTTAGATAAATTCGAAAAAAGTCGGGATGCCAACGAGATACCTGTGTCCGTCTAACGATTATCTGAACCGTATAGCAGATGGGATACACATCTTACTAACAATGCCTCCATCAAAATTGTGGTGAACCTAGTCACCAAATTTCTTAATAACAATGCCTCCATCACTTAAGTTGGCTGGCTTCTTAAAAACTAAATCAAAGTTATATCTGTCAATGGTTGTTAAATTCGTCGATGTTGTGTGTCCTTTCGTGTTAGCAGCATATACTTGGACTTACCCTCCAAACTGCCTAAACGGCCTAAAGTGGTATACGGATGGTTCTAAAATGGACTCAGGGGTAGGAGCTGGCATACATGGACCAAATAAAAACATCTCAATACCTATGGGAAAAAACCCTAGTGTATTCCAAGCTGAGCTCCATGCCATAAAAGAATGCGCAAACCTAATACACAACTCAGGTATTAAAGGCGCAAACATCCATATATTCACGGACAGTCAAGCAGCTATAAAAGCCCTTAGCTCACACATCATTGACTCCAAATCAGTACTACACTGCTTCAACTCCCTCCAAACACTCAGTTCCAGGAACAAGACCAAACTATGGTGGGTCCCCGGACATAAGGGAGTTGAAGGTAACGAAAAAGCTGATGAACTAGCCAGAAAAGGTTCCGAAACCCCCTTCATTGGACCTGAACCCTTCTGTGCAATCCCCAAATCAGCCATAAATCTAGTCATAAAAAACTGGGAACAAAACAGATGTGTTTCATACTGGGGAAACATCCCAGGCCTAAGACAGGCCAAAAGAGCTATTCAGCCCTTCAAATCAGATGCCGACAAGATACTAAATCTTCGCAGGCACGATATCAAAAACTTAGTAGGCTACCTAACTGGTCATCACGGTCTGCGATATCACCTAAATAAAATGCGTCTAGTCGACTCACCGGAGTGCAGACTATGTCTAGAAGAAGACGAAACAGCCGAGCATATCATATGTGAATGCCCGGCTCTTTACGGTATGAGAAGAGAATCTTTCTTCAGGGAATTCTTAAGTCCCGAAGAATTGAGGAAATCTTCGGCTGAAAGTATTATCAGCTACATTAGGAAAGTAGAAGCGCTACTAACCTAAAAAGCATCTGACGGCAAGCACAATAGATCTTTTAGGTCGATGTGTATATTACTGCTTAGGCAGGTCAGAATTTAAAAAAAAAAATCATCGACTTCAAAGCTGCATACGACAACTATAAAGAGCCATGTCTTGTTTTGGTATACCGTCCAAAATCGCCCGCCTTTGCAGGATAACGATGGAGAATTCTCGCTGCTCCTCATGGTCGGAAACGACCGACATATTCGATATCAAAAAAGGATTTAGACAAGGTGATGAACTATCATATGTCTTCATTAATCTCATTCTTGAGAGGATTGTACAAAACACCCGAGCCAACACCAGAGGCTCTATATTCCATAAATCGGTGTAACTACTAGTGAACGACGGCGATATTGACGACATTGGTCGGACTCAACGTGATATCATAGCCACGTTTTGCTTGTATAGAGAAGGAAACGGCAAAAATGCGCCTAACAGTAAATGAGGGGTAAGTCCAAGTATATTTTTTTTATTTTTTTTAAATTCTGACCTGCCTAAGCAGTAATATACACATCGACCTAAAAGATCTATTGTGCTTGCCGTCAGATGCTTTTTAGGTTAGTAGCGCTTCTACTTTCCTAATGTAGCTGATAATACTTTCAGCCGAAGATTTCCTCAATTCTTCGGGACTTAAGAATTCCCTGAAGAAAGATTCTCTTCTCATACCGTAAAGAGCCGGGCATTCACATATGATATGCTCGGCTGTTTCGTCTTCTTCTAGACATAGTCTGCACTCCGGTGAGTCGACTAGACGCATTTTATTTAGGTGATATCGCAGACCGTGATGACCAGTTAGGTAGCCTACTAAGTTTTTGATATCGTGCCTGCGAAGATTTAGTATCTTGTCGGCATCTGATTTGAAGGGCTGAATAGCTCTTTTGGCCTGTCTTAGGCCTGGGATGTTTCCCCAGTATGAAACACATCTGTTTTGTTCCCAGTTTTTTATGACTAGATTTATGGCTGATTTGGGGATTGCACAGAAGGGTTCAGGTCCAATGAAGGGGGTTTCCGAACCTTCTCTGGCTAGTTCATCAGCTTTTTCGTTACCTTCAACTCCCTTATGTCCGGGGACCCACCATAGTTTGGTTTTGTTCCTGGAACTGAGTGTTTGGAGGGAGTTGAAGCAGTGTAGTACTGATTTGGAGTCAATAATGTGTGAGCTAAGGGCTTTTACAGCTGCTTGACTGTCCGTGAATATATGGATGTTTGCGCCTTTAATACCTGAGTTGTGTATTAGGTTTGCGCATTCTTTTATGGCAAGGAGCTCAGCTTGGAATACACTAGGCCCTAGGGCTTTTTCCCATAGGTATTGAGATGTTTTTATTTGGTCCATGTATGCCAGCTCCTACCCCTGAGTCCATTTTAGAACCATCCGTATACCACTTTAGGCCGTTTAGGCAGTTTGGTGGGTTGTTGCTACACCATGCTTCTCTGGTTGTGATCTCCGTTGAGAATCTTTTGTCGAAGCATAGTGTCTTTGGTAAGCGGTCTGTAACCGCACAGATCATGTCAAGTTCTGGAAGTTCGGATAGAAGTTCAATTAGTTTTAGATGTTCACTAATGTTTAATTCTTCCGCTTGTGTCAGACTTGCTGAGCTGCGAATTGCCACTTTTTTTATATAAATGTGGAGGGGTGTTAGTCCTATTAAGGCTTCCATAGCCGCCGTGGGACAGGTACGCATAGCTCCGGTAATGCCCAGACAGGCAAGCCGTTGTACCTTGTTTAATTTATTTATAGTTGTTTTTTGGGTGACTTTGTTCCACCATACTATTGAAGCGTATGTTATAATGGGCCTGACCATGATCGTGTAGATCCAGTGTGTGGTCTTTGGAGAGATTCCCCAGGTTTTACCAAACATGCTTCGCCAAGCCCAGAAAGCTTTGGTTGCTTTTTGAATTTTGTTGTTGATGTGGGAGTTCCAGCTTAGTTTTTTTATCGAGGATCACTCCAAGATATTTTAATTCGTTGGAATACTCAATGTATGTACCATTAATTGAATTTGGGTAAGATTTAATTTCCTCCTTTTTGTAAAAGGGACGATGATAGCCTTGCTGGGGTTTATAGAGAGACTTTCTTTATTACACCAGTCTATGACTATCTTAAGGGCGTTTTGCAAACGTGTTGTAACCAGCGATACCACTTTACTACAATTGAAGTAGATCTACTTCAATTTTGGAAAAAAAATTGAAATCTACTCCCTACTTCGCACTATTGGTAATTTTTTTATATCTACTTCACTTTAGATATCCCTTATTTAATCCGCTTCAATTTGAATAAAAAAACCTTAAATCTACTTCAAAAAAAATCAATTAAAAAACACTTTTTCATGTAAACCCAGGCCCCAGATTCGCATTTCAAAATAATAAATTGCATCAAACTTCACAAAATTGATTACAATTTTCTGACGTTTATTATTGTTTTTTTGCTGTCAAAGAGGCGATACATATTGGGGTTAAATCTGATTTCTCGAATCCGAATTTTCATCTTCCTATTCAGCAAATGTTTTTCGGAATAAAATTCGAGCAGATACAAGTCGAATTGGATACTTTTGAATTGGAAGAAGTGAAAAGAAATTGCTTGCAATTTTATATTGTTTTATGCAATCAGTTACTTAAAAGATTTGAATTCGAAAATACCGATTTAAAAATGTTGCAATATTTAAATCCAAGAAACATTCAAGGAGGGACTACGCAAACTATTTTACCTCTTGTAAACGCTTTTCCTTTTCACTTCGGTTCAGATTTAGAAGTATTAAATTCTCAATGGCGATTACTGATGAGAGAGAATAATGCTTTTATTGAAAAATTTAAACTTGACGGAGACCGAGATATTGTTAAATTTTGGCGCGAGTTAGGGAAAACAGATAATGTTTTAGAAAAACCTATGTTTAAAGAAATATCAAACTACATGATAAACTTAGCTATTTTACCGTATAGTTCGGCGGCTGCTGAAAGGAAATTTTCAGAAATGAATACTATAAAATCAGATAATACAAATAAACTGCAATGTGAAACTGTAGAAAATTTAATGCTTTGCAAAGAGCTAATAAAAGATAATAATATTGACAAAAACGATATTTTTGAGCCTCCTATGGAATTATTGTGTTATTTCAAAAAATTCAAACTTATCAATGGTCGTTATATATTGAAATAAAAATGCAATTAAATATTTACATTATATTCTTAATTTTGTAATATGTATAAAAATACATAGGTACCTAAATGAAATTATATACAAAATCAACTAAATGTGATATCATAATATTAACTAATTTAATCTTGCAATTAGACCAAAAAGATAAGTGTAGTTTTAGTAATAACAAGACTGTATTTTAATAAAGAAACATATTCTTAGATAGTAAAACGTTTTTTTTTTTTACATCTTTTATACATAAAACTAATATGCAATTGAATATATCATTAAAACTATGATTTTGAAATCTACTTCCCTTTTCTTGAATCTACTTCACTTTTTGGGTCAAATCTACTTCGCTTTTTTTTTTTGAAGTGGTAACGCTGGTTGTAACTTCGTTTGGTTCTTTGCCCTTTATAATGATGACTAGGTCATCGGCGTATCCAATTATATTGAAACCTGCATTACTTAGGTCTTGAAGTAGGTTATCGATAACCAGAGACCATAGTAGGGGTGAGAGTACTCCTCCCTGAGGGCAGCCTTTAACGGCTGTTACTGATAATGAGGTCTGTGCCGATGAAGCAGTTATTTTCCGATTTTCAAGCATCGCTTTGATCCATTTGATGAATAGGTGGTAGGTTAACATTCTGACTTCTTGGGTTTCTTCTAGGATCTGCCGCAGTGTGAAAATTTGATCGGTTGTGGACTTTCCTGGCCTAAAACCGATCAGGCTGTTGGTAAACGATTTCAGGCGTTCACATATTACGGCAGATAGGATCTTGTAGACGATGTTGAGGAGACTTATGCCTCTGTAGTTGGCGCAGTTCAGAGGGTCTCCTTTTTTGTGGATCGGGCGAGGTTCCATTCTTCAGGCATTCTTTCATGCGACCAGATTTGGCTTATGAGCTGGTGGATGTTACATACCAAGTCATCTCATCTTTATAAAGCTCGCGGGAAGGTCATCATTTCCGGCGGCCTTATTGAGCTTGAGTTCAGATATTGCTATCCTCACTTCACTTAGGTCGGGTGGTTGGCAGTTTTCGCTGCCGTTGCCAATATTAAATGGTTCGTTCTGCCCGACAGCGGAATGTTGTTCTTCATCACCGTTTAACAGTCTGCAGAAGTGGTTCTTCCATATCCTCAGCATCGACTGTTCGTTGTTCATCTCGACAGGATTTTGTTCGATCCTTGAATCCTTGGCTTTGACGTTTTTCACTTTGGTAAAACTTGCGAACATCGTTTCTGGAGTGGCACCTCTCTATATCCTCGATCGCGCTCTTTTCTTGCTCTTTTTTCTTCTTTTTGAAAGGCCGATGTTCTTTCCTTCTTCTCTCCCTATAGAGCTCAATGGCAGCTCTCGTCTTCACCTGCAGCTTAGCCTTGTAGGCCTCGTTCTTGGCTGCGAGAATCCTTCGGCATTCCTCATCAAACCAGGGGTTTCTTGCTGGTGGGCGTGAGAAACCAAGTACATCAGTTACGGCTTATCTAATGGCTTATTGGCATCGTTGCCATTGTTCTTCGACATAAGATGCTGCCGGTATGGTGTGAATCGAGAGGATAAGGTATATGCATTGCACGAAGGCTTTGGTGGTCTCTTGCGATTTCAGTCTTTCGACATTAATTTTTTTCACAGTATTTCTAATTTGTTTTGAGGTAGTGGATTTCCGCATTCTTACTTTGGCTACAACAGTAAGTGATGGTCCGAGTCGATTTCAGCCCTTCGGAATGTTCAGACATCGAATATAAGAATGTATCGCAATGTGACAAATTTGATTGACCGTTCGTAGATCTTGAGACCGCCATGTCCCCTTATGAATATCATTGTGAGGAAGCCATGTGCTGGCTATAGTGACAATAGGTCCGTTGCTAGAAGTGGTGTCGTGTAGGCTGTATTTTCCAACAATACTGCGAAAGATGTCTTCTTTTCTGACCTTTGCGTTAAAATCTCCCAGCATGATTTTAACAACTTACTTCGATAGTCGCTGATAAGTTTTATGAAGGTACATCAAGTGGTTTTATATAATCGCATTGGCTACTACAAATTGCCTACACGCAGTCCTGATTTAACCCAGGCCAAGCCAAAAAACCGACTTGCCTTGCTATTTTGTAGAAAGTATTCAAAACGAATAGGCATAGCCTTCACGGAGTTTTACCGTTTTTTTAATCGATCAACAAAATACAAATTTTCTTTTGAGACAACTGTCGTGTCTGTAATAATGATGCAGATCTCCTACAAGTCTTCGCTGAGACAAAATTTGGATATTTGTGGTAAGGAAGGAATCGTCTATAGGGCGGATTGCTTATCCTTTGGATAGAGATCAGCATGTTCAGTGGATGTTTTGTAGCATTGTGACAGTACTATTAACATTGTCATTTAACCAAAATTAACCTCATCAGTGAACATAGTTGTAGCTGAAGACAGTGGATCTTTTGCAAGCATTTTAAAGACTCAAAGACTAAAAAAGTGCCTATTCGGAAGGTCGGCCGGATTTATTTCTTGCACAACTTGAATTTTGGATGTTTTTATATCAAGATTCGGCATTAATATCAAGACAGGCTTAGTGGCGCGGTGGTTAATGCTATGGACTGCCGCCTTGAAGGTCTGGGTCCGATTCCCTGCCGCAGCAACATCTGACTGGCCCTCCTCTCATGATGATCTGACAAATCATCCGAGTAGTATCAATTGTCAAGAAAAGTTTATCTCAACATACCCTTTTGGAGTCGGCATAAAACAGGAGGTCAAGCCATCGTGCAAGAAATACACATGCACACATGAATGGTTGTGAGAAGGATAGGCCCTGGTTACTAACTAGTCTGTTGCCCCAAAATTGTGTGTTGTAATATTAAGTTCCTTACTTAAAATATGGCATGTTGTTATCTACTTCAATCCTGGGTGGTAAAAACGATACCCAATCTATCCACTGTTCTTCCGCATTCATATGGAAATATAAGACCTGATTGCAGTGTTATCAGCCTTATAATATTTTTCTATATGAGGGTCTGGTTTCACATTTTAAAGTTGACTTCCTAATTATCAGTTTAGCTTCGTTTTTTTTTTAAATATACATTGAGGCAATGGATGTTACAAATTCTTTGTCTTTTAATCCTACTTTTCCTCTTTTGCTTCATAATCAGTTTAAAAGTGTAATTATGGAGTATTTGTGTGTTCAAATATGAAAACGTTATCACAAGCTCTAAAGCCCATGTATCAAACTTCATCACTTAAAATAAACAAGTCCCATAAAGACTCAGGTATTACCAATAATACGAGATAAGACCAGCAGCCGAAATTCGACCGCATTCTAGGATACGGAACTTCAACGACATATTTGAAAAAAAAGAACCTTTTGAAATAACGTCGCTATGGGTACAAAAACAAAGTGTGTAACCGTCAAGGATTTTGCTCTAATATCCCCACACACAGCTGAACACCGATGAAACGTCTCCGATATCTCTATTATACCCATTCAGACTGTGTAACCTACAAATAGACACCCATTCATGACTCAATCGCAATGCAATCTCCGGAACACGCACATTCCTTAGGCTTATTACCCAATCAATGTTATGTCCTTAAAGCTCACGTTCCTACCCCACTTAAGGGTGTGTTGGCAATAAATTCTCCAAAACGTCTTGCGTTTTTCATGCGAAGAAACAAAATCTTTTCATCCAGGCTGTGGACATCCAATTGTCCTAATTGCCAAAAATCACAAATTACACGCACGCAAAGGCATATTTTTTTTTTGCGGAACAAGGATATGATGGAACGAACGGACTTTTATCAAGAAGTCGCATCGCACCGCATCAAATGTGCGTGTGATTGGAAAGTTGGAAAATTACTTTTCAGTTGATAAGTGTTTTGGAAGCCTTTTTTATAACAACATAACGAAAGTTAGATATTCTGGGAGTATATATGGGTCAAAGGACCTTTTTTTAGTTCTGTCCAAAGTGCAAACAAGTATTTGCAACTCTGTGTGAGGGGCGACGTAATTGCCTAATAAATGTGTAGTTGTCGTCGATATAGGAAAAGCAAAACAGTCTCGGAGGTTATTAAGGGCAATCATCAGTCCCCTCTTAGATATAAGATATGTATGAGGAAGGGAAGTTTGTGCCTCTAGAAAAGGATCAATGAACACTTTGTGTTGACAAAATGAATTAATTTACTATTTTCCTACCGTTGTTGATGTTGAACATTTCCAGTTTGTGTTATAGAAAGAATAACAAATAGGGGGGAGGGGCAGTGATGAGTTTTGGGGCACAGCATTCCACTTGATCCTTGTTACAGACACCCTCGTTTGACAAAAGTTCTTTTTTAATGAAATCCATTGGTTTTGGCCAAGAACTGGATTTCCTGTAACCAAACATCCTCTCTTGGGTAATGGTTTTGTCCTATTTACGTTGGCAAAAAAAGGAAACTGAATTGATTTCGCATCCTGACCCCCTTTTTTAGGGAGGTACGGGTCAGTTTTCTACTGTGGATATGGAGTACCAGATGTTAGGTAGAGAGTGACGTCCGGCATTTAAATGAGCTGGTGATTTCAGGATGTTTTATATTCATTGGAGAATACACGCTCCTTTGTAGAGGAATATCAATTTATTTTACACAGTACATGGTCGCATTTTCTTGTTCAAATTTATTTAAAAAATTCTTTTGATCTCTTAGTCCTTAAATGTGTATTTAGGAATGAAAGGTGGATGTATTTAACTATTGATACAGGTCATTGAACAGACACATATACTAAGAAAAATTGATTTATTAAATAAATCGGCCATAGACAAGCTAAAATGTAATTTATTTGTTTTTAATAGACGCTATGAGAATATCAAGCGCGTGATCATAGTTCGATTAGTAAATTTTGATGCTTTCGCGCGAAACTTCAAGTTTCAGCTTGGATTGTAGGAATTCCAAGATCCCTATGGATATCGTCGTTTCTAGTATAGCACGGTGTTTTTTTGGTACAACCATAAATTTGTATACCGTAGGCCCACACCGGCTTTAGAATTTGCTTGTAAGCGGTTTGTTTTCGTTACTGAGCTAGGCATGTTTTCTGATTAGCCAGTTCATTTCTCTATATTTAATTTCAAGGAATTTAAGGTTCACCTCTTCCATTCATCCGCTTTATATAGTGCGTTTTGCTGTCGTTTCTTCTAGCACTTTACCCGCTACTAGGATAGCGGTGTCATCGGCGCACGTAGCTAGAGTTGTGGCATCTGTCTCAACACGAATATATAACAGGAAGAGAAGGGGCCCAATAAAACTTCTATGAGGTAAGCCGATCGAACTTTCTCTAAGCTCCGAGTATTTTTTTCCATGCCTAAGACGGAAGAGTCTATTCCCGAGATATGATTCTATGTTACCGCATCAGTGTACTTTGAGAACTCGTTCTAATTTGATAAAAAGCCATCATGCCCCACCTTATCAAAAGCTTGCGCGACTTCCAGAAATACGATGGATCATATCATTATACCCTATCCCATAGGGCTATATTAGTTTTGTTACATAGTTTGTAATATAGAGAAAAAATTTAGATAGATATACCTTAAAGTATATGGATCGACTCTGACCTAGTCATGTCTGTCCGTCCGTCCATCCGTCTGTACGTCACTATTTTTTGGAACTTACATTTTGAGCTAGAATGATGAAATTAAGTACACGTACTCTTTGTTGCTCCCAGCAGAACAAGTATTCTTGATTACGTCAGTAATTCTTTGCACTTTGTCAATTGTCGAATGCTTACTTTTGAACCAAACTGGTGGTCAGGGATGAGGTGATTTTCTTCTATGGGCCTTTCGAAAATGAGAGCATCGAAATTGGTCTATATGGTTTAATTTGGCGGTTTTCCTGGTTTTAAAAGTATTTCGGCAAGTTTCCACTGGCTCGACAGGGCTTTAAATCTGAGCGCACATTTCTAATATGGAGGAGTTCAGTAAATGATTTTCTAGGTAGAACTTTGAGAACTTCTACGATGAAGAAATCATAACCAGGAGTTTAGTTTCTGCTCTTGTCAGCGCTAAATCGTCAAATAGTAGTTACGCCCTATTTATATTGAATTGATTTTTTTGACCATCGAACGGTTTAGAAGTTTCCTCCAGATGGGTGACAAAAACGTCCGCCTTTTTCTTATCTTCAATTGCATTTTCATTTTGATTTATTCTAATCGGCGCCGCAGGAATTTTTTCTAGCCTTTTGATGCCTTTTGATGCCTTTTACCGCTTTCCAAAGTCAATAAATCGACTCTTTCTTCGATGTTATACTTTCAAGTTAAAGCCCTATCGCAAGATTCTTAAAATCCTTAAGAGCATTATTTTCGACTCTGACCGTTTTGTTGTCGCTGCTAAATTCAGAGCCCGGCTGTCCAACGAGAAGAAGCTACGAACTGCCCAGAAGAAGAAATTCGACGTTGGACGCCCTAGCACACCTGAACTAGTCAGAGCCTACAGCAAGCGCCTGAGTATGAAACTCTTCTCTGTGCACTCACCTACCACAGACGCCAACAATCAGTGGTGCCCGTATCGCGACATCATTAAGGAGGTAGCCGAAACCACTGTAGGGTACCAGCCACCCCAGAGATAGAGCCATGGTATGATGATGAATGCGTATACAGGAAAAAGGTGAGAGAAGATGCTCACAAGAGAAAATCCTGCGTAGAAAAAAGAAGGCTTACGAAGCTTCCCAGCTCAAGGAGATCGAAGAATCGCGCAATCGTAATAATATTCGGAGGTTTTAAAAAAAAACTGGCTGCTTTCTACGAGACAGCGAAGGAAACCTAGTCACCGAAGCGCAGGTAATAGTAGATGTGTTTAAGCAGCATTTCCAGCAGCTGCTTAATGGGCATCAGGTAGAGTGATAGGGCAAGAAGAGAACCCACGTCCATTCAATCAAGAATTAGTTCCACCATTTAGTATAGAAGAAGTTGGCCTAGCTATAAAAAAAGATTATGAACAACAAGACCGCAGGCTCTGATGGCTTACCAGCGGGGCTTTGATGTTTTGGTATGGGTGGAAGAAAATATGCCCAATGACAGGACTATCAGCTTCATATGCCCCATCTACAAAAATCGTAATCCTATGTCTTGCAAGAACTATCGAGGTATATCTCTGCTTAATGCCGACAAGCATTTGGTCTTAGTTTCGATTGGCCTTAGTGCAGGTCACCTCTAAGATACTCTGGGTGTCCTGTTACAAGTCGTTCAACAGAAAACATCGAAGCAATTTTCTGATAGTCAAGGAACATTAATTCAGCACAGTAGTCAAGAATTAGACATTTGAAGATGATCTACACAGCGAATTCTCACGAAAGACTTGAAACTTCATACTTAAAAAGTTCAATTGACTCAGTTGCTGATTTTTCGAACAAAATCATCTTTAATGATGAAGCTAATTTTAATATTGATGGCTTCATTAATCATCAAAATTGTCGCATTTTGGGGTTCAGAAAACCTTCGAGTAATAGTTGAGAAACAAATGCATCCACAACGCATGACTATTTGGTTCGGATTTTGGACTAGAGCGGATATCGGACTATTCTTATTCGAAAATGTGGATGATCAGGTAGTAATAGTTAATGGTTATCGTGACATCATAACCCAGTTTTTAGTGCCTTAATTACAAGATATATTCTCCAATAAATATTAAACTGTGACCAACATGTGGTTTCAACAAGACGGTGCCACATGCAATACAGCCAGAGAAGAAATGCAATTCCAAATCGGTTTTTACGGTCAGAATTGGCCATCCAGATCTTGCGATTTAACGCCATTGGACCTTTTTCTTTGTGTTTTTTTTAACCCTTCATCTTCGGCTTCAAAATTCGGCTTCGGCTTCAACTCCAAAAACTCTTCGTATGCCAACAACACCCATAGCCGAAATTTTATTCAAATCGACCAATTAGTTTGGGCTCCAATCTCAATTACATACGGCAGGAAAACATTTTTTTAAAAACGAGCCCCTATGGACTTGGGTTATCTCAGAACCTATAAATTTGTAAAAACCTCTACTTCGATTTTTTTTTCTCATCACAATACTTCCCTATACTACCCATACTGGAGAAGTAAGAAGTTTAAATTCAAAGACTGAGTTGGTAGATTCAAATAAGTATTTCTATAGCCTTTTGCATGAAATAAAATGCTTAAAGGGATTCTCCTTCCACAATCACTTTTCAGAACTTTGGCACATTCTTCGATTGCCAAGAAACTTAAATGAGGTCTACGGACCTGGATTATAAGACAAAACGCAATATAGTGGAACCCATATTCGTTTTCATTGAGGTTGCAAGAAGAACAAACAGCGCTTAAGTCATTTTTATGTGGCCTGAAGTTTGATACAAACTTTTCAGTTCTGTACTTAAAAATCAAATTCATTTCTGAAATTGTTAAATCATTCCTGAAATAGTTATTCATCCCTAAACTTAAGTTTATACGGCTAGCTATATAATTACATTTCACTTATGGACCAGATTTAACAAGTCAAATAACCTGGAAGGCTTGTATGGCCAATTTAAATCAATCTTCGAATTTCTTAATTAGGATTACATCCATTATTTTCTCATTTATTTGATGAGCAATTTCCAAAATGACAAGAAGAAGAACTTCCCATCCACTCAACAGAATAGTACCTAAATCCATCCCATATTTGGGCATAATTACTGCAGCACTTCAAATGACCAACATCGTTTGATTTTCTACCACAAACCTTACAAATGTCTATCATAGCCTTCAGCAAATGGATTCCAAAATATCCTTCCAAAACAAGCATCTCCTTTGTCCGGGATGAGTTAAAGTGGAAACGGAAACCAGTCATTAGAGCTACTCGTCTCGGCATCGAAAACACGCGGGTATGCCAGAAGTATAATTGAATTTGGGGCCATTACACAATAGCCTCATGCAGTAGGTGGGTATAATATTCCAGGCGCCTCTCGTATGGAAGAAAATAAATAACGAGTTCATCGTCCTTGCTATAGAAGTATAGCCCACATTTTCCTGTAGACTTTTATGACTTGATTCCCCGAATTTATAATGGCTGTGAATGATGAGACGAGGTTTGGTTAGATTTTTAGTGTTGACCTACATTCGGACACAATTTCAAGGAAATTTATGTTATCATCCCCATGTTGCAATGGCACTTCAATTGCTTTAAAACTGTATATCATGTGAATCCATCTTTCATGAGCCATCTGTGCTTGTAGTAGTTCGAAGAAGGAGCTTCTAATGCATTTATGGACACCACCATCTTCGTGTTTGATTAGGGTATGAAAGTAAATTGTTTGTGTTTTCTCTTTTGGTTTTTGTAAATCTGTAGTATTAAATGCAGTTGTGGGTGGAAGAAGGTGTCAAGAATAAAACTGTTATTTGAGTAAAGGTAAATTATCCGTTTCAACTATTATGCGCATCTAAATGAATGGTCTTCATGTAAAGGGTGGTTAAATTTTAAGGGCCGATGTTGATTTTGAATAAAACACAAAATATTTCGAAAATTATTTCTTTCTTTCTTCTTGTTATAATAAGATTGGTATGGTTCAATTATGTATGGAACAAAATATCGGCCAAATGGCCGCCGCGACCTCGGCGGCACACCTCCATCCGATGGTCCAAAAATCCGATGACTCTGAGCCATAATTGAGGTTCTATGCCGTTAATGTGCCGAATTATCTCATCCTTTAGCTCTTGAGTTGTTGCTGGCTTATCGACGTACAGTTTTTTTTTCAAATAACCCCAAAGAAAGAAGTCCAACGGTGTCAAATCACATGATCTTGGCGGCAAATTGATATCGCCACCACGTGAGATAACATAGCGATTGATTTTATCGTGCAAAAGAGCCATTGTTTCGTTAGCTGTGTGGCAAGTGGCATCGTCCTGTTGAAACCATATATCGTCCACATTCATATCTTCCAATTCGGGCCATAAAAAGTTCGTTATCATCTCACGATAGCGAACACCATTCACAGTAACTGCCTGACCGGCCTCATTTTGGAAAAAATATGGCCCGATGATGCCGCCAGCCCATAAACCGCACCAAACAGTCACTCTTTGTGGGTGCATTAGTTTTCCGACAATCACTCTTGGATTAACATTCACCCAAATGCGGCAATTCTGCTGATTGACGAATCCACTGAGGTGAAAATGTGCCTCATGATGATTTTTTTCGAAAATTGATCATCCACTGTTGCCATTTCTTGCCACCATTCTGACCATTGACGACGCTTGAAATGGTGAAGAGGCTTTAGTTCTTGAGTCAATTGTACCTTGTAAGCATGTAAATGGAAGTCTTTATGCATAATGTTTATCAACGACGAGCGTGAGAGGTGCAATTGTTGGGCACGAAGACGTGTTGAGGTGGACGGCTCTTCAGCCACACTATCGCAATATTTTCTGCAGGACGAGCTGTACGAGCATGCACTAGTGTTTTCACATCTCCTACAGACCCGGTTGCTCAAATTTTTGCACGATTTTTTCGATTGTACGCACATTTGGACGATTAAATTGACTGAAAAAATCACGAAGTGCACGATATGCATTTTGATTTGAACGCCCATTTTCATTAAGAGCCTGAATAACTTTAACGCGTTGCTCGATTGTGTATCTTTCGATGGTTCAAATTGAGTTAGTCTGAAATTGAGAAATGTCAAATTAAATGCAGAAAAAACTTGACGTTTAGGTGTGGTTCACATTCAACACCGGCCCTTAAAATTTAACCACCCGTTACTACGTTGTCCATCTAGGTTGGGTAAGGTTTTATAGGTGTTGACGCTCAAACTTGCATAGGCCTAAGTGGGACCATAGCGATACCCTTTGTTGAGGAATTTGGTACCTGAATGTTGTGCTAGAATAAAATGTGATACAGATAAAGATCCATCCCGTTTTATAACAGAATCGGACGATATGTGTAGTAGGAACTGTTGCAAGCTCCGTCAGGTCCTCGTAGTAGAAGCTTACGGCTGTTGCTGATAGCGGGGCAGTGGCACAGTAGGTGAAGGATGTCCTCGTCGACGCACGTCTGGATCTCTGCATTTCCTGCATAGTTGTTGTTTGTCAATTAGACTGATTTTACGGGGGTCCTTTCCAATAGATCCTGTGACCTGTTATCGCTCTCACCACTATAGAAATAGAAACTCTATTCAGAGCTATAAGCTTGACTTATGGCCGCCTAATTCCTGCCATAAGAGTTTGGTATAGTTCAAGTTAGAGTGGCTGCAGCGATTCGCCAGCACAATAGACCACTGTGATACCACGTCAATTTGGTCCATTCTCCTTGTTACCTGTAAGAAAACCATCCGTGTTTGTCAAATTGCTAAAATTTTGAAAGAAGTAAGTTCCAAGATGGAGCTTTTTTGTTTGATAAGGCTGGGCAGTTACAAAGAAGATGAAAAATTGTTTCTTCCTCCTCGTCGTCCATGCAGCTCCTACAGAAATCGATCGAATGAAGGCCTAGCCTTTCTGCGTGCCTACCTGTTAGACAGTGTCCAGTGATGACAGGTGGCGCTAAAAATCAGTTTTGGATCTTCTTAAATGCAGATTTGGCTAGATTTGTTTTGTTATTTAAAACGTCGTGCCAAGACTCCGTCTGAGATTTGATTTGTTGTTAGCAAACTGCGCTAGTGGGGTTTTGCATGTAGCGATAGGAATACCAGGTGCACCCGTCTCGGGTACGTGTGGTAATTTTCCATTTCCGGCGAGTTCATCACCCATACAGTTTCCTAGAATGTCACTATGCCCAGGCAGGATGGTCCCTTTGCTGTCCGAGGAAATGATAATATCCTAGTCAGATATTACATTCTCTTTCAGCCAAGATAGATAAAGTCTTATTTGATCGCCATGAGTTCCGCCTTGAACACACTGCAATGATCAGGAAGACGGAAAGATAGACTGAGGTTTAGCCTGTCCTTGAAGACACCAGAATCCACTCCGTCATTTGTTTTATAGCCATCGGTGAAAAAATAGATCGAGTCATTGTGTGCATGACGATCTAGTCTGGGATTGTGACCGGAAACTCTTATCGAAATTTTACCTGGTACGGGTGTAGTCGGTATTTTCAGGAAAATTTGTGTGTCCGTTTAGAATTGTTGAGTGGAGAGTTTGTATATTTGAAGACTGCTGGATGGCTGAGTTATCTGCCATTTGCTTGCCAAAACTATCAAGGGGTAGTAGGTGAAAAAAGTACCCGGTGCTGCTAAGGGTATCGTACGAAGTGCACCACCGAGTTAGTTGCATACTACTACTCCATAGAGAAGTATTGGTCTTATAACCGAGACATAGAGCGAGGTTGCATTCCCCATTTCATGCCTATGGCTTTCTTGCAAGAATAAAGTGCGACTGTCGCTTTATTTACTCTTTCTGTTATATTCGGCTTCCAGCTAAGCTTTCTATTGAAGTTCCATGACTTTAGCTTTATCTGAGAAGACTATTTCGATTCCGTTTAGTGACGCGGGTCAATGTGAGTCAATTTTATATTTCCTAGTGAAACGGGCCCAGTTTATTCAGTTTTTGTTTGTTCAGCTCACTTGTTCGCATATGCTATCAGCGTTTCCTAAAGTGTGCTCCGCGAAGGATATCCTGGTGCTCCGCGGCAAAATAAAAAAAAAAACGAAATAGTAAAATTCCATTACACTAGTGACTTTTTCATTTTGTGCTTCTGAACTTGTCATTTTAATCGCAGCAATCGAATTTGAAATGCTCATTTAAAAGAAATCAATCCATACAAACAAACTAAAGAAGAAGAAGAAAAAGAATTTGAGGCAGACAATGTGGCTAGTACTAGTTCTATTGTGATCAGTACTGCAGAACAAAAAACAGTAAAAAGGAAGTACCACGATTCATATTGAAATCTTGGATTTGCTGAGACAAGTG
Organism: Rhingia campestris; assembly: GCA_932526625.1. Classification (NCBI taxonomy): domain Eukaryota; kingdom Metazoa; phylum Arthropoda; class Insecta; order Diptera; family Syrphidae; genus Rhingia; species Rhingia campestris. The sequence goes on from OW052182.1 coordinate 21,746,488, forward strand.
ACAACAAACCCCAATGCGTAATTTGCGGCAAAGTGTTGCCGAATAGTGCGATGTTTCCAGCAAAAATGAAACGACATTTTGAGGGGATTCATCCAGGTTGCAAAAGCAAACCGACTGATTTTTTTTAAAAGGAAGTATAGTGAACTTACAAAATCTCAAACAATTATTACTAAACACTCAAAGACAGTGAACGAAAATGCGTTGATGGCGTCCTACTTAGTGAGTTTCCGAGTTGCGCAAACCGGCGAAGCCCATACAATCGCTGAAAACTTAATCAAGCCATGCGTTAAGGACATTGTTGAGTGTATGTTGGGTGAAAAGGCCAAAAAATTAGTTGACACCGTTCCTTTGTCAAATAACACAATATCACGAAGAATCGGAGACTTAGCAGAGAATGTCAAAACTACTTTACTTTCGCGAATAAAAGTCACAAAATTTTCGCTGCAAATGGATGAGTCAACAGATGTTGCAGGGTTGGCTATTTTAAAAGTATTTGTGCGCTACCAATACCAACAGTACTTTCAAGAAGATCTGCTTTTCTGCAAGCCGTTGGAAACTACAACAACTGGTGCTGAAATTTTTAAATTAATAGACAATTTCTTTATTGTCAATGATATCCCATGGGTTAACTGCGTGGATGTGTGCACAGACGGTGCCAAGGCCATGACTGGAAAAACGTCCGGTGCCATCTCAAGAATAAAACAAAATGCCAAGGAATGCAGCAGTAGTCACTGCGTTCTACACCGCCATGCCCTTGCAATGAAAAAAATGCCACTCTCCTTAAAAGAGGTCTTAGACGAAAGCGTGAAAATAATTAACTTTATTAAATCTCGACCTAAGAATTCAAGGCTATTCAAAGTATTGTGCGATGAAATGGGTAGTCTACATACGTCTTTACTTCTTCACGCAGAAGTAAGGTGGCTTTCTCGCGGCAAAACACTGACGCGGCTTTTCGAAATGAGGGCTGAAGTCAGAACCTTCCTTATGAACGACAACTTTTATTTGGGCGACAGATTGTGTAATGAGCGTTGGCTCTTGAAATTATCGTATCTAGCCGATATTTTTAAAAAAATAAATGATTTGAGTGTATCACTTCAAGGAAAGACAATAACTGTTTTCGATGCCAGTGATAAGGTCGAAGCATTTAAAAAGAAAATCAAGTTTTGGGCGAAATCTTTAAAAAATCGAAACCTAGACAGCTTCCCAATGGTAAGCGAATGTAAAGAGGAAATAGATTTAGGTATTCCTGACGACATTTTAAATGAGTTTCATTTACATCTGCTAAGTTTGCTCGAAAACTTCCAAAGCTACTTTCCGGAAGAATACCATTCAAACATTAAAGAAAATGTGTGGGTTGCAGACCCGTACTCCGCCGCGTTGGAAAAGCCAGCATCTCTGACATCGTTGCAGTTTGAGTGCTTAATTGATTTGACATCAGATTCTTCTTTAAAGGCAAATTTTGAAACTAAGAAGTCTTTATCAGAATTCTGGTGTATGTTGAAGGACGAATTCAAAATATTGTCAGACAGAGCCAAAATAATTCTTCTGCCGTTTGGAACAACATACATGTGCGAATCAGGATTATCCGCCTACGTTGGAACCAAAACAAAATATAGATCCCGTCTCGATGCAGAGCCAGATATTCGGTTGCAGTTGTCCCAAATTCAACCAGATATACAAGCATAATGCAAAACCAAACAGGCACATTATTCTCACTAGATATTGAATTTCTTATGTTCTTTAATTAACATTGTTCTTGTTTTTTTCGTTGATGTTATTTGTTTTACTTGAATTTAATAAAATATAAAAAAAAATTGAGTATTGCATTTTTTACACATACATAACTGCGAAAATAGCGTAAGTGTAACGAAGTGCTCCGCGAGGAATGTTTGACCTAAAAAGTGCTCCTCGACCAAAAAAGATTGGGAACCGCTGTGCTATAGGTCTGTTCTTCCTAATTTTTCCTTATGACAAAACAGTTCCTACTGCAAAATAGAAACCTACTGTTAGAATGAAAGGATTTGAGTAGTCCGGATAGCTGGTGGTGAGCTTACTTTTTGCTTCAGTGTCTTAAATGATGCTGCTCTTCAGTCCATGTCTGTAATAGTTGAAAAAGGTTAAAAATTGTCTTATGTCGTCCGATTCGTATTTTTCTGGATCTGTACGAACTCTTCTGCTGTTATAAGTTGAGCAAGGTATATGACTTCTCTTTTCAGGAAATCACAATTTCCTGTTTTCAGTTGTAGACTGTATTTTCGGGAGTACTCTGATGATTACCTCTCATTATGCTCTAAGGTTTGACCCAAAAGCTATGATGTCGTCTACGTATACAAATGTTGCTATCAGCTTAGTGTTATTGCTCTCATCCTCTAGAAGCTATTCCTTGATATTTGAAGCCCAAAAATATAATTGATTGATAGTGTCTCTCATTCGTAGAAAATGCTGGAAATGGTAACATTACTGCTTGTGTAGGGGTATTGGTGAAATGAGCTCAAATGTTGAAAAAAATTTGTCATTGCTAGCTTATCTAATACAAAGGGTGTTTTAGAGGTATAGAACTTCGAATTGAAATAAAACACAAGAAAATCGTTTTAATGTCCATCAATTTGGCTTTATTGGAAGGATAATTTTATACCATTAATGCTTTAATATGATTTCGGGAATATGGCCCCCGCGGCTGCTTCGAATAAAGCCAAGTCTAGAGGTCGAATTTTCAACCACTTTTTCGAGCATTTGGGAGACGAACGACTTCACATATCCCTAAAGAAAATAATCCAATGGTGTAAAATCACACGATCTTGGTGGCCAATTGACAGGTCCATTCCGCAAAATTATGCGCTCATCGAATGTTTCCTTCAATAAATTTATTGTAACGTGCGCTGCGTTGCATGTAGCGCCGTCTTGTTCGAACCACATCTCATCCGCATTCATGCCATCCGATTCGGGAACAAAATAGTCGGTTATCATGGCTCTATACCGGTCTCCATTAACGGTAACTGACTCTCCAGCATCGAGATCAATCTCGTTTTCGGCCCATACACCAAAATCACGACGCATTGCATGGTCTCGCGGCTTTAATTCTTGCACAATCTGGATCTTGTAAGGTCTTAAGCCAAGATCTTTGCGTAAAATCTTCCATAAAGTTTATAGACAAAGCTTCAATTGCTGTGCATGGTGGCGAATCGATTCATTAGGGTCCTCTTCAACAATTTGATCTACAGTGGCAATTGTTTCTTCGGTGCGCACTGCTCGACTTCTATATAGATGCGTATTATCACATAGAGTAAACGTATTGTGAAAGCGATCCATGGTTAACCGAATTAATTGCTCTGATGGACGATTATGTCGACCATAAAATGGACGGAGCTTGCGGTAAACTTCGCGAACTGAACCATTATTTTCGAAATAAATTTACACGATTTGCAAGCTTTGTTCATTTGTCAACCTGTTCATGATGAAATGGCAAACCAAACTGAACATAAGTGACATTAGAGTGTCCCGATTTGACCACAAGATGTCAGTTTTATCTCTATTCGAAAAACCAACCGCTAAATAAAAACCTTTACTTAGATTTCAGGGATCATCCATTCACACTACACCTATGTAATGCTGCCCGTCGTCAGTCTCTTAAAGTCTGTTCGAAATCGATGACGGTGTACCTTCATGGACCATCTGTCACACATGTTTTTTGTTTTGATTTGATCTTTTGTGGGTCTCTGCAATCTCTCTGAAGCTGCACTGTACAGAGTTGGAAAACACTGCTTGAGTGGACCTCTGATAGACTCATTGGCGCAAATTTATAGTCAATCGATGTTTAAGGGTTTAACTCCACACTAGTTATGAGTTACTTTAAATTAAAAGCTTGCTTTAACATGTTTTCAGTAATAGACAATTTTTTAACGTGGCGCTAAGTAGTGTATGCTAATGGACATTCCTCTAAGAACTCTAAATCACCTAAAAAGTGACATAACGCTAACGATTTATTAAATATTTAAAGTGAGGGTTCGGTCGCTTTAACTTTAATGCAGAGTGACAACGCTAAAGTACACTTTTTGACGATTAAATTACCAAAACGCGTTAGTATACGCGATTAAATAATTTTAAAGTGTACTTTAACTGGCTATAAATTTGCGCCATTTTACCTATTGTATGTTGGATTCTCCGGTTTGTAAAGGTTGTGCACCAGTGGCTGATACAATCACTTTCTGCAGATTCAGGATTTTGCGACCAAACACTTCTTTTACTTTTTTTAACGTCAAAGAAAACCTATACGGTGTTGTGGGTAAAGAGTTTAAAATAGGTTTCCAAGATGGACTCAATTTTTTGATTGGTGTGGAAGGGGTACCCGCAAAAAGCCATTCAGGAATGGCAATTATTAACATAAGGTAAGTTCATATCTGTTCTCTAAATTCTTCTCTCTGCGCAATCGTCCTTTGACAAAGATTGTTGGTTTCCATATTAAAAATCGTTAATAGAAATATTTTTACAGAAATCTACTAACCTCTTTATATCATCATTTAATTCCTTTGTTTATTTTCAAAATTCCACTTAGAAAAAATTAACCCACATAATCATAGTGCTAATCACTTAAGATACACTGCCCTTAAATTAGCGATAAATATATACAATCATGCAATCCCAGAAGATTAATTGGCTTCGTAAAGCACCAATCATCCAAAGAGTGTTCCCTTTATTGCGCATTCGAAATGTAACTTAAATCGGAATGTAAGCCTTTTTTTGGCGAAAAATACGGAAACAATTTTATACATAAAATCCTAGCTAAATATCAAGCCATTGGGCTTTGCCGATTGAACAATGCAATTCCCATTGATGTTGCCAATTTTTGTATGTTTCCCTCAGAACAGTATAAAACCCAAATTCTGACGAAAAATGGGTGGTTGGGGATTGGGCTTTTAAAACAATTTAAATAAAATTTATTTGGCAATTTATTTCCAGCCTCGAAGTGGCACGCATCGCACTTCTCTGCCATCATCACAATAAATGCCTGTCATACGTGCCTTTTGCACGAGAAAGTATCTACACAAGCGCATCCATCCATCCATTCATGAGGAAATCGTTTTAATCGGTTTTATGTTCGCATGATTTTTCTTCTGTTCCAATTTTTTTTTCTTATGATATGTTTGCGTGCGTTTATTTTTTGTGCATGCCATTAGAGGAAAGAAAACCGTTGTCTCATGGAAACTAATCAAAAATTCCAATCTGCCACGATTCCATGGTGATCGGATTCGCACACGAGCCTCATGGTGGTGGTGGTGGGGATAGGTCTCCTTTTATGTGGCCAGCAAATATTTAGAGTAATGACATTAGAGGGAGGGGAGGGGGTTTTTTGTGGTGATGATGATGATAATGGGGTGGTGAATATGTACTTTTGCCGTCATGTTTACATTTACTCCACACCGCTGTGGAACTTGGCGGCGCGACAGCGTTGAAAGTGATTTATGAGAGTGTCAGCCTTACGAATGGATGGGGTGTGGTCATTTTGTTTTCCATGTTATAGTGTAGTAAGATTATGGAATTTAGATTTGGATGTGAATGTGAAGGTACTGATGGTCAAAAAGTAAACCCCAATGGTCTTTTTTCCTATTCAACGAATTAAAGGGCAGTTATTAACTAGCAAGGAAAGAAATAGCTAATTTATATAGGTAATTGGAATCATTTATTCAAGTTTTTTTTAAATGCTTACTAACCAACTACTGCCATCAGGTCAAAACGTGACCTGCTTAAATCGCGTAAAAAACACCAAAAACCATCGACGGCGGCGGAAAAATTAAAAGTGGCATCTACAATTCCAATTAAGACAGACAAAGTAATACGGAAAACAGGTCATTTTGGAATCTCAAGGTTTATTCAGTACCCTAAAAAGGGAGGTTTGCCGACTGAGCCGAAGGGTCAGAACTCAGTCTTTTAGTGGATACCGATTGCCCATATCTTAGGAGTATTTAGCATAATTCGACTGGCCCGACAGGATGTCCTCTTCATAGCAAAGGTAAAAAAATACCTTTGTTATGAAGCAAAGGAAATGATTAATCTTACTATTGATGACCAAACTAAACACAAAAGCACAACGACTTTTGAATCTGTACCTGGAATTTTGGAACAGTTAACAGATAAGCTGCAGCCAAATAACCAGCTGAAGCCCTAAGCTATTATAAAGCAGACATTACTATGTCATCGGCAGAGTAAAACAAGATGGCTGCAATCTAATGTGAGAATCGTTGAATATCCTACCCCAATCCATCCTTAAAACATGTGGGTGTGCTAAAACTCAATGATGATGAAACATAGAAAATGACATTGTCACCCCATCTTGTTAAGAAAGTTCATCTTATTCATTTACGGTTCGATAAAAAAAGACGTTTTTCTATGGGATAGGATTTAAAAATCGTTTTTTTTTTTAGGAAAACGCCCCCAAAAAGCGGGCGTGTCTAAAAACTTTATATGGATAAAATATTGATATTGAGATTTCCTAAACCATTTGCCCAAAAATAACGTTTTACTGAGAAGTGGACATGGCAGTGGACGGATTTAAAAAAAAAAACTACACTTTCGTCGTACAGAGAGTCTATATACCAAATTTCCGCTAATTTACGGCCCAAAAATTGGTGACACACAGACGGACAGACAGACATGTCTACTTTAAGCTATATCTATTGAAAATGTTTCTCTATGTTACAAACTTAATGTCAAAACTAATAAACCCTTATGGGATAGGGTATAAAAACGGTCACATAAGAGATTACTTGAATACGGATTTGTTCAATAAGCAGAAAACTGAAGCAAGAAGTCAGATACTTCGATGTCTTTAGCGAACTTACTTACTTACTTAAGTGACGCTACATTCCGGGATGAACTTGGGCCTCAAACAACATGCCTCTCTAGTTAGCCCGGTCCTTAGCTAACTGCCTCGAGTTGCGCACTCCAAGTCGATTGATTTAGGTTTCTACTTGTGGGCTCCACTTAAGGCGAGGTCTTACTGTACTGCGTCCGAGGTCTGACCGGGAATCGAAGACTCTGCGAGGAGTATTGTGTCGATTCGTTCTACATGTCCTAGCCATCTTAAACGTCCAATGCGGAGTTTTTTGACCAGGGGTATGTCGCTGTACAGCTCGTATAGTTCTTGGTTGAATCTTCGTCTCCATAGCCCGTCAACGCAAACGGGACCGAAGATTTTTCGAAGAATTTTCCTCTCGAATCGACCAAGGATTTCTTCATCCGCTTTTGATACGGTCCATGCAATCAGGGTCTTATATATGATCTCCTTAGTAGTTCGATTGAGGGCAAGGTAATTCTTCGTTTCATTTCTGACGAGATGTTGTGGTCAGTGTTATTAGCGGAGCCGAGGTAGACAAAGTCCCGTACTACCTCAAAGTTATATCTGTCAATGATGACGTTCTGTCCAATTTGTCGATGTTGTGTGTCCTTTCGTGTTGACAGCATATATTTAGTCTTACCCTCATTCACAGTAAAACCCATTTTTCCGCTTCCTTCTCTATACTAGCAAACGTGGCTATGACATCACGTTGAATCCTACCAATGATGTCAATATCGTCGGCGTATGCTAGTAGTTGCACCGATTTTTGGAAAATTGTGCCTCTGATGTTGTTGGTTTAAAATCGATAAATAGGTGGTGGGTATCGATTTGGACTTCATGGGTTTTTTCCAGGATCTGACGAAGTGTGAAAATTTGGACGGTTGTGGACTTTCCTGGCCTAAAACCACACTGATAAGGGCCGATCAGGTTGTTGGTAAACTGTTTCAGGCGTTCACATATTACGGAGATAGGATCTTGTAGGCGATGTTGAGGAGACTTATGCCTCTGTAGTTGGCTCAGTTCACAGGGTCTCCTTTTTTGTGGATCGGGCAAACGATTCTGAGGTTCCATTCTTCAGGCATACTTTCTCCGACCAGATTTGGCTTATGAGCTGGTGGATGTTACTTACCGCCAGCTTTATAAAGCTCAGCGGGAAGGCCATCATTTCCGGCGGCCTTATTAAGCTTGAGTTAAGATATTGCTATCCTCCCTTCACTTAGGTCGGGTGGTTGGCAGTTTGTTTTCGCTGCCGCTGCGAATATTAAATGGTTAGTTCTGGGATACGCGTTGAGCGACGGCCTTGGCGGTCTCTTGCGATCGCAGTCTTTCGACATTAATTTTTTACAGTATTTCTGGTTTGTTGTGGCGTGGTGGATATCCGCATCCTTACCTTGGCTGCAACAAGGTAGTGGTCCGAGTCTATGTTAGTCCCTCGGAATGTTCGGACATCCAAAATACTGGATGCGTGTCTCTCGTCTATAGCAATGTGATCAATTTGGTTGACTGTTCGTTGATCTGGAGACCGCCATGTCCCCTAATGGATATCGAGGTGAGGAAACCGTGTGCTGGCTATATTAGCCTAAGTCCGTTACCAGACGTGTTGTCGTGTAGGCTATATTTTCCGACAATACTGCTAAAGATGTCTTCTCTTCATGATTTTAACATCGTACTTTGAAAGTCGCTCATAGGTTTTGTCAAGGAGCTCGTAGAAGCAATCCTTAGTTTTCCTTCGTCGGAATTTGGCCTTGATGCGGATTGTTACAATGCGTTCGCTTATGTCTTGGAAATATAAGACTTCTTGCCCAAGTCTGGCACTTATAGCAAATCCGCATCCGAATAGTCGCTGTTTCTGCTCACTAGTAGATGTCACAGTTTTTCATCCTCTTTCTGCCCGGCCCATCCTATCGTATTTCCTGGATGGCAGAAATATCTGCTTTGTAGCAGTTTAGCAGGGTCGTCAATAGTAATATAAGTCCTTTCTGAGGCTATTAGTGGCTTCGTAACAATGGTTTCGATGGGTGGGTAGTTAACCCAAAGCACAATCCCCAACCTGGTGGGCCATTTCCAATTTATTAGATACCCCTAGGACATGGGGCCATCAGTATCCACTATGGGATTGAGCGCTGCCGGTCACCTTTCTGTTCATCCGCCACCATCTCTGTTCATGGGGCCTGACTTACCCTTGAAATTCCTAGATAACCTGTTGTCCGAATATGTCGAAGCAGCTTATCTAGGTTCGCCTGGGATGGCAGACCGGATATTCATTCCGCGCCATTCTCACCAGGGTGATTATAGTGTTGCTGTTTTCCGTCTTGTTATCAACACTCGCACTTATCGTTTAGCAAGTCAAATCCGGTTGAATGAGACCAGTACCCGATGGTTAGCACTTGGAGGTAAAAAATAAGCACATTTTTGATGTGTAGTCAGAGTTGCGAGCACTGGGCATTGCCAAGTTAAAGCCAAACAGAGTCTACCCTCGTTATACAACACCCAACCACCCACCCACCACCCTATCCCATTACATCATTTAAACATCGCCAAAATATGGGCGTGCTAAAACTGAATGATGAGTTCATCTTAATCTCTTATGGTTCGACAAAAAAAGAAGTGTTTCTATGGAATAGGATTTTTTTTGTAAGTTACCAAAAAGTCGGCGTGTCTAAAAACTTTACATGGATGAAATATCGATATTGAGATTTCCTAAACCATTTGGCCGAAAATAACGTTTTACTGAGAACTGGACATGTCAGTGGACGGATTTAAAAAAAATACACTTGTTCTGCTTCATCGTATACAGAGAGCCAAATTTCCGCTAATTTAAGACCCAAAAATTGGTGACACACAGACGGACGATTGGAGAGACAGACATGTCTACTTTAAGCTATATCAATTCAAAATGTTTCTCTATGTTTTAAACTTAATGTCAAAACTAATATACCCTTATGGGATAGGGCATAAAAACGGTCATGTAAGAGATAACTTAAATACGGATTTGTTCAATAAGCAAACGACTACAATCCGGAAGAATCATACAATCACTTAGAATTGATTTTACGAATGAGCTGCGTAAAATGACGGCCGTCTTTCTGCCGATCCAAATTAAGCCGACACCTTTCATTTAGTAAAGACCATACATCAAATTATTAGCATTACTTGGTTAGAATCTCATCATTTACGCTAAAGTTTTTTTCAATTTATTATCCTTTAAAGCCTTGTTACACCCGCTGTCATGCGAATCATTGTCTTGTAGTTAAAGTGGCCGCTTCATCATTGCCTTCTGGGTTAGTTTAATGCGATGTTTGGAGACATGGAGTCCCAATCTCAAAATGATCCAATGGTGATATACCTATATGGTATGTTTAATATTGGCATATGTTAGCTTTCAAAGGTAACAAGAAGCACTCAAGACTATCAATCTTAAGATATTAACGAAGACACGAATAATTACATGTATAGGTGCCACGAAAGCATTTTCCTGTGCTAATTGTGTTAACATTTTAACCACTGGATAATTTTTGACATTAGTGCGTTTAGGTATACCAAATGTCAAAAATTAGCCAATGGATAAATTATAGCAAGCTGTTGAGCAGGTTAAAGTTTTGAATCATTATTTACAGACTTCAACATTTAGCCTTAGTAACGAGTGGAATTTAATCCCAGCCCCATTAGTTGCGCAACTGTAATCTTATGTATTGAGAACTAAGTCCATACTACGCCATACATTGTTTGGACTAAAAACTCTGCACCTGAATAATAGGATGCAAAACCTGTAAAAGATTTTAACTTCATATCCATTCATAAAGATGAGCAATGGGACAGGCAGAGTTAAGTGTAAGGGTAGGTCGTGACAGAAGCCACTTATTAGACTTTATTAAAAGCGTCGATGATGTCAGCGAATTATAATTTATTATCATAGGCAAACTGCAGTGAAAACAACAACATTAAAGCTAGTCACGAAGTTCCCATACAAACTTTTGGAAAAAACATCTGATGTCAAACTAAACTGGTTCCCAGGAAAAGAAATATGCATTCGAAAAAAAAACAACTGACGAACTGGGTAGATATTACCCAACTATAAACTCTGAACTTGTGGACAATATGTTTCATCTAACAATATCAGGAAAAAAGCAACCAAGTGCACCAAAAATAAAGTAAAACGAGCTCCAGGCCTATGTAATTCCATACTTGCAAAAAACTATGAACCTAGCAAAATGTTACAGAAGAGTATGAGATCACTTTTTTGTCTTGTAGATATAATCTTACTTACTGAACGGTATCTGTCTGAAGCGAGGCAGCATACCTGGCTTGTTTGATCCTAAAACCGGAGGATCGGTCTTCCTTCTCGGCTGGAATCTAAAGGTGTGTTCTTTCGCTCGATGAGGCCAAGCCAATGTAGTCGACGTGATAATATCTTGAAATTGCCTACTATATCATTGGATTTCCTGATTATTTTCCAGCACTTGATGCGGTCAGCTAGGAATCGAAGGATAAGTGTCATTTTTTATGGCAATATCCGATTCTCTAAGGCGACCAACGTTAATTCGAGCTTCTTCTCAATCTCGTGCTCTAATTTTTGCTGGGAGAAGAAGCTGATCAGGGTATACATAATGCGTATGTTTTACATGAATACTCGTTCATGTCGTTGACCACGGTCGATTCAGATCTGTTGTTGCAGGTGGTATACATTTAACCATGATGGCACAAAACCCCAACCAATTTATTAGATACCACTAAGCAACATGGCAATTAGTATCCACTACGGAATTAAGCGATGCCTTTGGCTTTTTGACTTCTTCTTATAGAGAAGAAAAGGCTTCCTTAAAATATCTCTTAGCTCTACTGGCTTGTTCTTATATATGTATTCTTGTGTACTCCATAAGTCGAATTAAACTAGGTTGCTCGTGCCAGTTATTTTTTGTCACTAAAAGATCATTACAGGGTATTTCAGCGATGGTTAAATCTGGGTTCAAATCCCACCAACATGTTTTGGACTCTCCCATCTCATGTGATATAACATGTTTTGGACTCTCCCATCTCATGTGATATAAGAAAAGCTTATCTCAATCCAGCCATTCAGATTGTGGCACTAAAACTGGAGTTTCCATCATCGTTCAAGAAGTACTAATGGACATATGCATGATTGTGCAAAAAAGGTAGGGTCCTAACAATTTTAGTTTGTTATTTCGAATATTTAAATGATAGCTATAAGCGCCAAATATAATCTCAGTTTCATCCTCTTGCGTGTTTGAATGATTCATTGTTTGTTGAGAAGTACTTCACTTGAATAAGCCGACTTGCAATTTTTGCACGGATGAAAGCGGCTTTCGTTTCCACATGATTGGTTCAAGCCGAATATTCGTTCTTAATTGCTAGTTGAATGTCATCTTGCTGTCGTAAAATATAACCATCTGTTGTGGTGCTGCTTGGGAGTAACTCCCGTTTGAGGCGTTTTATCCACATCGACTCTTGGACTGCGCTAACCATTGCCATGAACTCCGACTCGGTAAAAATACCAGTTGTCAGGCAGTCGCTTCGATGACCAGCACCTTGCATTATAAAAACATATCCCATAGTGGATTTTCGGGTGTCAGTGTCACTTGCCCAATCCAGATCACAATAGCGTTGGTGAAGGTTATTTTATTTTTAAATGTTCCAACTGCTCTCAGAAAGTGCAAAACTCTCTTTGTAGCAGTCCAATGTGCCTTGACGGGATTATCGTCATAACTGATATCCAACCTAGCTGCGAAAAGTAATCTCCCGAATACCCCAATGAATGACACGTTTGACATCTGATCGTCTTGCTCCAAACTCGGCTTGATTGCTTCAAACCGTTTAGAGACTTTTGTAGTTTGGATGCCATCGTAGCGCCATCATTGAACTTCTCCGGTTAAAGAAGGTAGGTGTCTTCCTCAATTTCTAAGAAATGACGTGACAGAATCGATTTGGAAAATTAGCAAATAAAGATTTGCTGATCGATCGGATCGATGATTACCTGGTGACAGGTGAAAAGGTTTCCTGGTAATCGATGCCTTCCTTTTGGGTGAATCCCTTTACCTCCAAAGGAGCCTCATACCTTATAACGCTGCTCTTCTTCGATTTTTGTTGCTTTGACGTTCTATTTACAACTGATTGCTGTATTTACATTGTAGAGCTTAACCAAACACCATGTGTTGTTAGTTTTAAGCGATTCTAACTCGTCATTTATAGCCTTCTTCCCTTTGCGCGCCTGAACGTCATCAATTATCAAGACCGTTGAACATTAAAACTTTCCTCAATTACATTTTACATCTACGAATTCATCCACTCCAATTCTGAACTTAATCTTCATGATCAGTATTGGAGTCTTCGATCGGAATAACACCATTGACAGCAACCGCATTATCAGAAAGTACAATTAAATTCTTTATCAATACTTCTTCGTTTGTTCCAATCTGTCATTAACCTTTTGTCGATAAAATCATGTTCCCTCATAGTGGTGATTTTAATGATTAAATTTCTCAAAGATTGCTATAATCTTGTCAAAAAAAGTTGTCATATTTTGTGTTCCAATGCAGCTTTTCAATGATAGCTATAACTAGTGCCTAACTAGGGGCCAATTTCTATGTGTTCTTTTTCAAATTTACATGCTATAACATTTTCTTCGAATACCATCACGCAAGAGTTAAGTGCTTTTGCTTTGACGAATAGTATCACACTTTCAAAAATAACCATCGCTAACACACACTTTATTTCAAAAACAAAACGCCTATCACACTCACACACGCCTCCATTATTGACAGCAGTCTTCACCTCATTACATAAATTCGTTTCCTAACTGCATATAGTTTCCTAGAAATTATTGAAATAGAAAACTCATTTAGAAGAGTCCTATCGTTATCTCAAAGCCCACATCAACCGAATGTTACACGTTGTTTTTGACAGTTGAACCCACTGAATAAACAGACAGAATCATTAGCACTTCTGGCAGTGCTCCAAATCAATTCGTCCCAAAGCAGTCAAAACATCAAAACTGACATTTATGTCAAATTTCATTTGATTTCCTTTGTTATTCCAGAATGACTAACAAATGGCGTGGGACCGCATAAAACCACTAATTACTTTATGGTCGCTGTCACCAATAAAAACTGTGGCGATCGTAAATTGTCAAAATGAACGAAAATAAATTCTTCTCGAAAACGGCCTAGTGTCAACAATGATTATCTTGTTGAATGAGCCATCTGTCGGGTCAATCACTCACAACAGAACACGAAAAGTGTCTGAAACGCATTGTAAAACTTAATTTTTTTAATTGTAAATTTTTTTTTCGAATCTCAGACCAAGAGGTGGGCGTGGAAGGATTTTAACAGTCAAATAGCTTCCTGAGTTTATATGCATAGAACGGGTGGAAAATCTATTTCGGTAGTAGCGGAAAATTGCAGGAAAATTTTCGAGATTTTTATTTGTTTCTTTCTGTGTTTTCTTATTAAAGAACTTTTCGTGGAAATATTACGGTAAGTGGTGCAATTTGCGGTGTGTTATGGCTGTGTTCAGGTAGACAGAGTCACCGCATTGTGGGGGAAAAATTGAAAATTGTTTTGAACATGGAAAATTATAATTAGAGGGAATTGCTGTCTTCCTGGAATTTTAAAAGTAAACCAACATGCAATTTTTGGGTGTGAGGATATTTTATGCGATTTTTTTGTGTTGGCGAAGTTTTTCTATTTATTTGTTTATTTATATAAATCTGTCATTATTTTTACAAATTAATGTCAGTTTCGCTATGAAGTGCCAATTGTCTGAAAGGAAAACAATCAAGTTGGCTTACTTTTGTGATTCTGTGTACATCAAATTCGTTACTTAAGGAAGCACTTTTTTTTAAATTAAAGTTGTGGTGGTTGTATAGCATTACTGTTTGACAGCTGTCATGTGTGAACATTAAGTTTAAGCCCCTAGTTATAGTTGTTGAAAATAGGATGGAACTGACATTTTATTTGACAAGGGTTTTAGCAATCATTACTGAACGTTCGAATATTTTTCCAAACGCCAACCTGGGGATATCTATTTTATCCTCTACTACTAATAGATGGATCCTGGCTGTTGGAAATGTGACTGATTGCCATACAAAGTATTTTGATTGCAAAATGACTAGGGAACCAATCTTGATTTTAGGGCTCGGAGACTTTCACTTAGCTCGACCTTGCATTTCATGAATGTACTCGTTCGTTCATCTATTCCAGAAGTGGATTTTAATGGCGTTTATTCGCCGCCATTGCTGAATGAAGCTGATAATTGGAACATCTAATGGGGCTCAGGGATCTTTTAAAGAGATTTGCTTCCAACTCGCTAGGGTCAGATGACATCGGAGTAATTGGTATCGAATTCATGATGGCCTCTATTTCCACCAAGGCTTGGAACCCACCAAAGTGAGATGCCTTGGGAAGTATGAAATGAAAATGTATGCCAATATTAATACAAAAATGATTGACATTTTGTTGAGTAGAGCTTCGAAATAACATATTGCGCAAATCCCCGAGCTTAGATTGTGCTCCAACGAAATTAGTTGCTTTATCGCATTGGATATCTCGGGATAAACACCTTCGACATATCAATCTCTTTAGTGCTGCATTACCAGCTTTAGCTGATAAATCCTGTACTGCATCGAAGTGAGCAGCTTTTAACGAAATTTAATCGAAAACTGCCACCAGAGGAATCTGCCTTTTCTAATTCACCACTTTATTTAAATCACAAATGTGCGGGAACAACGGGAATAGAGTCTAGGGATGGAACGAAGTGTTTCATTTGAATGGAAGGACAATCAATACTTACTTACTTAAGTGGGGCTACAGTCCTGAATGAACCTGGGCCTCAACAAACGTACCTCTCAATTTGCCGGTTCTTAGCTAAAAGATTCCAGTTGCGCACTCCAAGTTGGGTCGGTTTCTACTTTTGTGCGCCATTTAAAGCTATGTCTTTCTCTACTGCGTCCACCGTCTGGTTGGGAATCGAAGACTCTGCCAGCCGGAGTATTGGTGCCCACTCATTCTGCATTCTTAGCCATCTTAAACTTCTAATTCGGGGTTTTTTTACTAGTGGCACGTCGCTGTACAGATCGGATAGTTCTTGGTCTCCATACCCCTAAACCCCATTGGGACCAAAGATTTTTCGAAGAACTTTTCTCTCAAAACCACTTTTGATAAGGTCCTTGCTTCAGCGTGCGTCGTAGAGCTAAACCCATTTTTGCAGCTTCCTTCTCTATAGTAGAAAACGTGGCTAAACATCACGTTGACTCCGACCAATGATGTCAATATCGTCGGCGTATGCTTGTAGTTGCATCGATTTATTGAAGATTGTACCTCTGGTGTTACCTCTGCTATAGAGATGTGTACAATCCTCTGAAGAATAATGTTATAGAAGTCACAAGTATTTTTTGCTATCAAATGCTTCGGTAGCTGACCCTGATGGAGCAGCGAGAATTCTCCACCATCATACACAGACGGACGAGTTTGGGTGGTTTACCAAAACTAGACATGGTTCTGCATAGTTCTCTCTATAGATGCTGTCGTATGCGACTTTGGAATTGATAAATAGGTGGTGGGTATATTTTCCAGGTTCTGCCAAAGTGTAATGATTTGATAAGTTGTGTACATTCCTAGCCTAAAAACACTCTGATAAGGGCCGATAAGGTTGGTAAGCTGTTTCAGACGTTCACATATTATGGCAGATAGTATCTTGTAGGCGATGATTAAACGATCCGAACACCGCTCTATAATCTCTGAGAACGAGTGGAGTACAAGATCAAAATGAATGCCAATAATAGCTGGAAATCCCTTACCACCTGTGACATATCACGGTAGCTTTTGCCTGAATACGACATGAACCGAACTAACAAACTTTATTGGCATGAAAGAATATCTCGGTCTTAGCTGATTATGGGTCTCAAAGGTCATAATCTCATTAGAAAATACACTTATTTAGGAAGAATTAAATCCTTATAAACTAACATCTGGGTCAATATGAACGATTAACCTGTCATCCATACCTGTTTTTCAAATGGCATATTGCATTAATTGTCCTTACAGTTTTAGTCAAATTGAACCATTAGGCACCTCACATTTTTTTGTAAATTTATTGGACGTTCTTTCCAAACCTATCTACTCCATAAATTAGAAAAATGATCCATCGTCCATAGCATTAATTTATGTATCTGAAGATTTTAATAAATCAAAATACTTTCCACTGAATAGAAATAAAAAGTATCCCGCATGACATCGAATGCGAAACGGAACTTATATCGCACTTCTCAACCCAAAAGGATTATGACATGCGATCTGATAAATTATAAAATTCACTTACTTACCGATGTGTGTCGTCGTTGAACCCTTTCATACGATATTGCGTTTGAAAACCGAGAAAGCGTATCGCAATTCCTTTGGGAATGTGTGCATTAAATTCCGACATTCAGAGAGTTTTATATTTAATGAAAGTGCGTACGGAAAGTTTTGTTGAAAATTTATTTTCATTCACCTTTCAGTGAACAGCAGTTTCACTTTGAATGAAATTCAAAATTTATAGACCGTTCTATGTGGAGAAACAAATTGTTCTTCCATCCGTCTGAGCTTTTGAAATAAATGTGCTCCTGTAGGGTATACTGACTTTAAAGGCAATTCCTTCAATTGGGTGGGGATAATTGCAGATTTGGGAAGGGCAATAAAACATCGTCTGGGTCAGAACTTAAAAACTCCATGTATCTTGATTACTTGAAAGCTTCGTTTATTGACAGTTCAACAGTTTTCTAAATAATGGGGAAATTGTGCAGTCGTATATTTGTAGCTCCGTTATTTGTGTATCAGAGGTTATTGAATTACTGGAATGGATGTGACGTTGTTTAATTATGTACTCGTAGTAAATGAAACGATTTTAGGGGAGTTAGGATCGCCGCTTGTAACAGAAAAATAAATTTTTAAATGACTGCAGATTTTTGGATTGTTTGGTTCAAAAAACGTTTGTTTGCTAACAAAAATTGTGTGCGTGACTGGCCAGTAAAAAATGCGGATTTGCTAGTCGGACGCATCCTTATGAGGCGGCTAGAGGAATCCTCGGAAAGGACTGGTTTTATTGTTGTAGACCATATTAAACGCACAATGGGGTACGTATCTGCAACAGGAATTTAAGAACTAGGAATGGAAATAAGATGAAATGGGCCGGGCAAAAAGAGGATGGAAAAGTATGACATCTACTACGGACCGTGTTAAAGTGATCAGAAACATGAACTCTTCGGATGTGGATTACTTATAAGTACCAGACTTAAGCGAGAAGTCCTATGCTTTCAAGACATTAGCAAACGCATTGTAACAATTCGCCAACACTTGCTTGGACACAAGAACGAGACCTACAAGACTAAGCTGCTGGTATGGCCGAGAGTCGCCATTGAGCTCTATAGGCAAATATGGAGGAAAGAACACCGGTTTCTCAAAAATAAGAAGAAAGATCAAGAAAAGCGCAATATCGGGGATATAGAATGATGCCACTACAGGAATGTTTTATCAAAGTGTAAAACATCAATGCCTGGGATACAAGGCTTTAACAGAATCCTGTCGAAATTAACAAGATAAGAAAGTAGTTGAGACACGAACGATCTCACACTGTTAGGCAGAGCGAACCATTCAATATTTGCGACGACAGCAAAACCACCAATCACACGACCTAAGTAAAGAGAGGAAAGCAATATCTTAACTCAAGCTTAACAAGACTGTCGGAAATGACCCGCCCAGCTTATATAAAGTCGGCGGAGATGACTTGGTAAGTAACATTCACCAACTCATAAGCTAAATTTGTTCGGATGAAAATAAACCAAAAAAATTGGATCTTATCCTTTGTCAGATCTACAAAAAAAGACCCATTGAACTACGCCATCTACAGAGGCATAATGATATGTGAACGCCTGAAACCGTTTACTAACAACCTGATCGGCACTTATCAGTGTGGTTATAGGCCAGGAAAGTCCACAACTTTCCACAGATCATGGAAACCCCCAAGAAGGCCAAATCGACACCCACAACCCATTTTTCGATTTCGAACGCCTGAAACCGTTTACCAACAACCTGATCAGCACTTATCAGTGTGGTTTTAGGCCAGGGAAGTCTACAACTTTCCACAGATCATGGAAACCCCCAAGAAGGCCAAATCGATACCCACAACCTATACATCGATTTCAAAGCCGCTTACGACAGTATTTTTGGTATACCGCCCAAACTCGTTCGTCTGTGCAGGATTACGATGAAGATTCCTGAGCCAACACCAAAGACACAATCTTCAATGAATCGATGAAACTACTAGCAAACG
Source organism: Rhingia campestris (assembly GCA_932526625.1). Classification (NCBI taxonomy): domain Eukaryota; kingdom Metazoa; phylum Arthropoda; class Insecta; order Diptera; family Syrphidae; genus Rhingia; species Rhingia campestris. The sequence goes on from OW052182.1 coordinate 21,765,641, forward strand.
TAGACGGTATTGACATAATTGTTCGGACTCAACGTGATGTCATAGTTACGTAACGTTTGCTAGTGTAGAGAAATTACATCGAAGTTCACAGAACATTACCATTGACAGATATAATTTCGAGTTAGTAAGGGACTATTCTACCTCGTTTTCGCTATTAATTTTGACACCAGCATCTCGTCAGAAATTAAAAGAAGAATTACTGTTGCCCGCAGATGTTTTTTCGGGGTAAGAAAGCATTTCAGTAGTTAAGCCCTCATTCGAACTACTAAAGAGATCCTATACAAGACCCGTCATCCCAGTCCGATCAAGTTGTTGGTAGACGGTTTTAGGGGTTCATAAATATAACGCAGATAATTGTGATGATTTGGTGCAGTTAAGAGGGTCTTCTTTTTGGGGATCGGGCAAACAATGCTGAGTAAACATTCCTCAGACATACTTTCATCCAACCAAATTTTGCAGCCTTGTTATGCTTAAGTTTCCTCCCCATTTTGTTTAGGTCGGGTGGACGGTAGTTTACTTAGACCCTTTCAGAGTTATTTTTAGTCGCCAATATTTAATTGTTTGTTATGTTATAATTGTTTGTTTGTACAATATATCCTGCAGAAGTAGTTTTTCCAAATACTCAGCCTACGATTTTCTCTTAATCATCATGATTTTGTTCGGGCCTTGTATTTAACGTTTTACATTTAATTTAAAGCTCTTAAAAATTTGCGAATATCGTTCCTTGAGTGGACTCTCTTTATATCGTCGATCGCAAGCTTTTCTTGCTCTTTTTTCTTCTCTTTGAAAAGTCGGGGTACTTTCCTCCTTCTGCTCAATGGCAGAACTCGTTTTCACCTACGGTTTCTCCTTGTATGCCTGATTTCTATCGCCATTTTTCGTCAATCCAGCGGATTCTTGCTGATGGAGGCAGAAACCAAAAAAATCAGGTACGGTGGGTCTTATGGCTTACTGACATCGTCGCCATTGGTCTTATACATTAGATGCGGTTAGATGAGAAAAGCATGTGGTGGCTATAGTGCAAGTGAAAACTGCTCTACCTCTTGCGAAAGTCTGACAAACCTCCAAGAGTAATACTGTCATGAGAAGCTTCTCAAATTTGAAATCCGGGTTAGGCGTTAAACAGCAGTTCCTTTCTTTATTGCAGAAATAATAAGTTCGCACACACAAATTAAGGGAAATGCTAGGTTGGAGACCCTATATGGCCCTTTGTTGCCTGATATTTAATGTCATTTAGTCAAAACTGTCCTTATCGCACACACAAATGAAGGGAAATGATAGGTTGGAGACCCTTTATGGCCCTTTAACGCCTGATACTTAATTTCATTTCGTCGAAACTCTTCCTATCGATGTCATTGTTTTCCTTCATCGGAAAGTGAGCTCATGGCTTGTGTCGCCAAAATTGACCTTAATGTGGATTGTAACTTTATGTTCGCTGATACCTTCAAGGCATAAAACTTCATATACAGTCGTTGTTTCTGCTTATATAATACGGATCATAGTAGATGACATAGTTTTTTGTCCTTCTTTTAGCGTCCGTCGTATTTCCTGAATTCCAGTAATGTCTCCCATGTAACATCTTAAGGCTTTCGCCAGTTGTTCGGCTGCACATATAGGTACTGTCTAATGCTTTCAGGTGTAAATTTGAACGCCATTGTCCTATTTTATTATAGCATCAGTCCTTTCCCTGGCTTTTGGTTGCTTCTGAACAAAAGGTTTTTTTTCGTGATTGAGTAATTAATCCTTAGTATAAGCCCCAACCTGGAGGGCGACGTTTAATTTATTAGATAATTCTTAGACACGGGGACATTTCGGCTCATGTGCCACTAACTGTGTTTTAAGGGGCCTGACTAACAATTTAGGTTCCTAAATGACCTGTTGTCCGAATATTTCGAAGCTGCTTATGTAGTTGGTTTACTTCGCCCATCCTAAATGGGACCTTTGAAGACACCATTGAAACAATACACAACGTCCACCTCGAGGACCATTCCCAACTTATTCGATACCTCTAGAACACTGGGCTATTTACGCTTCCATTGATCTTTCTGTTCATCTGCCACCATCTCTATTCAAGGGGCCTAATTAACAGCAACTCATGTAGGTTTTTCAGTTCGTCAAGCCTAACTGACACTTTAAATGCCACAGTTGAAACCATCTTGGAATTTATTACGTTGCAGTTTGTGGAAAAAAGGGCCTAAGTCAAAGGACACATACCCTTTCCTCATTTGCTGCCGCCAAGACTTTATAAAGGGGTTATAATCTACGGTCAAGGTACTAGGCACCCTGAAGGAGGTTAAGAATCAGAATTACAAGGTGGCGCAAAAATAACCTTCCGATGTTTTTTGGCTGTAATTTAAAAAAAAAATGAAAAACTTTGATTCTTCTTGTGAATTATTTTTATTTGGTCTTTTAATTTTTACATCAAATCGAGAATATGATGTCATGTAAATGGCCGCCGCCACAGTTGATTGTCATTTGAACCCTTTTTATGGCATTTTCCATCAATTTGGCCAAAACTTCCGGCGATAGGTCCTCACATTCTTGACGGATATTGTCTTTAAGACCTGCAAGAGTCTGAGGCTGGTTGACATAAGCCCGCGACTTCAAAAAGCCCCACAAAAAGAAGTCTGGAGCGGTCAAATCAGGCGATCTTGCTGGCCACTGCAAATCGCCAAAACGGGAGATTAGGCGCCCGGGAAATGCATCCTTCAGCATATCGGTTGTGGTACGTGCAGTGTGTGCCGTTGAACCGTCCTGTTGAAACCACATGTTTTCCAATCCCAATTCATCAAGTTAAGTCAAAAAGCACTCGTTGATCATTGCTCTGTAGCGCTCACCATTCACAGTAACCGTTTGGCCCGCGACGTCTTCGAAGAAAAAAGGTCCGATGACTCCTCCAGCGAAAACAGCACACCATACAGTGACTTTGAGCGGGTGCAATGGCTCTTCGTGGGTTACACGCGGATTTTCAGTGCCCCAGCAGCGTAAATTTTGTTTATTTACGTACCCGCTATGATGGAAATGGGCCTCATCACTCATGATTATTTTTGATGAAAAATCATCTTCCTCTTGGTGGTGATTAAGGATGGCTTGAGCGTATGTTAGACGCGATTGGCGGTCAGCAGCTAACAGCTGATACACCGTCTGGACTTTGTACGGAAACATCTTCAAATCAAGTACCAAAATTCGCTGTAAAGACCGTCGACTGATACCCATTTGCGTGGCACGTCGTCTGGTCGATGTCGACGGCGCTTTCATGACATCTTCGGCTACAGCAGCAATATTCTCTGCAGAACGGCTACTCCGGGGTCTGCCACGCCTGGCAGCATCTCGTGTTGTGCCAGTCTCTTCGAGGCGAGCGGCTAAACTCGCAGTGTTTCACCAGTGGGCGTTGGACAGCTAGGAAATCTACGACGAAATTCACGTTGTGCCAAAGTCACCGACCGATGTTTTAATGCAATCCCAGTTCCTATCATTTAACACGCCAAGGGTAAAAGGCCAAATATTCCAGTATTAGCCACTTTGACAAGGAAATGTTGCTACTTTATTTCTGTTTAACACTCGCGCTTCATAGCAATTTTCATCCGGTCGATGTGTAGTCAAAGTTACAACTCTTACCATAGCCAAATTAACACCGATCAGTGTCTATCCTCCCGCTACCACACTCAGCCAAGTAAGAATAATAAATCAAATATTCTTCTGAATAGTAAACCAAAACTACTTCAGCCTTTCCAGTCCACTCATTCATAATAAGCGATTTCGCAACTTTAGTGCTAAACACTCGAGCCCCTAATGAGTCAACCATAAACTTTCAATAATGGACTACGGTCCGTACGCCTCTAAAAATAGCATCTTCTCGAACTTGTATGATTCTCTGTTTGTATACATTTTTGTTGTTGTTTCTAAATTTATAGAAACGTGCAACTTTGATTTTTCCGTTGTAATCGATCAAACGGCTATTCGGATGCCCCTGCGTGCCGGCCTTTTGATTGCATTGAGGTTTTCAGTTTTAGCAGATTAATTGTGTTAAAACTAGTCCGCCTTGATGGAAATGATCCTATAAACATGTGAATGATGTTTTAAATCACCTTGCCAGCCTTTAAGGAACCATTTAATATACTTACCCCCTGTGTTTTAAGCGATCCCTTTAAGACCTGTAAGCTGATTTACTACACCTTATAACATCACTGACATGTCGAAAAAAATCATAAAAATTGAGTAGAATACTACGTCATCGGAATCTATTTCTGTGTTTAAATTATCTCCTCGAACAAGGACATGGTACTTAAAATCGATGCCCCACTGTTAAGACTTTATTTTTTTTGTTATATTACGGCCCCTAACGTAGGGCTTCCACATAGATAGAGTGATGACAAAAAGCCATAAGTTCAACAACCACTCGGCAATAAATTATACCCAACGGAGCACAAAATGATAAAATAATGGCTCGGGATATAAAAAACAGAACTGTTGACAATACATACCCTGTCAACCCCTAAAGAGCTTCAGACATGCCAAATGCTCCGTTGGTCATGATAAATGCGGTTTTTGATCGTTATTGCGCGGGAAATGAAATCAAGCGATTTTTTTGGCGCGGTAAACGTAATGCAAATGGCTGTCATTTACATTGCAAACCGTTCACGGGGATGCGAATATACCCTACAACATTAGTAAGGCTAGGTTTATATGTATGACAACGAGGAAGTCCCAACGACTCGGGCCTACGTTAACAGACTTCTTTTTAAATATATTACAGCGAGTGGAAAATAAAAACAGGGAAGTGCGATGAAAATGTAAATGGCCTACAAAGAAAACAGTAAACATTTATGGATGTGGGCTTTATGGTTATAGACCAAGGAAAGGACCGCTATTGACCTAATTTAATTATCCAGCTATGAGTAGTTGGTAAGACAACTTTATCAATAACCTGAAAGCGGATCCAATTGGTAATTTTTGAGGGCAATTATGTACTTTTTCATTCATTTAATTATTTTTGGAAGCAGTAGGATGCCAAAGCAATTTACAGTTCGAGGGCTATATAGCTGTGTTATTCCCGACAAGATATTGAGGGAAACCATTAAGATTGAAGCTTACAATACACTTGGCAGTGGTTATTTTCTTTACCATTTTCTACGCGTTTGGATTTGGGGAACTAATTCGAACCGCTTACAAGGCGGATGTTTTCGCAAGTGGCTGTAAAGGAAGACCAGGCGCCATACCCTGTATTTTGTTTCGAAAACAAATAGTTGTTACTCTATTTTTGAAAGCAGAATATAATTCACGATTAGAAATGATTTTCGGAACGAAATGCAGAGTAGGGCTCCAGGGTCCAAAAGTAGAGTAGATAGGGAAAGAGCCGGAAAAGAAACCTTGCGCAGAAAAACTTAGTGAAGTTGAATGATAAAATGATGAAGGATTTCAGCATAAATTGATCTTTTTCTGTTCATTGGATTAGCAACATTATGATACATTCTCAAGCCTTAGGCTTGCTCTGCTGCTCAGTCAATCGTCGCTTACTGCATTGCTAAGCATTAAGGTGAACTATGCGTTGTATAACCTCATTAATTTGTGGATGGACAAGAGCAAAAGTAAATGCAGCGATCATTCTACTTTTTGGAAATATTCACTGCTGTCTAGGTTTTGATTGGGCATCATGCAGAGAGAGTGATAGGGCAAGAAGAGAATCCACGTCCATTTAATGAAGAACTAGTTCCACCACCTAGTGTAGACGAAGTTGGCCTAGCAATAAAAAAGCTTAAGAACAACAAGGCCGCAGGTTCTGATGGCTTACCAGCGGAGCTTTTTAAATACGGTGGTGATGTTTTGGTAGGGAGCATGCACCGAATCATCAACCAAGTATGGGTGGAAGAAACATGCCCGATGACTGGACTCAATATGGCTCAATATGCCCCATTTACAAAAAAGGCGATCCTATGTCTTGCAAGAACTATTGAGGCATATCCCTGCTAAATGTCGCATACAAGATCCTATCCAACGTACTGTGTGAACGTTCTGCAAAAAACTAATGGGCACGTACCAGTGTGGCTTCCGGCCCGGCAGATCGACTATAGACCAAATTTTCACGCTGAGGCAAATCCAGGAAAAGACCAACGAATTTCAAGTCGAAACTCACCACCTATGCATCGACTTCAAAGCCGCGTATGATAGCATACTTAGTCAGGAGCTCTATATGGCGATGGACGAATTCGGAATTTGGAAAACACGCGCTGCAACGTACAGTTTGGAAGTAGCTCATCCGATCTATTCCAAACATGGACCGGATTTCGGCAAGGAGATTTCATGTGACTTCTTCAATCTCGTACTGAAGCAGATAGTGCGCAGGGCAGGTGTTAACACGGAAGGCACTATTTTCAACAGGTCCGTCCAGCTGCTGGACTATGCGGACGAAATAGACATCATCGGTCGCTCCCAACATGCCGTGATAATAGCGTTCACGAAGATTGAAGAACAGGCGAAATCCGTTGGCCTTGAAGTAAATGAGGACAAGACTAAGTACATGCTATCAACAAACAAACAAGCATCTGTTCACCGCCTAGGACAAAACGTTACTATTGATATCAGCACCTACCTCGGAGTTAACATTAACTCCACGAATGACACCCTAGTGGAGATCCGTTGAAGAACTACCCTAGGAAACCGTTGCTACTTCGGTTTGGCGAAACAACTGGGTTCAAAACTCCTTACTCGAAGGACGAAATGTGTGCTCTACAAAACCCTTATCCTGCCAGTTCTGCTTTATGGTTCCGAGAAGGCAGAGCTAATACTGGGCTCCTGGAGGCGAATGGAGGAGAAGATACAACCGCGAACTCTATGAGCTGTACCAAGATGTGGATGTAGTCCAAAAAGCCAAAACACGTCGACTACATTGGCTCGCCACATCTAGCAAATGGACAGTAATGCTCCAGCTAAGAGAATCTTCGAATCCCAGCCCCCAGGTTCGAGAAGGCAAGGAAGACCAAACATCCGTTTCAAAGACCAAGCCATCGCGGATGCCAGAGCGCTTGGTCTAGTCAACTGGAAGCAGCGAGCCAGGGATCGTAGAGGATGGAAGGCTGCAGTGCCTCAGGCAGAGACTCTTCACGGATCGGGAGCCCGATAAGAAGAAGAAGGTTTTGAAGAATATCTTTGTTAGGCCATACTACCCAAAACCACCCATCTCAGTAAGAGAAGTGTTCAGAGGATGTATCAGAAAGCTTAAGAAGCTTGGATATGTGCACCAATTTTTTAAATATGTTTCTATTGAGGAAATAAAGCCGATGATATTGTCCCATCTAGTTAAACGGTGATTCCACCATTTTAGGTATATCCTTACTAGATGTTACATAAAGGATTCCATCCAATGTACTGTATGCATGTTTGCATTCCATCATATCAACCCTAGGCTAAATGTACACACTAAGGCAAGTCTAAACAATGAATACATTTCGACTATAAGTCCGATTATGATATCACAAGGAGCTCTATAGTGCGACGACAAAATTCGGAGTCTCGTCAAAATTGACTAATCTGTGGAGCTCAGTGAAGCGATGGTTAGTGCGATGAACTGCCGCGCAAAAGGTCTGGGTTCAACTCCCAACACTGGGTTCGACTAGCAACACTTAAATGATTTTTCACTGGTCCTCCTTTCGTGATGGTCTGACAAATCATTCGAGTAGTATCAATTGTCAAGAAAAGCTTATCTGAACTTAGCCGTTTAGATTCGGGTTAAAACAGGAGGTTTCGAAATCGTGCAAAAAGTACACACGCACGCATGAATTTTGTGTCGCCTAACTCAGCTGCTCATCTTAAGTTCTCCGAAGATGTACCCCATTTCGATAAGTAGATGTGCTTTCAATACAATTCATCAATTTTTGCAGCTTCCTTATCTATACTAGCAAACGTGGCTATGACATCACGTTGAGTCCTACCAATGATGTCAATATCGTCGGCATATGCTAGTAGTTGCACCGATTTTTGGAAAATTGTGCCTCTGGTGTTGGCCCGGGAGTTTTGCACAATCCTCTCAAGAATCAAATTGAAGAAGTCACATGACAGCGCATCGCCTTGCCTAAGTCCTTTTTTGGTATCGAATATGTCGGTGACGTTGTTTCCGACCCTGATGGTGCAGCGAGAATTCTCCATCGTCATCCTACACAAACGGACGAGTTTTGGCGGTATACCAAAACTAGACATGGCTCTGAATAGTTCGTCTCTATAAATGCTGTAGTATGCGGATTTGAAATCGATAAAAAGGTGGTGGGTATCGGTTTGGACTTCTTGGGTTTTTTCCAGGATCTGCCGAAGTGTGAAAATTTGATCGGTTGTGGACTTTCCTGGCCTAAAACCACACTGATAAGGGCCGATCACGTTGTTAGTAAACGGTTTCAGGCGTTCACATATTACGGCAGATAGGATCTTGTAGGCGATGTTGAGAAGACTTATGCCTCCGTAGTTGGCGCAGTTTAGAGGAACGCAGTTTGGAACGATTGTATACTGTCGCTTATTAATTCATTTCTTCCCAAGTATTCCAGAAGACTGCCAACCACCCGACCTGAGTGAAGTGAGGATAGCAATATCTAAACTCAAGCTTAATAAGGCTGCCGGAAATGACGGCCTTCCCGCTGAGCTCTATAAGGCCGGCGGAGATGACTTGGTAAGTAACATCCACCAACTCATAAGCCAAATCTGGTCGGATGAAAATATGCCTGAAGAATGGAACCTCAGCATCGTTTGCCCGATCCACAAAAAAGGAGACCATCTGAACTGCGCCAACTACAGAGGCATAAGTCTCCTCAACATCGCCTACAAGATCCTATCTGCCGTAATATGTGAACGCCTGAAACCGTTTACCAACAACCTGATTGGCCCTTATCAGTGTGGTTTTAGGCCAGGAAAGTCCACAACCGATCAAATTTTCACACTTCGGCAGATCCTGGAAAAAACTCAAGAAGTCCAAATCGATACCCACCACCTATTCATCGATTTCAAAGCCGCATATGACAGCATTTATAGAGACGAACTGTACAGAGCCATGTCTAGTTTTGGTATACCGCCCAAACTCGTCCGTTTGTGTAGGATGACGTTGGAGAATTCTCGCTGCTCCATCAGGGTCGGAAACGACCTCACCGACACATTCGATACCAAAAAAGGATTTAGGCAAGGCGATGCGCTGTCATGTGACTTCTTTAATCTGATTCTTGAGAGAATTGTGCAAAACTCCAAAGCCAACTCCAGAGGCACAATTTTCCAAAAGTCGGTGCAACTACTAGCATACGCTGACGATATTGACATCATTGGTAGGACTCAACGTGATGTCATAGCCACGTTTGCTAGTATAGAGAAGGAAGCGGCGAAAATGGGTTTAGCAGTAAATGAGGGTAAGACTTAGTATATGCTGTCATCACGAAAGGACTCACAACATCGACGAATTGGACAGAACGTCACCATTGACAGATATAACTTTGAGGTAGTACGGGACTTTGTCTACCTCGGCTCCGCTATTAGCTCTGACAACAACATCTCGTCAGAAATTAAACGAAGAATTACTCTTGCCAACCGCTGTTTCTTCGGGCTAAGAAGGCAATTTAGTAGTAAAGCCCTCACTCGAACTACTAAGGAAACCCTATATAAGACCCTGATCATCCCAGTCCTGCTCTACGGCGCTGAAGCATGGACCGTATCAAAAGCGGATGAAGAAATCCTTGGTAGATTCGAGAGGAAAATTCTTCGAAAAATCTTCGGTCCCGTTTGCGTTGACGGGCTATGGAGACGAAGATTCAACCAAGAACTATACGAGCTGTACAGCGACATGCCCCTGGTCAAAAAACTCCGCATTGGACGTTTAAGATGGCTAGGACATGTAGAACGAATGGACACCAATACTCCGGCTCGCAGAGTCTTCGATTCCCAGCCAGACGTCGGACGCAGTAGAGGAAGACCTCGCCTTAAGTGGCGCGCACAAGTGGAAACCGACCTCAACCAACTTGGAGTGCGCAACTGGAGGCAGTTAGCTAAGGACCGGGCTAATTGGAGAGGCATGTTGGTTGAGGCCCAGGTTCATTCCGGACTGTAGCGCCACTTAAGTAAGTAAGTAAGTATTCCAGAATCTTTGAAATTAGCAATAATAAATCAATGAGTCTGTAGTTCTGAGGAAAGTATTTTACTCACGTTTTAAGAATATCAGTCAAAGTCAAGTTAGTTTGATGATGAAAGTTTGATGATGACATGAAGTTCTTAAGACAGACACGAAATTTGGTTCGCTTTAATCCTCGAGCAAACCCTGTGGCACCCCATTACCATTTTGCTGGTCAACTTAGCATCAAGTCACTGAATACTTGCTCGAATTTCTCCATAATTTTTCAAATGATGAGCTTGGCAGAGGGGTTTCAACACCGTACATAGAACGCGCGGAATCTTCCACGTTTAGAGCTCCTATTTTCGATTACGAATTATAGATTACATTTTGATGCGTTATTAAATCGTGTAACACTCCACAGTAAAATGGAGAATTTGACAGAACACAATGACAACATAATAAATAATTTTAAATATGGCCGCTGTACACTGTCAAAGTTCGATCGTTTTAAAATTCAGCTATGACCTTTCATTTGAAAATTTAAAATTTCTAAATTCAAGCAAATGATTTGCGAACTACGTCCTCAAAAAGCACTCGATGATGATGAAGCATTTTATTTTCATTACCACGTCAGCTGAACTTGTCTTGATGCACATTGTCCTTGTGCTCCTTGAAACAAAATACGACCAACGATACTGCTATCGGTGTCCAAAAGCGTTTTTTTTTATTTGCATGACATCACAATGCACAACCATTCGAGTAGATAAGGAAAGGATAAGTATTTCCCACGCCATTAGAGATTTATTGATCCCAACTTGAGACGTAGGGAGTGAGGGCATTTGCCTCGAGACTTGTCCTATTGCTACAGAATTTGTATTCAACTATCAATAAAATCACAATCTAAGTGCGAATGGTGTTGTGTGTGTGCAAGTCCATTGCACAGGATAAGCATGGGGAGATATTGCTAATAGTGAATAAGAGCACCAGTCAAATGACATGAATCAGGATTTAAAAGTGATAAGAGGTTTCATGATTTGTTTGCGATGTATGTGAATTCTCTTATATCATTCCCTCTTGAGGTTTTATCCACCTGATGATGGATGTGTAACTTGTAAGTTGTACAAAAGGATTTTTGATCACCATATTGCCTCGCAACTTATCTTCGGTAATATATAACAGGTCACGAACAGGGTCTGAAAGATATTAATTGAATCGATGACTCTTTTAAACGATTTTTTGCTCCATTCATGCTTTATAAACTTTTTGCTGATAGTCAGGATTGATAGACATCTGTGGTTTGTCTTATTGGCAGGCAATTTATAATCTTGAAAGTGAAATTTGTTGTACCTTATCTAAATGGCATACTTATTAGTTACAAGGGTCACATATCTAGATCTATAAACTGAACTGCACTTGTAATGGGTTCAGACCATTATGCTTGTTTTATAAAACTCAATTTGACGGATTTGTGTTGGAGCAACGCTATAACATATTTTGTTTACTCTTGCCATTTTATTGTTGTAATTACAGAAACTTACATTTTGTCGAAAACGGCTCTAACGATTTTGAGTAAACTTCACATATTTCTTTCAGCGATTCGTATCTTTAAATTTGATTTAAACAAAGTGTGTGTGAGATATCATCGACATATTTTATTGGTGTGGAAGGCCTATCGATTAATGTATGGAATATAACATCGTTTAAGTATCCCCTGAGGCTTCTCTGGATAAGGCGCATCAGAAAAATTTAATTTTCCATGACTATGACGCATAAATCAGACGAAATTTGACCGATGTCATGGGTTATGTTGGCTTTAAAGGCAGCTGTGTTTTATGGCTTATTAGAAAAACCAGTGACTTCAGAAAACCCTAAAAAAATGTCTAAAAGGGTCAAATCGCATGATCTCGGTGTCCAGTTCACATCACCTCCACGTGAGATGTCCATGCACTCGAATCACTAATGCAGAATTTTTAATGTGACGTGAGCTGTGTTGCACGTAGTACCGCCCAGTTGAAGCAGCATGTAGTTGGTATCCATACCATCCAATTCAGGCCAAAGAAATTGGTTATCGACCACGCCGTTGACGGTAATGGCCTGGCCAACGCCCAAAATCCACTTTTTCAGGATGGATTGGTGTCGTCCCGAATTCGACAATTTCTTTTGTTGATGAGAATTACCGTCAGTATCCAACTGGGAACCCGTTGTGTTTGGTCCTTTCCCTTTACCTTCGGGTCAGTTGAATTTTATGTGGGTTCAGCCTTAAGTCACGACCCACAATTCGTGATCTGATGTGATCTGCGAAAAGCCGCCGAGTTTTTGTAAGCGAATTGAAATCAACTGTCTTGGATTGTAATGCACACTCTCACGGACAACGGCGATGTTTTTGGCAGATTATACTTCGTCGACATAATGTATCCACAACCCTGCGAATAGTCCTCTCGGACTAAGCACGCGGAACGTGCGTTTCCCGAACAGAACGTCCATTTTGATAAAATAATTTTATAACCACCCATGGTGATTTGGCAAAACAAATTATCCAAATAACAGCCAATTTTACAAATAAATCTTCAACAATATGGCCGCTATAAACTGTCAAACTTTGAGAGACACTATTGGAAGACCTTTTGAAATTTCGCCAAAAATTTCACGCAGCAGGTCCATAGTTTGGCTAACCACAAGTTAAGATGTTTCTCCGCTATTAACCGCAAAAAGTTGTCGATCGGAGTTACGGAAGAAAGAAGGAATGAAAGAAAAAAGAAAAAAACAAAAAACATTTTAAAAATAAAAACAAAAGTTATTCGTGTTTGACATTAATTGGTCTTCTTTGGCCCATCCTGCAACAACTAACTTACCCAGCATCCTTGAAAAAATCGAATACATATGGCACAGATGGCGCACCATATAGCGACTTTGTGTGGATATAATGGCTCTCCGTGAATGATACCCCATTCTTTCAGTATAACAAATTTTAATATTTTATCTACGTACCCGCCTCAATCCCAGGGCTCAAGACCACGAGTGTTCTGCGATCTTGACGAGTTTACTTCACAATTACCTCTGCCGCCATTTGCAGAATTAATAGAGGGTGGTCCAACCATAATGCGATTTTGTTTGCTCAGCATAATCTACGAAAAGTGTCCACAATTGGGAGAATTGTGCGCAAATTTAAGCAAACCGGGTCTATAGGAAATGTATGCATGCTCGCGCAGTTCGTTCTGCTGAAAACATTGCTTGATAGTGTGGCAGAAGAACCGTCAAACTCGGCACGTCGTCGTGCCCAACAAGTGAACATCTCACGAACATCCCTGATGCAAATTTTTATTTTGAATTTGAATTTACACGCTTACAAGGTTCAATTGAATCAAGAGCTGAAGCCTACTGACCATTTCAAGCGTCGTCAATACGCCGAATGGTTGGTTGAACAGACAGAAGTGAATGGTGACACACTTTCACCTCAGTGGATTCGTTAACAAGCAGAATTGCCGCATTTTTGCAAATGAGAATCCACGAGTGATTATTAAAAAGCCGATTCATCCACAAAGAGTGACAGTTTACTGCGGTTTATGGGCTGGCGGCGTCATCGGGCCATACTTATTCGAAAATGATGTCGGCCAAGCGGTTACCGTGAATGATAACGCGGTATGATAACGGACTTATTATGCCCAGAAATTGAGGATATGTACCCAGAAGATATTTGCTTTCAACAGGATGGTGCCACTTGCCACACAGCCACCGAAAGAATGGCTCTTTTGCGCGAGAATGTGATTTGACACCGTTGGACTTCTTTCTTTGGGGATATTAACAAAAAAAAGTGTGCTTCAGTAAGCCAAGAACAATTCAAGAACTAAAGGATGAGATATTTCGGCACATTGACGACATTGAACCTCAATTATGTCTGAGAGTCATTGAAAATATGAACCACCAACATAAAGATGTGAATGAGAATATCAACGAATTCAATTGAAAATATGTCATCCATCTAATTCCAAGCCACAACTTTATATGATTTACTGTCAGTTTCCTTGTTTCGATCAAATTCTTCCACACTACGGACACGATGAAATTTCCCTAAACCAATTTGATGCTATCTTCTGTAATATTCGCTGTTGTCAAAATGTAAACCAAACCTCCCAATCTAGATATGGAATTATCTTAAACTAAATCGCACTCATTCTGGGCTATCTGTAAATTTATTGCGACTTTGACATAATTTATGGAAACATTTTCCCACGCAACAAAGCGGCGCACATATTCCCATTGTCGTCACGTGAGCATAAAAAATGTCCTCTCCCAAGACACGAATAGGCAAAAATTTGTCTCATCCCCAGTCAACGTTTCAATAACTTTCGTCCCTTATCTGTACCGTGGCACAAGTTGCTGTATCCAGGCATGATTTCTTATTTATCCTCTGTTGAGCCTAAAGTCGTCCAAAAATACATAAATATGAACTGAGGCGGGTTATTACACCATCTTATCAGAATGTTCACTCGAGAAAATTATCCATAAAGGTAACTTACGTACGAGGATGACAGACTGAACTTTTTGAGGGTATCTGTGTTGCCAATTGGAATGGAAAATTTTATAATATGTGTAGTAGAACTTGAAATCGGTTGTTTATTGAGATTTTATTACTTTTTGTATGAAAGAGGAAGGAAAAAGGCCGTGCTTATAATCGACTTGAACTTGGGAAAGTTGTAAGTATCGTTGTATAAATCTGAATTTAAGGCTGCGTTTCTTATAGCGTTTTCGATTGGGATTTTTAGATTTACTCTCAGATTTCAGATTTTACCCGCCCTAATCGAACATTAAAGAGGTTACTCTGGTTTTCTGTGTGTGTAAGTGCGCCATTTGACAGCTTATTGTTTATCTTTAGGCCGCAATTATAGCTATTAGCTATCAATGTAAACCATTATTTGAAATTTTCTTTTACTCATTGCGGCTTTTTTATAAACTCAACCATTGGCGAGTTGGTGTCAAAACAAAGCTTATGAATTTTAGAACATGATTTTCCAGAAATATTTTAATTTCTAATTATAGTTTTCCCCGAAAATCACTTTTTAATCATCAAACTGCGAAATGCAAACTTCAAATTGACATATTAAGTCAGATGTTAAATGTTTTTGTGTTGGTGCATGTTGGTGTAAATCTGACTTGGAATCCAGATTCTTCAAAAGTACTCTAGAGTAAAAAAAGAGTGCTTTTTGTATCCCAATCGAAAACGAAAAAATAGATCTAGAGTAAAAAAAGTGCTCTAGGGTATAAAAAGAGTGCTTTTCGTATCCCAATCGAAAACGCTATTAGATTCTATTGAATACTTTAAAAGAAGTGACAAGCGTAATCACATCAAGGAGGTAACGGGTGATCCAAGTAGAGATACATTTTTCAATAGCCTTTTTTGACAGATCACGTGTGAGTCGTGTCATGCTGTCATGTTATTTTTGTTTAGTATTGTTTGGCATTTCATAATGGAAAGACTTACGCGTGAACAACGTTTACAAATTGTTCAACTTTTTTATGAAAATTCACGTTCTGTGAGGAATGTGTTTCGTGCACTTCGCTCAACTTATGGTCAACATAATCGGCATACTGAGCGTACTATTCGCAACACCATCACCCATTTTGAGACCCAGCATTCATTATTGGATAATATTCGACCGAATAGACCACGTCCAGCACGCTGTGAAGAAAATATAGCGGCCGTAGCTGAGAGTGTACATGAAGACCGTGGAGAGTCGATTCGGCGCCGTTCGCAGCAACTCGGACCATGATAACCGACTATTTGATGCCTGAAATTGAAGCTCGTGATCTCGGCGACATTTGGTTTCAGCAAGACGGCGCCACTTCCCACACATCGCATCAATCAATGGACTTATTGAGAGAACATTTCGGTGAGCACATAATTTCACGTTTTGGGCCGGTCGATTGGCCACCAAGATCGTGTGATATCACACCGTTAGACTTTTTCCTGTGGGGATATGTAAAGTCAAAAGCTTATGCCGACAAACCCGCTTCGATTCAGGCCTTGGAGGAAAACATCACGCGTGTCATTCGCCAGTTACCAGTCGAAATGCTCGCACGAGTGATCGAAAATTGGACTCAACGGATGGACCATCTGCGACGTAGCAACGGCCAACATTTGATAATGTCTATCAAATGTTGGCCGTTGCCAAAAATAAATGCCAAAGAATGTTCTTTCAAATGATAATAAACATTCTCCATTAAATTTGAATTTTCTGTGTTTTTTTCTTTAAAAAAGTAGGGAACCTCGAAATGGATCACCCTTTAGATAGACATGAATAAGGTGTAGGGAACCAATGTGACAGTAGTTTGCTATTAGCAGGAAGCTTAGTCCAAACATTGAAGCAAACGATAGCTTGAATGGATTGAATAACTACGTAGAGAGAGCAATCATATCAAAAAAAATATATATAAATGATGTCCGATAATTCACGCCAATGTTGATAGAAAATACAGAAAAAGCCGCCATGGTACTTGCCAGACGTACTCTTTTATTGAAATTTTCTGACAGTTTTGTATAAATGGGGCTGATGCACCGCCCAATTTTCTCTTTCAAGGCGTTGGTGGTGTTGGTGTTGTTTGCATAGACCTATTGCTCAAAAATTAAAATGCGTTGTTCTTTTGTGTAGCGCTCCATTTTTATTAACGCCGAACTGTCAGCAGTCACATTGTCATATTATTTTCTTTTGGCAACACAGTATACTCTTAAGTGGCGCAAAATTAAAACTTTCCGTGAATTATGGGACACCCGATATATACCAAATTAAATATTTTCGAACTCAAATTTAAGGCTTAATAATCAGTGACGGTCTGTCACGGTCAGCTAGCGATTCTGAGTGAATTCATATAAAGGGTCTTTCATAAGGCGCTTGCTATCTTTAAATTTAAATAAAACAAAGTGTGTATGAGATATCATCAACATTTTTTATTCGTTTTAAAGACCTATCAATGCCATTATGTATGTAACATAACATCGTTCAAATGACTGCAACGGCTTATCTCTGTGGAGCGCACCGAAATGTCAAATTTTCCGTGACCCCGGGGCATAAATCCGGCTGAATTTGGTTGGTGGCTTATTCGCATAGACCTGAGACTTCTGAAAACGCCACAAGAAAAACTCTAACGAGGTCAAACCGCATAATCTCGGTGGACAGTTCATATCGTGCAGAATTTTATATGTAGCGTGAGCTGTGTGGCACGTAGCGCCGTCCTGTTGAAACCACATGTCGTTGGTATCCATATCATCCAATTCATGCCAAAAGAAGGTGGTAATCAGTGACCTATAGCGCTCGGCGTTGACGGTGACGGCCAGGCCAACGTCGTTCTCAACGAAATATGGACCGATTACGCCACCAGCCCAAAATCCACACCAAACAGTTAATTTTTCAGGGTGCATTGGACGCTCTTAGATCTCATGTGGATTAGTATCGTCACAAATTTGACAATTTTGTTTGTTGACATAACCATTTATCCATTCATTAGGGTCAGTTTTCAACTGCTCCAGAGCCCTTGCAGCGAACACGCGTCGTTGTTTACCTTCAGTTGTGGTCTGCGAAAGCCGAGTTCTTGTAAACGACGCGAAATCGACTGCTTCGGATTGTCCCGCAAACTTGCACGGACAGCGGCAATTTTTTCGACAGATCCTACGTTTTGTCGAAGTACGGGTGTTGGTTATTGTTTACTGAACCAGTGGACTAAAATTTACCCAACACACTGCGAATAGTAGATACTCTGGGTAGGACGATTATGGCAACAGCAAATTGATATTGATAAAACAATTTTATCACCGTCCATGGTGATTTGGCAACACAAACTGAATAATTGACAGCCAATTGGACAGATGATGCTTCAATAATGGCCGCGTTCCGGCTTTTTTTTTTACGGCTTACCAAGTTAACTTTGCCGATGCACTGTTCTCATTGGTCAGTCGACCCTTTTAGTCACGTGAGATTTTAGGGGAAATGACTGGCAAAACAAGTTGAAAATTTACGCATGGACACTCGAAACAGTTGATATTAAGTCGACCTGTCAGGAAGATGTTTTTGATTTCAGTAGCATTACCATATATTATGGGTTTATTTAGATTACTTCTTACTTTTATGATAAAGAATAATTATTCTGAATAGATAAAAGTTAATAGAAATCTATAAATATGGAAAAACAGAATTGCAAAATAAGGGTTGGCATAGTTTGACATTTACCTTGCCATTGATTAAGATTTTGCGTTCCACATCGCCTCACCTCACCTCATTTCGCAGTTGAAATCTAAAATCCGGAAGACGGCCAATATGGCCGCTATCAACTGTAAAAGTTCGGAAGTCCCTATAGAGTACTTCGCGACAACATCAATCTGACAGCCATATCATTTGTATGAAGGAAAATTCAGTAGAAAGATATCTCTTTTGATCAAAATGGTAACTCATTTACGAGAAAAGTTTATCAACCAACCAATGAGATCGGGAGTTGTATATTTGCAGGTTGAAGAAGAGCAAAGGACGCCCTCGATTCCAGACGAGGTAGAAAATAATAAACAAAAATTTCGCAGAGAAATTGTTTTAACACTTTTTAGTAAATACGAAACGGAATAATTCTAGTACAATTTGTTAACAAATAAAAGATTAATCAGACCTATTGGGGCCCTTATTTTACTCTCACTTACATGAACATTATGTAATGCAATTGTTGTATAACACGACTCAAAGACGACACGACATTGTCAACTATGTCAATCATTTTGAAAAGATTCCTAGTGATCTATAGTCCACTCGTTATTTCAAAAGTAAATTCGTTTCCTTAATTTATTATTCCAAAGCAACAGATGTTCGTTTAACAAGTGCCCACATCCTGAATGCACCTACAACATCCTATTTCCAGCATTTACTATAACAATCCTACAACACAATTTCCAATAAAATTACATAAATTCCCCTAATCGAACCGATAAACCCAACAATTACACCAATCGTTGCCGCCTTTGATATTTGCTAATCCAACAATGTGCGCATCCGTCTTCGGCTGTACGTATTCCCCACTCAGATGCAGATGCCGTAGTCTTGTAAAGAATCCAATTATAAGAGGGAAAGCGTACAATATTGCCTCCATCAGGATGCTCGTTTGAGAAAATAACTAATTATTTCCAGAACCCACTCCGGTAAGGGGGGTGGTAAAATAAACACTCTTAACCGACTTTATGGCACTCTGCCCCTTAATGAAGTGTATTGACAACATTGCTGAACGATGCATCTCGAACATTCAAACAGAAAATATACAAATTATGAGCTCTCACGGCTTTTGTTAGGCATTGCCTGACAGAAGATACACATGGTTGCGTGTTTGTGTGTGCACAAGTATCTGCACTACATTAGCGAAATCCAAATATTTAAGATTCAGGAGCTAACTGTATGTACTTTGTATTGAGTGCGAATTGCAGTGATCCATCAAGTTTAGCGAGGGTGATGAATGTTGTAGACTGTATTGGTTCGAAGCGTCCAGTGGCGCTTGATATTAACGATGTGGATGCTGTTGTTGATGACGTTTACTTAATCAGGAAAACGAGTGACCAATGCAATTAATTTTTTTTTTTTCAGATTTTCAGACAATTGGAACGACCGGCGGAAGTTGAACGATTGACGTATCTAAAGGAGGTGGTGAAGACCCAGAGGGAACGATTTATCTGGGCGATACTTAACAACACAGACATGAGCAATCTAGATCGGCTGGTCTCCTTCGAACTGGGGAAATATGAAGAGGTGAGTGATTTAAGAGGAATTTACGAATTTACACATATTGTTGTTTATTTAGTCGGATAAATATACGGGAGAGAGAGAATGTGAATCTCTGCCTTAAGAAAAGTAAAAGTTGTTCAATAACCGAAGTCGAACTACACGTGTTTGACCAACTAAAGGCGATTTTGGTGACCTTACCAATACTCACAAATGTTATGAAACGTTTTTATATACGCTTCGACAACTGGTGTAGGACGTGTGCTGTCCATCTGGATGTGATAATAATGAACGGCTGATGGCGTTCATATCCCAAAAGCTTAATTCTGCACAGCAAAATTATAGCATAACGAAACATGAATGCTATGCGGCCATTCAGTCGATAAAGAAGTTCAGGGCCTACGGTGAGGG
Source organism: Rhingia campestris (assembly GCA_932526625.1). Classification (NCBI taxonomy): domain Eukaryota; kingdom Metazoa; phylum Arthropoda; class Insecta; order Diptera; family Syrphidae; genus Rhingia; species Rhingia campestris. The sequence goes on from OW052182.1 coordinate 21,785,867, forward strand.
CTTGCTCTTTACTGCAGAAACCGAACATGCTAGTCTGAAGTAGCTGATAATACGGAGGGGTCTATCTGGTCGATCTTGGATTGGCCTGATGTTGGATAAAAAGTTTAATTGGAAAGCCAATATTTGGAAACTTGTAAAAAAGCTACGATAACCCTTTAGCCATGAAGAAGAAGCACTTTTACACATAAAACCCGTTCTTAAATAAGAAAATTAATGAAAGCTGGACGAAAACTTGATCTGAATCTCTGACTTGCGTAGTAAAGACACACTTCCCTGGTTACTAAGATACGTTGACATAATCAGCTGACTAAAACGACTATAGAACTTAGCCACTTTCCTTATACTAGAAGCCCTAAGCATAACTGTTGTAGAGAGTCAAGAAGCCAATGGATTTTATCCATGTTGGGATACATAATCATTCTGTTAAAACTAGGCAACAGCCGCCTTACGAGTTACGCTGATAAAAGAATACCTCAGGGTGAAATTATCTCCTCTGTTGTGGCTTCTTGTTTTAAATAAACTGATAGTTCCACGAAAGATGATACTTTGGCTGTACAGATCCGTTATTCATCCAACGTGATATTTACCAATCTAGTGACCGACAAAGTTTTTAGGGGACAAATCACTACGATTATCGCCACAACAGAAATTTTTTTGTCTTCCTGAGTTTTCCAGAATATTCCAAGCGGAATTGCTGCCTATCTGGGCACCATGCTACATACCCCCAAACAAAATAACGCTAATTGTGTAGACCGACATTTCCTTATTAAAGCCTTTGTTTCGGCGTGGATGTTATCCATAGTAGTACTTCAATGACAGTCCATAGTGACATAGATGGAAATGACCTAGCTGATGCCTAATCCACACAGAACTCGGCAGCTCACAAGAGATCAAATAACACAGACTTTCTTAAAACAGCTGAACACCGTTGGAGAAAAATAACTGGATGTATACCGTATCCAGAGATATGTGGCCACGTTACAACTTGATCCGAAAGAAGGTATCTACGGTGATAGCAATCATTGTAGGTGACTGACCCATTCGCGATCATGCTGCTTTATCATGCATTTCCCACAACTCCAACTGTCGCAGCTGAGAGAGAAACTCCTGCCAATCTACTATGTGAATGCGCAGACTCAAACCGTTCTTCTAGACCTTTTGCGATGCCTCTGAAAAGCACATCAAAGATCTGATCGCCGTCTTTAATGCCATTGGATAAATTGATTATATGATATATCACAACAAGTATCAAGAAAAGTCAAATTAATTAACTTACGCCCATTTGAATAGTTGTGAAAAAAACGTTGCACCCTAGATCCGAAAAAGCCTGTTGCGCTAAGAATTTGTTTAGCCATTTACGTATGTTAAAATCCAATCGGACTATATCGGGGTCTGAAATCACACTCCACTATCTGGCTTTCAGTGGCCATAATCAGACTCTTCTAATTATCGATGGCTCTAGAAAAAACCTCAAACCGCAACCTTTTGGAGAGTGGAGCTCTATGAAACACCTTCTTCATAAAGCTAGATGGTTCCCTACATCAAGTGCACTTAAAAATCAGCGAATAAATCCTTGTAACAAAGAACCCTTCATCACAATTTAAACCCTCTCTGAGTAAGCCCGCAATGATCCTATCACACCTTATAAAAAGCTTAGTTATGAGAGGAACTATCAAACCAGACTTGATAAGAAGTTTTAACTCGTTTCACGATTTCACAGGTTGGTCTTAAAACGGACGCTAAGATTGATCTTCTCCAAGAGGCTTAACTTGATCATATCCACTTGCTTATCTAATAAAACGAAGCAGGAACCATCAAATAAAGTAGTACTGACTGAAGTGTAACGTGATATCTACGATGTATATCAATATCTTCAGCAACCGGCAAACGACAATCAAATGTCAAATACATATATCAAAAGTAACTGTTAGGTCTACCCCCCACTATATAAATATTTCTCAAAATGAATAAAAAAATACTTTAAATTGACAAAGAGCAAACAACTTGTCGAATAATCAGGTAATTCTGACCCAACTTCAATCATGTCAGATATCAATATCTTCATCGATGCCCGCACGGCTCAGTGCCCTACACATGGCAGTATGCAAAAGTCATGTCCAGCGCTTTCCACTAATCTCTTCAATAGATTTGCATGACATATGTTCAGATAGACATTCTATAAACGCTGGAGTACCTCAAGACTCAATTCTATCACCCACTCTGGTTTTTTTAAAGAACAATTTTGTTACGGAACAATCAAAGACGTGCTAGGGCACATATTTGTACGAATATGAAAACTTCAGCAATACAAGGGGAAAGTTAGCCTAAATAGGCAAGCATTTCGGCCCGTTGTCTTTATCTTGTAGGTCTGGTTCACCTGGACTAAATGATATCTTGAGTTCAGTCGGTTTTGAAGTGAGAAAGGGTATTTGATTGCAAGGAATTTATGTTTACGCGTGATTCAGATGAAATTCATCTATCCTATCCCAATAAGGACATCAAATACGAATCATTTATCCTACATTACCTTGAGCTCAATCAAAAACCAAAACCTCACTAATTTAGGTTTGGCAGCCACCTAAATACTTTATCGCTTACAAATAACAACATTTTTCTATTAGCAAAGTCTGAAAGCTGAAAGGGCGACATATTCGATGAAATGTCTTGTAATATATTCATTTGCATGACGAAAACCTTTCAAATTGGAACAAGTCACGCAACCACCCCTGAGCATTGCCTTGAATCCTGAATTCCCGTCAGCGTCTTGAAGTTGTAGAACTATCCACTAAAAAGTGCAAATGCAAAAAATATTTTATTGTTCTTCCTTCTGACCAACTTGTCGCCAAAGTTTTAAACTCTGCTTCCAATAACCTTGACAGTCACCAACTTCCAGAAAATATCTGTCAATGTCATATCATATATCCGCCAACCCCCCGTTAATAACGACTACCACGAGTACAATAGTATTGACACACGAAAATGTAGGTCAAGAGCGTGTTTGCTCTCTTTGGGGGGCAGGACAAAAAAAAGGAAGAATGACTTCCCAATTTTATCGATTTTTCTCGTTGTTGCCAAAAACATCCTCTGACGTACGTGCAAAAACAAGGTCAATAAAACTCATCAGTCCCGCCCCAAACTCCGGATGTGAAACATTATGAGATAATATTAAAACGAAAACCCGTCGTCACTTTTATGAGAATCTGAGAGCTGAAAGTTTATTGCCCCCACGTGGATGGGTCTGTGTGATGTGGTCTGTCTCATATGGGAAGGGGAGCTTCTCCATCTGGAGCAATATATTCTCCAAAAACATCGGTAGTATATCATGTTTCCAAATTTACTCAGCGCATCGTAATTGAAAGGCTGGAAAAAGTGTTTTAGGAGTTAATAAAAACGAAATAAAGATGTCTAGGGAGTTTGGACCGTTTTCAAGGCGAGGGAAGCTGTTGTTCTTATCTTATTGCTTGGGATAGCCAAGGCAATTAGTTATATTCGAGCCGAGGAGCTGGCAAATTGAATCTGTATGTCATTGTCTTGGAAATAAAGAGGTTCGATAAGGGATCATAGGAATTCAATAAAGAAGGGTAGTGTGTTTCAAGGACTGACGTTTTGTTTTCAAATCCTTTAACAAAGTTATTCCTCTCGGAATACGAAGAAAGAAAATTAGTTAAGCCACCGCCATGAAGGTGTAACTAATTTCCAAAGTCATTTGTCCCGAGAGTACGAAGGAGGCAAATGTAGTAAGCCACTGTGGAACTGTAACAGATTTACGACATGGAGTAAAAGCTTTTAGTTTCTTAATTGCGTCCTGGCCAATATGGCCCGAGAGAGTTTATGGAACTCTATTGCTGATAAAAATCTTTAAGGGGAGTTTAACCTACATTATTCTGCTTAGATGGCGCTAAAGTTTGTAGAAATTCTGATTTTGAAGGAATATGCCTTAGTCGACATGCCTTTCCAAATAGCTTGGTTAATAGCTTTTTGCACACGTAGTTGTTTGAGGTCGTTTAATTATTTTGTGAGTCAGTAAAGCAAAATCTTCCCCTATCCCGCCCAATGACTTTAAAGGTGGGGCCCACTGGTCTAGATGTTCTAACCATCTCTGACGTGCAATGCAATTTTTAACTTTCTCTTACAAAGAGAAAGATATTGTTTTCGTGAAAATTTTCGACCTCGAGATTTTGATTGATTCTAACATTACGATGATAGCGGAGCCTAAAAAAGTGGTTTTTGGAATTCCGTCCGTCGGTCCGTCGGTCCGTCGGTCCGTCTGTCCGTGACGGTCTCCCCAGCCTAAACGGCTTGACCGATTTTCTTCAAACTTCGTATCCAAGCTTGTTTTGGTCATAATTCTAGGCCATTTTTTTTGTTTGCTTTTAGCCATGTTAAAACTGGTACCTGCCATATAAAAATCACACATAACCTCAATTTTCTCGAAAACGGCTCTAACGATTTTGATTAAACATTATATATACTATAACAATATTAGTTCCAACAAAACTGCATACCCAGTTTTTTCGAGAAAATCCATATAACGGATTTTGTCATTTAGGCCATATAAAGAAAATTGTTAATATCTCGCAAACTATTGTGTCAAATTGAATGAAATTTAATACATATACTACTATTACAGCTTGAAGCAATTCCACATAATTAGTTTTAGCCCAACTATTACCAAACGGAATTTTCAGTTTTGGCCAAAAACGGAAAATCATTATTTTTCACATTGACATCGATTCCTTCAAATTTTGGAGTAAAAATTCGTATAAATACATTTCGACATTATTTATATCATTTTAGCATCAATAATCAAAATGCTTATGATATGATCTAACGCCCAACTTGCTGTGAAAGAGAAAGTTGCGTACGACCCAGTCGTGCACCCACCACTCGTTTATTGACTAGATCAACGCCATGTTCAACAATTTCATTCAGCTGATGGAATACGCCTGCCTTATTAGAGGCATTTACAGCTATTGATGAACAGGTGAAACCTGTCTTTCGTTGACTTGGTCAAAAGAAGATACATATTATCAACCAACGGAGCATACAAAACGCAACTTTTGATATACAGTGGTTAGTTCATTGGAATAATAAAAAGGAGTTCCTAATTCAACCCCCGAAAGTTGCAACACCTAGTCTATTTTTTTTTCCTTTATAAATTTATATTTTCTTTGCCTTACTTTGCAAATTAGTATATAAAACTGTCATCAAAAGCTGCTCTAATTCTACGTTCGGAGTTGGCATTAAATTCAAGTTTCCATTTGTTGTGCCAAACATATAACATCCAGCTCATACCCTGTATGCCTTGTATTGATTTGTTTTTAAATTTTTTGAATTTTTTGTGCCTATAAATTCCTTAACTAGTGCTATGTTAAGGAATTTTTAGGCACGAGTATGGGATTAGTGCCTTGAATGGTAGCCTTGGCCGGTAGTCATCATGCCTTGGCCGGTTGTCATCCCTCCACGACGAAGTAATGATAAGCTGTCAAATAAAACGTTTCGCATAGCAGCAGTTGTTATTTATGTTCCTGGTTTTGCTGATTCGGTGGATTATCGGATGCGGACCAGACAGGACTAGTTGCGTCGCAGCGCAGGAATACTTGAATGCACTTGGGAAGGTCAAACAAAATACAAATTTTTGGCGCAACAGGCTCGTTAGTACCCAGGGCCTAGCTTTCTCACAACCATTCATGTGTGCGTGGGTACTTCTTGCACGATGGCGGGACCTCCTGTTTTATGCCGACTCCGAACGGCTAAGTTGAGATAAGCTATTCTTGACAATTGATACTACTCGGATGATTTGTCAGATCATCACGAGAGGAGGGCCATTGAAAAATCATTTAGGTACTTGGGAAGGTCTGGTGAAATAAAATCTCTCCTTGCATGAGTTGGGGTTGCTGTCGAATGGAATTTGCGCATTTTTTCTCGGTTTTTCTTAACGATCAGATACAACTTTGTCATCAATGAAATGTTTATCAGGAATCTCTGCTACTAAGAACTTGATGTCTTCTGTTTATGCTGTCCGTAGTCCCAAAATAATATTGGAAGAACTGTAAAAAGGGTGGCTAGCATCGAATTGAATGGAAACATGAAATGCGAAAGACTACGTGGCTATGCAAAAGTAGGCGTAATGCAACTTCTGTTGACAATTATTTTAAAAAAATGCAAATTCCTGTGGAAATGTAGGAGAATAACATCTAAAGTGATTTCATCAGTTGAAAGGTGAAAAATCCTTTCATATGATATATATAATTTATATATAAATATTTATATATATAATTTATTCTCCTATTGTTTATTCGGATGAAATTAAGTTTAATTTAGATGGTTCCAACTCTTATTTTCACTATAAATCAGCTACTAATAGGCAGAATTATTACCACAAATCGTGGCTTCTCATCTGCTAGCATATTTGTTAGATGTGGTACCCCCGCAAGGGGTGTCCTGCATCTTCTTCTCTGGATTCTAGTGGTCAACGAGCTACTCGTTAACCTAGAAAGAGGGGCTGTGGTTGCCTACGCAGATGACGTGGCAATAGCTGTAACAGGGAACTACCTTAATATTCTTAGAGATCCATTAGAAAATGCCCTCTCTCAGGATGAATATACAAATATTCTGAATCACCTTAACATTACAGAAAACACCGACCATACCACTACCCAACTCAGTTTTGAGCATAGGTTCAGAACAACCATTCCCAGTCGCTTTGAATGGGAGTCGGATTCAATCGGAAGTAATAACTCGATTCACATCTACACGGATGGGTCTAAAATAGAATCTGGAGTGGGTGGAGGTGTTTTCCTCAAAAAGCTTAGCCTAAGCATATCCTTTCGCCTTCCCTATCATTGTAGCGTTTTCCATGCGGAAATCATGGCAATCAAAGAAGCCTTGCCTTGGCTGAAAAGGAATGTAATATCCACAAAGAGTATTAGCATCTTTAGCGATATCCAAGCGGCAATCAAATCTCTGGAACCCATCTCATTCAATTCGAAATCATTCCACGAATGCCAACTGTCTCCTAACGAGATGGCGGAGCATTTTACTATTCACCTCTTTTGGGTGCTGGGCTACAGTAAATTGCATGTAAATTACAGATCAAACAGGATACGATCAAGAAAGCAAACCGCAGATTGAAACCAAACTGGTTCTCTGGTATAATATTGTTGTCCTCAGACCACTTGAACAGAGCCCGATTGAGAATCTTTTCGAATACTTTGCTGATACGCGGAAGGAGACTTATCGACCGGAAATTTGCCGGATTAGAGTTTTTCTTTCCCTTTTTCGGGAGAGGATGAACCACCGCCGTCTTCCAACTCACTTCGCTCGGCGACTATGGGGTTTGCCAAGTTTTCGTCATCGAACCGAGTGAAACCGCGGTTCTCAGATCGCCATTGCGTTGTCATTTCGGAGGTAGAAGTGATGGAGCAAGGCATTGTTTTCCAGGACGCGGTTCGGGCGAATGCTATCATTCACCTTGTACACTTCCTGAAAAACAGCCCCCACTGACTCCACTTTCTCCTGAGGGTCTTCAATAACATAGAAATCGTCGTTGAAGATGGCTTCCCCTGGATCGATTCCTGCTGTCAAAAGTATGTTTGTATTGTCAGTTGTTCGTTGGAGCTTAATACACGGAAGGTCGTTTTGACCTTTCCTCCTAAAGATCTTATTAATTTGTGGAAACATACTCGGGTCGCTGGAATTTACGGCCCGAATTCTGTTATTCCAAAACAAATTAATGGACAACCGATAGTTCTCCTTGATCAATTGGTTGATGTTTCTGATCGACGCCTTCAGTGTTCTAATCTCCGGGTCACGTGGGTTTGTCAGTCGTCTGTACAAGTTTTTTAGTCTTGTCAGAAGTCCGCTTTTTTGTCTGTGCAGTGCGTCAATGGTCGCGTTTCTGTACGAAGACGTTATGTCACGTTCTTTGTATTTTGGAATCGTCCTGTTCATTGTCCTTTGGATCGATACGTCCATTTGTTGTAAGTAGTCGTGGATTTCGTTGTTTATCAGATTTCGGTTGTTTGGTGGTAGTATTTCCCTCGAACGACGTTGGTAAAGCGTGGCCAGCGCATCGTAGTTGTAAAAATACACAGGCACATACTCCTCCAACGCCACAAGCTCGTTCGGAAGCTGTATTACGGCGGCGAGTCCGCAGTGGTCACTGTCGTACTCGATCGTCTGTAAACAATTTCGCGGGTGTTGACCTTCTTTGTCAGTAACCGTCAGTCTTGTGTCTCGCTGTAAAAGATCCAGAAAAGCACCGCTTCTCGGAAACGATGGCCTATCGTGGCGAGAATGTCGATCCTATATTCCACATTGTAATGGACCATCCAATTGTATATATGGTTACCCCGAGGATTTTGTATTTGATTTCCCCAATCTTCGTGTTTGGCATTTAAATCTCCAGCCAAAAGATAGAAGTTCTCCATTGAGTTCAGTCTCAGAGATTCGAAAAGTTTTCCGAGCTGTGAAAAGTGAAGGCTGAGATGCTTCCGCTATCACATACAATCGCTTCCCTTGATGGAGAGGAATGCATATGACGCAGGCTTCCAGCAGCCGGCATCGGCGCACTTCACCACTATACATGACTTTATAACTAATGCCTTTTCGTATAAAGATAGTGACCCCGCCTCCTTGAGTGGAGTTGGGCCGGTCTGGGTAATTACTATAAGTCAATTTATGCTTCTGGTTTAGCTTAGTTTCGCTAGTCATAAGCACATCGGGACTTTGGTCTTTTAACAATTGGAACAGATTAGCTCGACGTTCAATCCTAATCAGTGAATTTACATTCACAGCCAGGATCTTTAAGGGTCTCTCTGACAGCGCGTCCATTACGATCTATTTTGCATTAAGCTCGGCAACAAGGAGTAGATATAGTCTACCCTTGACGCCTGCTCCCGTAACTGGTTTTGACCAATTTGAGGTTATCTTTAGAAAGTCATGTACGCCCATTCCTGCATATTATTTTTAAATAAATTCAAAACAATGCCAACGTTTTTAACCCAATCAACATTTTAACTTCAGATATCTAAACACAAAACTCACATTCACTAGTTGTGTACAGGTGTACCCCCATAGCTACTAGATAAGTTGGTGCAAGTTACTCCAAAAATGATTATTAAACGCAAAAGTATTATGAGAAAGCAAGTACTACCCTAAGTAAATTATTTGTATACATCACCGCATGGGCGTCGGTGGTGTAATGGTCAGCATAGTTGCCTTCCAAGCAGTTGATCCGGGTTCGATTCCCGGCCGACGCACACTTTTTTTTTTTTTTTTAAATTTTTCTACTTATTTGCCCAGACTTTGTTTACGTAAACAGTTATTTATGTTATTTTCATTTTGTCACATAAAGGAATGAGTAATACTACAACTTCTTCATGATCGTAGGCAATAATGTTGAATGATAATAATTGTCTTTAAGAAAGAGCCCACAGCTAACTTTGGGTGTGAAGTGAATGATAACCCCAAAAAAGGGTATCGTTGGATAGATCTACGCTTTGTGTTTTCAAATATGAACGTCAATACGTCATGCTGCTCGTAGTGGGGGCATTCGTGAGTTATTTCAGCGGAATGTACAGGTATTTCAGGAATTTTTATTTACATATTTTTTGCATCCTTGTTAATAAATCAAGTATTGATTTAATGAACAAATTAAACACGGCGAAGTATGAAAAAAGTAGGTCTATTGGCCGGTCTGAGATTGATACGGCTGGACGGATTAATTAATTTGATATACTATATTGTATCACTATCATAAAATTATTATTTAATTTTAGTTGTCATTTCAATTTCGCACCTTCTCTACTTAATGTAATACCTTAATTTAAAAATGTTCTATTCTTCACTAATTTATAAGATATTAAGGGTATTCATGCAACGTCGTAATTTTACTACGTGAGAAAGATTATAATTTTACGACGACGTTTCATGAACGACCCTAAAACTGCACCACTAAATAATACGGTAACTTACTGAATTCAATCTCATTTTAGTAATTTATTTATTGATAGAATTTTGTTCCTATTGTTCTCTTTCCGTTCTCGATAATTTTTTTCAGTTTAGCGCATACGTTTGATGTGTAAAAGTGACTGATTAAATGTCTAAATAGCATTTCAAAAGTTTACAACGTTTACCACCTCAGTTTACGCACCCAATTCCTGTGAGAAAATTCCGATATTGTTGGAAAAGATTTCCCATACAAATTTTGACAGTTCATATATCACGTCGTAATTTTATCACGTTTACAACGTTTACGACGACTTTCCGACGTTGCATGAATACCCCTATTGTATCCTAAAGTTTAAAGCTGTACAAATGAATAAATCGAAATCTAAAGATACTGTGCCGTGTGCTGGCTACACTGACATTTCATTTCGTAGCAGAGTCAATTAGGCTAAGTCATTTGCCAGACGTGGTGTTCTGTTGGCTGTGTTTTCCGACAATACTTGTGTTAAAATCTCCCAGCACGATTTTTACATCGTTGTAAAGTTTTTTCAAGGAGCTCGTAGAAGCAGTCTTTCGTCAATATCATCTTTATGCTCCGTCGCGTAGAATCTTGAGAGCAAATAAGGCATTCTTTGTAGAATTTGGCCTTGATGCCGATTGTTACAATGCTTTCGCTTAGCTATGTCTTCAAAAATTAAGACTTCTTGCCTAAGTTAAAGGCACATATGTATAGCTTATGAATAGGGCAAAATGGTATATTGGCCGGTCCGAATATGTTGAGCTAGGTTAATGAAATTTGGTATATTAGCTATTTGTTCATGTATTCAGTACAGGAATAAATATTTTTCAAATTCGACTTCTTTGTGAAAAAAAACGTTGATTTTGGTCAAACGAAAAGGTGTTTTGATAAAGTGTCTAATGAATATATTCTGACAGTCTAATTTGCTATATTTCACTCATATAACGTCGCCCTAGTGACACAAAAACGTATGTCAATATTTGAAAATTTTCGATTTTCTTGCTATTTTGGGATTTTTTTACCGTTTTTCATTTTTATGAGTTTCATGAATACTTTTGTAAAGATCTAACTTCTATTCTACTTCACTTAGAGGTACAATTTTTGTGTCAAGAAATTCTATATTTTAAGAAAAGTTTCATACCCAGCCCAAAATCCAAATGTAGTTGCGTTGTTGTGTCACTAGGGCTACGATTAAGTCTTAAGCCACGACCATTTTTAGAGGATATTTAGTTTAAACAACTTTATTCAAAGCTCTTAACTCGAAGGACGAAATGTGTGCTCTACAAAACCCCTATCCTGATAGTTATACTTTATGGTGCTTTATGGTGCCGAGTGCTGGTTAGCAAGAAGGGAGAACTGATACTGGGCTCCTTCGAAAGAAAAATACTTCGGCGGATTTTTGGTCCTGTGCACGAGGAGGGCGAATGCAGGAGAAGATACAACCGCGAACTCTATGAGCTGAACCAAGATGTGGATGTAGTCCAAAAAGCCAAAACACGTCGACTACATTGGCTCGGCCACATCGAGCGAATGGACAATAATGCTCCAGCTAAGAGGACCATCGAATCCCAGCCCCCAGGTTCGAGAAGGCAAGGAAGACCGAACCTCCGTTTCAAAGACCAAGCCATCGCGGATGCCAGAGCGCTTGGTCTAGACAACTGTAAGCAGCGAGCCAGGGATCAAAGAGGATGGAAAGCTGCAGTGTCTCAGGCAGAGACTCTTCACGGGTCGGGAGCCCGATAAGAAGAAGAAGAATTCAACGATGTGCACAGCGGATTGTACCTTTCTCATATGTTGCATACTATTTTTGCCCCGCCCATCCCATCGTATTTCCTGGATGGCAGTAATGTCTGCTTTGTAGAAGCATAGGGCTTGTGCTAGTTGTTCGGCTACATCTATACTGTTTAAGGTTCTTACATTCCAGGTGGAAATACTAACATTGTCCTTTTAACCCACCAAGTATACGTAGTATGAAGTAATGTTATGGCGCGAAAATTCGAAGTTGAGATTTTAAAAATTCTTATTTTCCTATGTATGTCTGCTGTCCGAAGTCTGAAGTCTGTAATTGACAATAAATATTAAACCAGTCGGTCAATTTGATTGACATTTCGGTTTGGGGTGTTGTTGATGGTCCTAGGAGGATTTTTTGGAATTATGATTCTAGCACAAAAATTAACGGTAATTCCCATATTACGGAATTCTTAAAAAGCGACTACATATATTGATAAAAATAAATAACTAAGCTTCTACATTTAAAGCTTCATCTATTTATAATAAGATGGCATAAGCAGTTTTTTGTCAAAAATTCACATAAAGGTACTTTTGAAAGTAAAAGATTTCTCCAGAACGACCACGTTGTTTCAAATTAAAATTTGTATGTACATAGTGTAATAGGGATAGTCTGAATATGACTGGTTACTCTGATTTTTTTAAAAACAGTTACTTAATGGTACATTTTGATGCAAAAATAAAAATACAAATTTTTGGCGCAACAGGTTCGTTAGTACCCAGGGCCTAGCTTTCTCACAACCATTCATGTGTGCGTGTGTACTTCTTGCACGATGGCGGGACCTCCTGTTTTATGCCGACTCCGAACGGCTAAGTTGAGATAAGCTATTCTTGACAATTGATACTACTCGGATGATTTGTCAGATCATCACGAGAGGAGGGCCAGTGAAAAATCATTTAGGTGTTGCTACGGCTGGGAATCGAACCCAGACCTCCGCGCGGCAGTTCATCGCACTAACCATCGCGCCACTGAGCCCCTCCTTTTGATGCACATTTTTTTAAATGTTGATTTTATCGAAAACGGCTATTACGATGTTAATTAAATGTTGAAGCTTAGATGGTTTAGACGTGTATGAGAATGCTGCATGCACAGTTTTTCCCCAAACATGAGCATAACGGTAACTCATTAATTTAATCAAAGTGCTTAGAAGATGAAGTTCCTAAGCGACATTTTCAAAAATTTGAGTAAACAGCGTCTAAAGTTGTTTTCCTATAACTCTTTGATTTAACAATAAAAATGATAAACATTTTGTTACAAAACTGAAGTATTTTATAATGTTAGTAATGTTGTTGATTGAAAAGACAGGATTTTCGAAACATTTGAATTATTTGCAGTCAAATTAAAAAACAAAGTCGCTTAGGACCTTCATCTTCTAAGTGCTTCAATTATTTCTAAACATAGAATGTTAACCAGATTTTGTGTATTGCTTATTAGGGTGCTTTAAAATATACCTTAATACCAATTTCTTTGCCAAAAGATCTAATGAAGGGAATTCAAAAAGTAATGAATGGATCTAGTTAATACTTTATTTTTTTCTGTGTACTTTGGACTCCTTAAATATATTGAATACCCAATTGTTTGAAAAAAAAATTAAGGTTCTTTTAAAAAAACGTATTTTTCACTGCACGATTTTTTTTGTAAAAATCATACGCGTAGCTATTCTTATTACGATTATGTTTTCAGCTTATAAACAATTATTAAAATAACGGTCTATATAAGACACTATTTTTAAATGTTTTGTTTTAACAGAATTCGATTTAAACATTTTTTATGAAATTATGAATTTTAGGAAATTGTATAGCTAAACATCAATAAGAAAGAATTACGCATCGGTATTTATAAAAAAAATACATTTCCATTATTTGATAATAACGTTACGCAATAGCCTATAATGCGAAAGTGGATTTGTTCAAACTTTATATAAACCAAAATACACCTTTTAATTTCTGAGGAAGTTTGTCCGACTGTCGGAACAGTCTGATCATATTATAATCTTTTACCCATTATTTCAAAGCCGTATTCATACATTCTTATTAAGGGTATTCATGCAACGACGTAATTTTATTACGTGCGAAAGATTGTAATTTTACGACGACGTTTCATGAATCACCCTAAAACTGCACCACTAAATAATGCGGTAACCCACTGAATTCAATCTCATTTTAGTAATTTCTTTGTTGATAGAATTTCGCTCCTATTGTTCTCCTTCCGTTCTCGATAATTTTTTTCAGTTAGGCGCATACTTCGGATGTGTGAACTGATTAAATGTCAAAATAGCATTTCAAAAGTTTACAACGTTTACCATCTCACCCAAATCCTGTGAGATAATTCCGCTATTGTTGGAAAAGATTTCCCATACAAATTTTGACAGTTCATTTATCACGTCGTAATTTTATCACGTTTACAACGTTTACGATGACTTTCCGACGTTACATGAATTTAGAACAACTAGCTGTATTTATTATAGATATTCTTAGGAGCTGTCTCAGAGCATGCTTCAATATTTAAGTTGTCCCTTACACCGCGTCTCCACGAGCAATATTTGATAGCTTATTATCTGTCACTTTTCATAGAAAGAAATAACGATAGAATGCTTTAAATGTAGGATGGGCATTTCCATTGCTTACTTCCTCATTCAAAAACACAAATGTCAAAAAGAAACGACAGCCCATAGAATACTATCCATAGAAAGCAATGGGCTGAGCAATACATAGAACGAAATTTTTCATAGAATACTATTTGAGGTCTCCATAAGCAATTTTCATAGAATGCCACATTGCATGCTATGAAATATTGCTCGTGTTAGCAACGTTGCAACGTAAAAGCTTACTAGCGCAACGTGCTAACAGCAAATCAAATCTCAGATGGAATCTTGGCAGTTGGCACGACGTGTCAAAGAACCAAATAAATTTGGCCAAAGCTGGATTTGAGAAGATCCAAGGGACTGATTTCGCTTGATAGATCGTACATTAACGAAACTACAGTTGTCATCACTGGACACTGTTTAATAGGCAAACACGCGGAAAGGCTAGGCTTCCACTTAAATGACTTCTGTAGGAGCTGCTTGGAAGAAGAGAAGTCCATTCAACTGTCCGGTCCTATCAAACAAAAGGGAGCTCCATCTTGGAGCTTACTACCTTCATAATCTCAGCGACTTGACAAAAACGGAAGCGGAAAGTCTCCTACGTTTCATTAACAGCTCAGAATGGTTTTCTCATGGATAGTAGGAGAATGGACTTACTTTTGAATTCATTTTTTTATTATATTAAAATATTAACTTAATACTCGACAAAAATGCTTAAATCTAACTTATCAATAACATGTTTAATTAATCTAACTTATCGGGCCATATCGGGCGATCTAAGCTTATATCTAACATCTTTAATTCGCTTTTCGGCTTAAATTTGTCGGTTTTTTATTTTTTAATCTTTAGATATTTAATTTTAATTTTCAAAGAAAAGTTAAAAAAACGTTAGAAGTGACAGTTTTTTTTGTTTTATATAAAAAGCTTATTCAAGATTAAAACTAACTTGCACTACTTAAGACTACTTAACTACCTACACCTAACTTAATTATAATCGCAGTGGCAAGCACTCGTTGCATATGCCCCGAGGGTTCGCCATCCTGATTGAGTCCTTGGGTCCAGCAAGCATTTATGAACCATATGAAAGAAAAATATGGTGCACAAGCCCCGCCCCAGATAAGGAGTGGACTTAAAGTCCGCAAAGACCTGAGGAAGTGCAGAGATACCTTCCTCATTTAGCCAACGAAATTCGGTGCGCTGCTTTTCAGCCTCGGTCCAATCGCGATCCGATACCGCCGTGCTAAAGCGGAGGAGCTCCGGAGCATTGTCAACGTACCCGTCGTGGAATAGCCGCTTGTCCCGCGCGTGACGGTAGCGGTGGTATAAAACCGGGATAACGTTCCTGTCTTGTAACGGGTGATCCAAGTAGAGATACTTTTTTCAATAGCCATTTTTGACAGATCACGTGTGAGTCGTGTCATGCTGTCATGTTATTTTTGTTTATTATTGTTTGGCATTTCATAATGGAAAGACTTACGCGTGAACAACGTTTACAAATTGTTCAACTTTATTATGAAAATCCACGTTCTGTGAGGAATGTGTTTCGTGCACTTCGCTCAACTTATGGTCAACATAATCGGCCTACTGAGCATACTATTCGCAACACCATCACCCATTTTGAGACCCAGCATTCATTATTGGATAATATTCGACCGAATAGACCACGTCCAGCACGCTGTGAAGAAAATATAGCGGCCGTAGCTGAGAATGTGTAAATTATGCCGGTGCGAACGTAACCGTCAATGGCGACCGTTATCGTGCCATGATAACCGACTATTTGATGCCTGAAATTGGTTTCAGCAAGACGGCGCCACTTCCCACACATCGCATCAATTAATGGACTTATTGAGAGAACATTTCGGTGAGCACATAATTTCACGTTTTGGGCCGGTCGATTGGCCACCAAGATCGTGTGATATCACACCGTTAGACTTTTTCCTGTGGGGATATGTAAAGTCAAAAGCTTATGCCGACAAACCCGCTTCGATTCAGGCCTTGGAGGAGGAAATGCTCGAACGAGTGATCGAAAACTCAACGGATGGACCATCTGCGACGTAGCAACGGCCAACATTTGATAGACATAATCTTCAAAAAATAAATGCCAAAGAATGTTCTTTCAAATGATAATAAACATTCTCCATTAAATTTGAATTTTCTGTGTTTTTTTCCTTAAAAAAGTAGGGAACCTCGATATGGATCACCCTTTACTAACCCTAACGAATCGATATAAATGAACGCCTCTGGTGGAATAAAGTCAGACACGAGCATACTCTCCATATATATTTCATTGGGGTAATAAGCCCCGAAGATCAGGCTGTTGTCGTAACTCATCGCCCTAGCAGAGTTCCTTCGAATCATCTTAATTAGGAAATTGTCAACTCTATTCAACTGAGCCCCATTGTATAGAACCTCGTTGCGATAATATTTTATGTACTCGGAGTCCGGCGTTCGGTACAGTCCTAAGCAGGATCGGAGACAACGCCTCTCAAACAGGCGTATCCGTTCCATGTAGAATAGTGATACATTGAACCACACGGGACAACCGTAAGCGATGATCGGCCTTATGAGGGCCATGTAGCCAATGACTTTCACCCTTGAATCAAGTTGAGCATAAGCCCCCCTAGCCCTGGCCAGACAAGCATCCATATTTTATTAAAAATACAGAAACTTGTCAAGCCAGATGCCAAGGTATTTGACTTGACTTCTCACCGCCAACGGCTGTCCAATGATACACAAATTTTTCCAGTTTTTTCTGGTATCGTAAGAAGCCCTCTGTAATGAGGTCCTGAACAGAATTCTTAGGGAGAATGGACAAGATCACGTGGTAGCACAATGGACCAAACAATGGTCTAAGAGTGCTGGCGAACTCGCTGGCAGCTACTCTAACCTAACCTAACCTAACGTTGCTTACATTCTTATTTTAACTGCTTCTTAACTTAACGATGGTTGTGTCAAAAGACGTAATAAAATTTACAAATCTAGTAGGTATCAATAAAATGAGATTTTAATACTTTCAGTCTTTTTTATGTGTTGCGGTTTTTTTTTATTTTTCTTTTAAAGAGACACAAATCGGATCGCACAAGATTGATTACCTTTACCAAATACAAGGTTTTAGAAAATCTTTATTTCTGTCTGAATTATTTATCTTCAAGTTCTTGGTTTGTACACTTTTAGTGTCGTACTTGTTGGTATGTATGAAATTGAAATGAAATTGGTCATATCCAACCGCGGCCAAATCAGACAATCTTTAAGGTGCATTTATAGGTACAGCAGAGCCTGTCATACAGATTAATTTTATCTTTAATCATGTCACTAGGGTTCTTCGCATGAACATGAGCATCATTGACTTTTCTTTCATTCATGATAGTTATATGAATATAAATACAGCTTTGGACACATTATTTTCAACTTTTTGTCTGGTATTTAAGAAACTACCCGCACAAGCTCCACCATGGATCCGTCCGCTGACGACTGGTTTTGTTGTACCAACCAAATATACAAAATTCAGATTTAGTTACATCAATCATCGAATAATATCGCTGTCTTCCGGATTATAAGCCAACTAACATTTCTAATGACGTTTCTGCACCGATATTTTTGCAAAAAAAAGTGTGTTTGTATCAATCAATCTTAAGAGATGTAAATAAACAGAGACAACATAATTTTCATGCGCAACATCTTCCACCACCAATATGGAATATTCCATGCCGAAATTTCCATATAAGGGTTGTAGTAGGCGAAACCAAGCTCCAAATTGAAGACATGTGCGGAATTTATTCAAAAAAATCTTGCATCACCACCGATAGGAGGTCAACCATTATATCATTTAAAAAATTAAAACAAACCATGTTTACACTGAATGACCTTTAAAATTCGATGCATGTTAGCAAGACAAGGTGCAAACGAAATGACAAAAAAGGAACATGAATACGAGAGAAAAGTGAGGTGAGGTGAAAGCCCTTACCCAGTCTATTATTTACAAGATCAATCATCGCCATTATAAAAACAACTGCAAATTGCTCAATTAAGCCATGTTTTAAGCCATGTGTTACTTAATAGTGTCAATGTACGCTTTGGTAACTAGATAAAATTATGGAATGCTTATGATTAACTAGTCAACAGAATTATAAGAACATGGTCTGATTCATAAGTACACTGGTTTGGTATGCAAAACTTGGTAATTAGCGTTGGTTACCCATTTAGATGACGGCGCTGTTGTTCGAGATGAATTTAGGCGCAAATTACAAATTAAATTTGGGACACTCCAGTTTACACGGTCTCCCTTAAGTTGCATACTTCAAGGAGATTGAGGTATCCAGCTCAAGGTTTTCAGCAAAGATGCCTAATTGCTACTCTAAGGGGATGATTTCCATCTGGAATGTAGTCAGCTTAGACTTGCGATAGACTCAACTCAATTTGTTTAGCTTCTTTTTCATAATTTCCTATTGTTCAATGACTGTTTAGGCTTCTAAAATTAGAGTAGACCGAAGACTGCGAAGTCAGGAGGAGGGATTTAAAGCTAACTGCTACCCGATGAAACAAGGACCAGAGAAAATTTTGCTTTTCAAATGACTTTAAAACAAGGGCCATGTTGAGGTAAGAATTGAAGGCTTTTACCAGTCAAGTATTTGTAACAACCAGAAGCCAGTGTAGTATATTTTTGAATACTTCCGAGATAGCCGTCACATTGATATGGGACATACAATAAACGGCTACGAATGGTACAGACGAACAATACTGTAAAGAGTTCAGCGGATAACTTAAGCAGAACTCCAACGCAATGCATCACACTTAAGAAACCAGAAATAGTTTTCTGCACAACACTAAACATCATACAAATGTTTTAAAGTACCAAATTGTGGTTAAGAAAGAAATTTCATCATTTTTTAAAATTTAATTCTGAATTTGAAAGTTGATTGTGTACAATGGACACATACTGGAGGGGAACATACAAAGATAATAAATCACCTTAACATTACAGAAAACACCGAACACATTACTACCCAACTCAGTTTTGAGCATAACTTAAAGTCAACCATTCCTAGTCGTCGCCTCGAATGGGAGTCGGATTTGATTGGAGATAATAGCTCGATTCACATCTGCACAGCTAAGCTGCAAGTGAAGGCGAGAGCTGCCTATTGAGCTCTATAGGCGAGAACAACATCGACTTTTCAGAAAGAAGAAACATGAGCAAGAAAAGCGCGCGATCGAGGATATAGAGAGGTGCCACTCCAGGAACGATATTTGCACGTTTTACCAAACTGTAAACCGTCAAAAACCATTTACCAACAACCTGATCGTCCCTTATCAGTGTGATTTTAGGCCAGCAAAGTCCACAACCGATCAAATCTTCACACTTCGGCAGATCCTGTGAAAATCCCAACAAGTTCAAATCGATATACCCACCACCTATTCATCGATTTCAAAGCCTCACATGACAGCATTTATAGAGACGAACTATACAGAGCCATGTCAAGTTTCGGTATACCGCCGAAACTCGTCCGTCTGTGAAGGATGACGATGGAGAGCTCTCGCTACTCCATCAGGGTCGGAAACGACCACACCGACACTTTCGATACCAAAAAAGGATTTAGGCAAGGCGACGACGCACTGTCATATGACTTCTTTAACATCATTCTTGAGATGATTGTGCAAAACTCCTGAGCCAACACCAGAGGCACAATCTTCAATAAATCTCTGCAACTAAAGGCATACGCCGACGATATTGAAATCATTGGACTCAACGTAAAGTCATAACCACTTTCTCTAGTATATACTGTAAAGTATATGCTGACAACACGAAAGAACAGGCAAAATCGACGAATTGGACAGAATGTCACTATTGACAGATATAACTTTTAAGGTAGTAAGGGACTTTACCTACCTCGGCTCCGCTATTAACTCTGACAACAACATCTCGTCAGAAATAAAACTAAGAATTACTTTTGCTAGCCTCTGCTTTTTTGGGCTAAGAAGACAATTTAGAAGTCAATCTCTCACTAGAACTACTAAGGAGATCCTATATAATTCCTGATCATTCCAGTCCTGCTTTACGGCGCTGAAGCATGGACCGTATCAAAAGCTGATGAAGAAATCCTTGGTCGATTCGATAAAAAAATTCTTCGAAAAATCGTCGGTCACGTTTGCGTTGACGGGCTATGGAGACGAAAATTCAACCACGAACTATACGAGCGGTACAGCGACATACCCCTGGTCAAAAAACTCCGCATTGGCCGTTTAAGAAGGCTAGGACATGTAGAACGAATAGACACCAATACTCCGGCTCGCAGAGTCTTCGATTCCCAACCAGATGTCGGACGCAGTAGAGGAAGACCTCGCGCGCAGAAGTAGAAACCGACCTCAACCCACTTGGAGTGCGCAACTGGAGGCAGTTAGCTAAGGACCGGGCTATTTGGAGAGGTATATTGGTTGAGGCCCAGGTTCATCCGGGACTGCCACTTAAGTAAGTAAGTAAGTAAGTATGCTGTCATGGGGTCAAACTGGGTCCTCCAATGGCAAAAATATAAATTCACACACACAAATGAATGAAGAAGATAGCATTGAAACCCTGCGTACGTGGCTTTAATACCAGATATATACATATAAAGACACTATACAGACATTCATTCCATTGTGTGATTTATAAACCTTGAAATATTTAGTACTAAACCATTTAGGCTTGGTGTTTACAAAAGAAAATGACTGTTCTCAAAGTGAACTTATGCACTTATCTAAGTAATCAAAGGTATTCAGTATTCAGTTGTCCGATTCACATATTTAGTTTTCTGATGAAATGAGTACTTTCAAAATGCAAATGTGACGAAAACGAATGTGTCATTTGTACTACCTATCACCACATGCTCTACCGTGTGTGTGGCTTCAATTCCATTTCAGAAACATTTCCACTTGAAATTAGTCCAACATGGAAATTCGAATCTAAATTCACACAATCACCGATCACAGCGGAGGTCAACTTAAAGCGCCACGTGCCAATCCACTAAATGTTCGCGTATTCAAATTTGCATACAAACATGAACTTACCCCCACGTAACCCAGCCACAGACAATGGACTTATATTTGTTTATCTTTTCCAGGCAGTCCAGGAAGCAGCCGAAGGTGGTCTATTAATCGTGGCCGAAAAGGACTTCCCACAGCTGTACGAGAGATGGAGCATCCTACAAGCGGTGTTCTTCTCTTCCACAGTCCTCACCACAATCGGTATGTGTGCGCTCCGCATTGGATTATCTACCTTTCAGCCCCTGATGATATGTGTTTACTTGCCTTTTTTTTAACTTTCAGGCTACGGTAATATAGTTCCGGTAACCACCGGAGGCCGGGCGTTTTGCATGTGCTTTGCATTGGTTGGCATCCCATTCACATTGACTGTGATCGCCGATTGGGGTCGTTTATTTGCCACTGCCGTCTCCGTTATGGGAAAATATTTACCAAGTAGGTTAACCACCCCCACCCTATTACAGGGAGGTGCCATCTAATCCTTGTCAATATCTTTCACAGAGAAGCCCTCAATATCGAATGTGATAGGCAAGACATGGTTCTATGCCATAGCAGCTGTTTGCTTTCTAGGTGTGTACCTGGCCATCGGAGCAGGGCTGCTCCTGCTGTGGGAGGACGATTGGACATTCTTCGATGGCTTCTACTTTTGTTTCATCACAATGACAACAATCGGTTTCGGTGACTTGGTTCCAAGTGAGTATGAGCTAGCAACGACTCTTGGAATCACTTAATTGCTTCTGTTCCTCCCGCAGAGAAACCCAACTACATGCTGCTCTGCACGTTGTATATTTTAATCGGCTTAGCGTTAACCTCGACGATAATTGAATTAGTCAGGCGACAGTATGCAGATAGTTGGGCCAAGTTGCAGGTATCTCATAAACTGATTGTGTTTGTCTTCCATGTCGGTAACTTATCTTTGTGTTAACAGGAACTCTCTGGCCCAATGGCGGAGCATCTTAGAAGACTGGGTGAAACAGCTGGAACGGGTTTGGACTATATGGCACTACAACGTGTCCTGACGGTTGTTATATTTTTTACCCATCACTTCTCATTCTCTAACCACATCTCATAAATGTTTCCTTAGGTATCAATGCCCAGATGGAACACAGGAAAGAAGTCCGGACAAGAGCAGGAAATCGCCGCTCTCGAGGCCATCACAAATGCCATTCTCAAGGAGGTGAAAGAAGCACAAACTCTGAAAACCCAAAAACCAAAGGTTCTACAAATTGTTATATACGAATCATCGGTGTAGTTAAATATGTCCTTAGGCTTAAGTTTAGTGAAAATTATAAAAACGTATCGCGCTCGTATACAATTATATACAAATAAAATATTTATACATTTGCGTATAAAATTGAGGAAAAAAATTACAAAAATCATTGCCTACAAATCCTGCCTATATGTAGTTATAAAAATGTTTTTTTTTTTGTATTTTAAGTGTAAATATTTTATAAATTGTTAATGTTAAATGTAATTTCTATTTTTGAGGAAAAATGACAAAACATTTGTAAAGCTTAGCTGTAAAATAATTAAGATGCGTAAATAAATAAATTCTATCGAGTAAAATAAAAGATTATCTAGTGTAGAAAATTATAATGAAAATTTAAAATATTTGTATATTTACCTATATAAATTTATCTTTAAATTTAGTTTTTAAAAATAAAAGACTCTATTGTAAGCAAAAGAAAATGGATAAATATTTTTTTCTTATTAAATTTTGATAAGGACAAGGAAATAAAAATTCTTCCAATATCTGTGAGATGGAGTGTTTGAGATCGAATTAATAAAATGTATTTTTTAGAGGTATAAAAAACGGATGAAATGCCCAAAAGAAAAACATGTTATCGGTTCAATTTCATGATACAACTGCTACAGATAGGGCCTTCAACCTGTTGGGTATATGCCATGAGCATCGATGACATGGGTGCGAGACCAAAATGAAACGTGAAGACGATATATGTTTAGTTGTATCATGGTCAATTTTGCACAATTTGGGTTACTTAGCCGTATACTGCAGATGTTTTATCATTTGCAGAGGAAAGCATTTGAACATACTCCAAAACGCACTACACAAATTTTCCAAATGGGTTAGTTGTGATTTGGGAGTAATACCCCCCAAGACTAAATTGGTCATGTTCACTAGGAAATATAAAATTTCTTCACATTGACTACGATCACTGAACGGAATCGAACTAGCCTTCTTAGACAAAGCTAAATTCCTGGGACTTGTTTTGGACAGGAAGCTTAGCTGGAAGCTTAGCTGGAAGCCGAACATAACAGAAAGAGTAAAGAAAGCGACAGTCGCACGTTATTCTTGCAAGAAAGCCTTACGCATAAAATAGGGATCACTGTGACTGTATCACGCATTGCCTCTATATTTCGGTTATAGTTGACCAATACTTCTTTTTGAAGTAGTACTATGGTGGACAGCGCTGGAGACAACTATAAACAGCAGCAAACTAGTCAAGATGCAAAGAATTGCGTGTCTGTGCATCGGTAGTGCACTTCGTACAACACCCTCAGCAGCACTTGACATCATTTTTCAACTTTTACCCCTTGATATTTTTGGCAATCAAAACAAATGCAGGAGTGGATGCTGGTATCTTCTCCGACGTCTCCCTGATCTTTACAGTGTGTTCCAGGCGGAACTCATGGCGATCAAAGAAGCTGAGTTCTGAAAAAGCATGTAATATCTACCGAGGATATTAGCATATCTACAGACAGGTGAGTGGCAATCAAATCCTTTTAATAAGTCTCAAACTCAAATACAACGCTAGACTGAAGCTCATCTCTTCAGAAGATGGCAGAGCAGTTTAATATTCACCTATGCTGGGTGCCTGGGCATAGTAGGCTGATGAACTCGCCCGACATGGAACTAAATTACCAACACGGGTACACCTGGTATCGCTACATGAAAAAGCCTACTAGCGCAGAATGCTAACAGCAAATCAAATCTCAGATGGAGTCTTGGCACAAAGTGTCAAATAACCAAATAAATCTGGCGAAAACTGGATATTAGCGCTTCCATAGGTGTCAACACTGGATTCTGTCTAATAGGTAGGCACACAGAAAGGCTAGCAATTCTGCAGGATCTCCATGGACGAATAGAAAGAAGGAGAAAGCATATAGGTAATAAGGAGAATGCACAAGATCCACGTGGTATCACAATGGACCAAAAATTAACCTAAGTGTGCTGGCATATCGCTGGCAGCCACTCTAACCTAGCCTAACGAAAGCATATAGGTAGTAAGGAGAAAGTACAAGATCTACGAGGTAGCCTAATATAACCATCATTGATAAGATCAAAAAAACAGGAAATACAAAAAATGGAAATGCCGAATCCGAACATCCGAAAATCACTGACCAGTCCCAGGCTTATCATCCATCAAATATTGTAGCTCAAGGTCTTAGTAGTGCTTTTGGGACAAGGGTCTTTTCGTGAATTAGAGCACGAACACTATTTTGTATATAGGACCTACAGAATACCATATAATCGTACAACTTTGATGAATTGTTGCCAAACTGAACGTTGCATCGCGTGTCCTCTTATCTTAAGTGACACAGCTGTATTAATTTTGATGGTATCCCGAATTCCACAATTACTTTATAAAGCTCTAGGTGATGGTTGCTATAATACGCGGCCTTGATGTCAATATGGAGTGTTTCGATGTAAAATTCATTGTTCTTTTTCAGGATTTGCCTTAGTGTAAACATTTGGCCTATGGTCGATCTGGCGGGACAGAAGCCACACTGGTACGTGTCGATAAGTGTGTTGCAGAAAGGCATAAGATGTTCACATAATAGTTTGGATATGATCTTATATTCGACATTTAGGAGGATATGCCAAGGTAGTTGGTGCAATACATGTGATTAACTTTTTTGTATAATGGATATATGAAGCTGACTGATATTCCGGTCATCGGGCATGCTCCCATCCATCCAGACTCTGCCGATGGCTTGGTTCATACACACTTTTAAAGTAACAACTTCGTATTTGAAGAGTTCTGCTGGTAATCCATCACAACCGGCTGCCTTGTTGTTCTTCAGTTATTGATGGCTGCTCTAACTTCTTCAATACTGGTAGGGAGCGTTACCTCTTCGTTGAGGTGGGCCGGTTTCCTGCCATATCACTCTCTTGACATTATGCCTGAATACATCTACAATTCCCTTCGCGTCAGTGACTTGGCTACCAGTTCTTTGGATTTTTTTTTTGTAGAATTGACAGTTTTTCTTCTTGTCGCAGTACTCTTTGATTTCCCTGAGGTGCCGTGCAGAAGATCTGTTTTCGATTCCCGGCCGTAGCAACACCTTAATAATTCTTCACTGGCCATCCTCTCGTGATGATCTGACAAATTATCCGAGTATTATCAATTGTCAAGAAAATCTTATCTCATTTCTGCCGTTTGGATTCGCCATAAAACAGGTGGTCCCGCTATCGTGCAAGTACACACGCACACATGAATGGTTTTGAGAAAATTTAATTTTTTTTAATAAATTGAGTTCGATCCAAAAATGTGTATATTTGTGTTGGATTTTCTTCTCTTCCCGTGTTTTGCGTTGTAGCGCCTTTATTTGTGCCTCCTCTGTCATTTCTTTTTGTTTGTCCCTCTAACTCTAAAAGTGTGAACATCCAGGATGTTGGATGCGTGCATCTCTGTGCAAATGGTCGATTTATTGGCGGTGCAACGATCTGGAGATCGCCAGGTTGCTTTGTTGATTCGAAGTCGTGCTGCTAGTGCTGCTGATAACAGTACTACATGCTGCCGCGTCTGTTTGACAGAAGTCATTATCTGTTGCGTTTCGTGGAGGCTGTGCTTTCCAACTAACCGCCGAAGATATTTTCCATACCGATTGTCGCATTGCAGTCCCCTAGTACTATTTTCTCCGTTAAGAAGGTTGTAAAATGCTACCTTAATAAAGTGTTAGTCTTATCTGCAGGGGCGTTGCAAAACGTTGCTCTGATGTGGAAAACAGTCTGTTGATCAACAACCGGCTTTAAGTTGATTGTTCTTGACCCCAATGCAGCCTTAGGTGGCAGCAGCTGTAATAAATGTCGCATGTTTTTGTTTGTATATTCTTGATTCTGTCCAATTTATTTCCTGGATCGCGGTAATGTCTGCCCTGTATCGCGCGAGGCCATGTTCAAGCTTTTGAGTAGTTCCCGGGATTAAGTTCCAGGTGCATACTCATAAGTCGTGGTCTGTGGACGTTCTGGGTCTGGTTGATAGTTGAGGGGATCTATTATCCAAGGCTGTTGTCTCTCACAAAACTAGCTACTTCTTACGTGACAAGGAAGTTACCCTGATGGCACAGCCCCAACCTGGTGGGCCAGTTCGAATTTATTAGATACCCCTAGGACACGGGGCCTTCAGTATCCACTACGGGATTGAGCGCTCCCGTTGGCCTTTCAGCTAAGCTTCCACCGTGTCTGTTCAAGGGGCCTGAGTTACCCTTGAGATTCCTTGATGACCTGTTGTCTGAATTGTCTGAGGCATTTCATTTAAATTATTCACTATGTCTATCCTAAATTGGACTGTATAGACGCTACTCGTTGACTCGATCTTGGGAGTTCTTCCACTGCAGTCTAGAACGGAATATGTGCATTAGTGTAAGTACACATCTTTTCCCGCTCCCATCTGCTGCCAGCAAGACCGTAGACAGAGATTGAGACTCAGGTTTCCATATAATCGTATTGCCTAACGAATGCTATAATAATTTAAAGTGGGTATTATTTAATCAGCGTCACACTCATCCTAAGAGTTTCTTTCACCAACACCAGCAGTAACGATAACAAAAACCCATTAAACTTATAGTTCCAAAAATAAGCAATTATTTGCGCCTCCCCCTTTGAAAAGCTCAAATGCAATTTTAATTTGTGTTTGTCAATTTGTTCTTAATAGACTCTTTGGCCTATATATTCAACAGCATCCATGATACTCCTTTAAAGCAAGATGACTAATTCTTATGGCATCCCCTGTTGTTCACGGAAGTACTGTAGACTAATAAAAAGTAGTTTATGAGCTGTGAACTATTACCATCCAGGAGCGACAGAACTATGTCATTACAGAAATTGTGACAAGAAACCCATTACAGCCCCAGGGTTTTAATCTCTCTCCCAAGGCAAGATGGGACTTTTATGATTTTAAACTAATTTCTTTTCCCACTTATAGTGTCCTTTCCACATACCTACTTATGCGCAAAAAAACTGTAAACAAGGAACTTATGTGTACGCTACACATCACCTAATGACTAAACTTTGTAACGATGCTGAGAAGTGTTAGGCAGTTGATGCTCTAGTAAGGATGCGCAATTTCGTATAACGACTACGTAACTCATTATCCGTACGCTCACATTTGAAATTAGAGCGTATTTAGCAGTCAGTGTCGTCAATGTTAATTCAAATTGCTGGTAGGACTCTGTTACTTGTTGGGGTTTTGTATGTGAAGGTATGTTCACAATAATGCGAAGGGCAATTACACCGCGTTGTAAAAATTTAAATTCGAAAACTTTATTTTGTTGTTTTTGTAAGTGAGGTCGATTCATAATTAACTTTGGAATACGATCGATATCGCACGTTCAGCATTCATATATTTTGAGAGTCAAAATGAAAGGATTAATATGAAGCGGAAGAAGGACAGTTTACCTACTGAAGTTGTGCCTTCCATTCATAAATCATATGACAGAATGTTAATACTGTTTTCAAATCCATGACTCAATTTTTTGGCGTTTTCCATTGGTAAATCTGGATTTTGATCTAAAATTTGATCTTTTTTGGTACCAATGGAACACAATGTCATATTGATTTTTTTTCGTCTCTGTATCTATTATTGAAATTTCTTATCTGTGAAGTCACACAGGTTGTTTGTTTTTGATTTAATTTATATTTTGCATTGAACTGCTACAGTTTTGATGATTAATAAAAGTTTTTCACAACCGAAATAATAATAAATCAAATCGCAAATAACTCTATAAAACTGACAGCTATCATTTGGTCTTTTGACAGATCTAGATAAAAAAAGATTGATTTTTTTACGAATGGAAAACGCCATTAGTGTTAGTGCAAGGAGGGGTAGGTAAATCTGCCAAAAACCCCAAATTTGAAAGGAAGGGTAAATCTCAAAATTGATCTAGGATCAAAATAAAATCTTTTTTTTTTTGCCCAATGGAACACAAAATCGGTCTTTTGACAGATCTAGATAAAAAAAGATTGATTTTTTTACCAATGGAAAACGCCATTAGTGTTAGTGGAAGGAGGGGTAGGTAAATCTGCCAAAAACCCCAAATTTGCAAAATTGCTTCTGGGCTCACTATGGGCAGAGGCGGTAGGTTTAGCGGTTTACGTGTGATTTCGATCACCAACAAAAGTGTTATATCATGTGAAACCTTTTGAAGCGGCATGGAAGAAAGCCATCTGTTGGATACTTTTAATCGTTTGGAACAAGGGTAATAATATATGACATATGTCCTGGTAAATCCAAATGCCAACCAAAAAGAGTTGATTGCATTATGGTGGGATACTCAGGCGAATCTAAAGCATATCGTCTATATAAGTCCAAACCTGGAAACATCCATAAGAGCCGGGATGTTAGTTCATGGAAAGTGAACAAATTTCATATGTTGCAGGCGAATGTCTGCAGAGTGCCTTCTGGAAAATCGGAACTTTCGATGTTTGACTTCTAGAACGTTGAACTTCAATGGAAAAATTAAAATTGACTACTCTGCTAATATAAGCTTTAAAAATGGGGATGATGCTGATATGGAATGAGATACTGATGTGACTGCTCTGCTAATGCAAGCTTTGAAATTGGTGATGATGCTGATTAGGAATCAGATACTGATGTTGCTGCTGATGAGGAAATCGCTAATACTGGTCACATTGGAGAAATACGAAATTGTGACGTTAGTTCTCTGAAACATTTAGATCCGGTCGTCAATATTTTGATCTATTTTTTCATGAACGACGACGATGAGAGCTCTATCATGAATCCTACCAACGTCAAAGAAGCATTGCAAGGAAGTGACGCAGTTTAATGGAAGGCATCAATGAAGTCGGAATATGATTCTCTGATGTCCAAAAGTAAGTGTGAATCAGTATACCTACCTATGGATCTTCGTGCTATCAGATCGAAATGGATACTTAATGTAATGCCGGGAAAGAGCGACAAAGTAGAGAGCTACAAGGCAAGGCTCATTGCAAATGTTTGTAACCAAAAGTTTGGAGTCGACTACAATGAAAAATTCTCACTGGTTGCTAGATATTCAAAAATTCGCATGATAGCACCTGAGTTCGATCTAATTGTTCACCTGGTGGATGTCACGAACGCATATATTAATGGGGAGCTACGAAAATATATTTTTATGTATGTACCTGAATACTTTGTCGATCCTGAGTTAAAGAAGATGCTTTACGGCCCCAAATAGGCTGGACGTTGGTGGAACGAAATATGCATTCAGTTTTTACCAAAATAGGTTTTATTGGACTGCAAAGTGACAATTGCAAATAGGTACATATATTTTAAAGAGAGAAAGAGAACTTAGCATACCGTCAGTGTACGTGGATGATATGTTGATTGAGTGTTCCAGACGCTGAAATGGATAAAGTGGCAAATCGAAATGGAGTTTGATGTTATCCTTAAAGGAGAGATAGTTTATTTCCTTGGTATGGAGATAGAGCGAGACGTAGACTCTAAGTGTTTCCCAAAGGCAAAATTTATAATATGTTGTTGCTACAAAAATACAATATGACGGAAAGAAGGAAATGGTGTACACCGATTGTTCCTAGATTGAAGCTCAAAAACTGTCAAGACTGTTCGAGCTGCTTGAAGGTAGATTCAAAAGTATAACGATAGCTACGGTTCGTTAATATAATTTGCTATATCCACGTGACTGGATATAATGCACAGCGTTTGCAAGTTAGCAAAGTATAACATTGATCCTCACATGGAACACATGGCGGCAACAAAACAAGTTCTGAGATACCTTAACCACAAATAAACCGAAAGCTTGTTTACAAGAAAACTTGTGAACGTTTGCAGGGGTATGCCAACACGGACTGGGCTGGTAGTAGTGATGATAGGCGATCATATACAGGTTTCGTTTTTGCATGGCTAAGCTGCGGTTTTGTGGGAGCACAGAGGAGTAGATATATGGCCTTCTCATCTGCATCGAAGGAGAAGCAATAGCTTGGTCTTCAGAAAATTGTAAAAGGACCAACTAAACTGTATGGGGACAATCTGAGCTCCCTGAACTTAATAAAAAAATCACGTTTCATACATATCTCCTACATATGCGTTAAAATGCACGATGGTTAGTGCGATGAAATACCGCGCAGAAAGTCTGGGTTCGATTCCCAGCCGTAGCAACACCTAAATGATTTTTCACTCTCTCGTGATGATCTGACAAGTCGTCCGAGTAGTATCAATTGTCAAGAATAGCTTATCTCAACTTAGCCGTTCGGAGTCGGCTTAAACAGGAGGTCCCGCCATCGTCCAAGAAGTACACACGCAAACATGAATGGTTGTGAGAAAGCTAGGACCTAAGAACTAACGAGCCTGTTGCGCCAAAAACTTGTATTTTGTTTTGTATATGCGTTTTTGGTAGTTCTGCTTAAAATAACGGTTCAATTTTATAATGTCTATCCCAACTTTATCTTTTGAATTAATATAGGATTCATTTTGTATTATATTATATTATATATGTAGTCTTCCATCCGGAGACTAGAGTCTGAAGTCTGAAGTCTGTGACCTGAAGTCTGTTTTTGATACTGAAGCCCAAACCACTTAGGCGATTTGACTGAAATTTCGGGTATATTCGTTATTGGTGGTTCTGTTGATAGAATTTTTGAAATATACCGTTGCTTTAAATACGATTATCTCAATAACTGCTCTACCAATGTTAATGAAATGAAAACGAATCAGATGCCACAAGTAGTTTTTTTGCTGAAAGTGTACGTGCATTTTTGGGGGAAAACTGCTTATGGCATATACTTTCGAAAATCACTAATTTCTCAAAAAATACCGATGTGATTTAAATGAAAATTAGTATGTACCTAATGTAACATGAATATTCTGTATATGACTGCATACTCAGATTTGTCATAAAAAATTAATTAACGGTACATTAAGCTTGATTTTTGTTTAGATGTAGATTTTCTCGAAACCGGCTCTAACGAAATTTTGATTAGATTTTGAGTCATAAATATCATCTATTTCCTCCGTCATTAACACATATTAGGGTTTTGGTCTTCAAACCATAAGACTTCTTGCCTAAGCCTGACACCTAAAGCAAATCTTCATCAGAATAGTCGCTGTTTCTGCTCACTATAACACGGACCGTAGTAGATGTTACAGTTTTTCATCCTTTCTTTGGCCGACCCATGCCATCGTATTTCCTGGATGGGGGTAATGTCTGCATTTCTTTCCGATGACGTTAGTTGCTTTGTAACAAACTGTTTTTTACGTGATTGGGTAGTAAGCCCAAAGCTCAACCCCCAACCTGGAGGTCCAGGCCCATGTCTTCACATGACACTTCCGTGTCAATCATTTTGACGAGGCTTTGTAGAGTGTTGTTTTGGGTTGGATACGATTTTCCGATTTTTAAAATGTCGATAAAAAAAATCGACCATACCGACTGAACAAAATGTCGACTCTTATAAAATCGATTTTAGAAAATATCGACCACAAGTAGTCGACAGTGGCAAAGTGAATGATGTTAACATGCATGCGGCGCCGCATCATTCTATTTGCCACTGTTGATCAACAAACCACTCTCGGATAATTCTTAATGTTTGCATAAACAGGGTTATTTTAATCATTCAAAGAGAGCATTTCTATTTTATTTTATACAAAAGTCGACATTTTTACCGACAACTTTTCAATCGACATTTTAATGGTCTGTCAATTTTTTTGTCGATCAAACTTCAGTCGACATTTTAACAGTCGATGAAATTTTTATTTGTCCAGTCGACCATTCGTACGCTCCCAATTGTTTTTCAACTTGTTATCACCTCATTGTGGATCTCACTGTCCAACATAATGTTTTAAGTAATGGTTTTGCAGTGGTTCTGGTCAGAGCTAAGTTCATTGAAAGTAACTGATAAGACTGGATAAATTCATAGCTGGAACATAAGTAAGACTTTGTGGAAAAATAACAGACATCTGCATCATAGCATGAGGGTTAGACTAAACATTTCCCGAGGGGGTTGCACTAATGCAGCCCTAATTCTTGTGTCTGCACTTTCAGTTATCTCATTTTTAAAATCCCAAAATAATAGTTAATAATTTTGTTATACCATCCTTTTTAAAGCTTGCATTCTTCTGATTTTTTCCCTAAAATTAGTCACGTTAAACGTTTTTTTTTTTAATAATTTCTTGATTATTCCAACTCCTGTATTTTCTACATAGTTAGTTTCTGTACAAGTCAAGCCCGTGTTGTTTTCTAATCAAAATCAGTTTTCAGTAAAAGACCAACATTTTCTCAGCAACAGAAATTTAGTTACCTAAAACATTGACCCCGCAACCTTTGAAAAAAGGATAATCATATAAGAAAGTCCTAGGTCAGAAAATCGTCATTTACAATAAACATCTTTCACCATCAGACACAAAATTATATCACGTCTACGCATTGTCGTCGTCAAAAGTCAAAAATCGTAGAGTTCACACTACTTAGCCATTCCAGATTAATTTAAACCGAACTAACAAAAAATACGCAGATTCATTGCACCCCCTGACGTTACTTTATGCATAATTATTCAGAATAAATCAATTGCACTTGAATAATACTCTAAAACGGAATAGTCACCCTAAACCACAATATCCCCTCGCCACCAATCACACACACACTCATATCAATTAAACTACAATCGAATTAATCGTTCGAATATCAAACGAACGAAATAAAACTCGTTATCTATGCATTTATTCGCGGTTACTAGCTTGTGAGCCTATAAAAGACATCAACCAACTCACTCTAACCAACAGTCGGGTTCGGTTCGTTCGTACTTGAGTAGGGTAAAACGATATTCGGATCGCAGAGTACGTCTCTAGTATTTTATAAAACGGCTTTGTGTGATAGCAAATAGAAAATCAAAAAAAAAAAAAAAAAAGTAAATCAAAGAGATCCTCACCATGTCGGTTGGTCAGGAGATGATTAAGGAACCTATGATGGTTAACGCCTCTAGTGTTTTCTATTTTCTCCTTTTGCCAACGATTGCCTTGTGGTTTGTCTATTGGCGTTTATCGCGACGACATCTTTATCAGTGTGCTGAAAAAATTCCTGGTCCCGAAGGATTACCTTTGATTGGAAGTCTATTGGATGCAATTGGCTCACCATCAAGTATGGATATAAACGAAATTGTGAAAGATGTGTGTGGTCATTTTTGCTTTCGAACATTTTTGCAGATGTTTTCAACACCATCTTGAGAAAGGGTGAACCATTCGATCATGTTGCGAAAATTTGGATTGGACCCAAATTGGTCATCTTCATCTATGATCCACGTGATGTTGAGATTCTACTTAGCAGTCAGGTGTACATTGACAAAGCGCCAGAGTATGAATTCTTCAAGCCATGGTTGGGAGATGGTCTTTTGATCAGTACTGGTGAGTTTGAATTTTTATAGTAAGTAGGAGAAATTGTTCGAAAATTCGAAATAAGTGGTAGTACGTAAAATATTTTATTTTTTTTGTAGTTTAGACAATTTTATGTATTTT
Source organism: Rhingia campestris (assembly GCA_932526625.1). Classification (NCBI taxonomy): domain Eukaryota; kingdom Metazoa; phylum Arthropoda; class Insecta; order Diptera; family Syrphidae; genus Rhingia; species Rhingia campestris. Next base: position 21,819,931 of record OW052182.1, read on the forward strand.
AACGGATAGTGCATGTAATTTTTCGTGTGTTCGAATTTTCGAAGTTACCTTTTCTTGTATTATTTAGCTATTTATTTTCATTGAATGCAGTTTAGTGTGATTTTTTAGAATATTTTTGCACTTATCTTGAAGTTCGAATTTTCGAAGTTTCATTTTTCTGTGTGCTAAAGGATTTAAAAACATTTTAAATGGATACTGTCAAGATGTTTTTCCATTAATTTGGAATATAGGGCTAAAATCCCATTATATAAATTAACATCTTCTAACACGTCTAAAAACATTGAATAATTTGTTGGTGGTGTTTGAACATGCACGGCTTATTTTAACTATAAACTTCATGTTAATATTTTATTCACCGAATAGAGTTTTATTAATTAAGTAAGGAAAATACTATAAAAAACGAAATTTGTGGTCTTATTTGGAGCCATTTTCACAAACGAATTAATCCAACATTGCAGTGGTTAGCTGCCCGAAATGTACCAAAAAATGCCTGGAAAGTGAAGCTAACCACTGGATAGTTGAATAAATGCGTTCATGCAAGTGTCACCCAATGCTATTTCGTAAAACTAGAGCTAGGGTCTCTTTCATTTCATTACAAGCGTTAAGCCAAGAATGAAACAGGTATTTGAAACTTCCATTTTGTAGTCAATGATTTTGATGAATTCGAAATTAAGGATTTATTTGTGATTAATTTGTATTTTAAAAAAATTAATATCTACATGTCTAGATTTAAAACAAAAGTCAAGCTAATATGTATTTCGAAATTGAATTCCAAGGTGTAATACATAACCTAAATCGATTTCGAAATCAATGACAAATCATATATCAACACTCTTGATTTTATGAACAAAGCCAGAAATTTAAATCAGAACGTTTCATATATATTTCATACAACTAGGCTTAATAGTAATTCAATGACCTTATGTCTTGAAACCCTTAATTCCACCTAATTTAATACAAGACCACCCTTAATTAGTTAACTTTCGTCGTAATAAAATCGAATTTGAATCCGTTTCGTGCAAGTGACCTGTTCAACTTCCTGAATTTAATATTCAGTCTTGGGTTTATAAATTAATCATTTGAATTTGTCGTTTTCTACAGTTAGTCGATGAATATTAATTTTGTTTTTTTTTTTTTACTTTTCTCCCCTTAGGTCACAAATGGCGTTCACACAGGAAACTGATTGCCCCAACGTTCCATTTGAACGTTTTAAAAAGTTTTATTGAATTGTTTAATGAGAATTCGCGAAATGTTGTCCGTAAGTTGAAGGCTGAAGGTGAAAAGACATTCGATTGCCATGACTACATGAGTGAGGCTACTGTGGAAATTTTATTGGGTAAGTAAACAAAAATATATATTAGTTCTAGTTCTGTTCGAGTACTTTTTGTGGGAAAAGTATTTAAAACTGTCAAATCTCAAAAACGGGAGAGGATTATTTCAAAACGTTAAAGTTTGATGTGTTATAGAAGAGTCCTCGTTTTATTTATAACAATATTCATAAGCATCATGTTGAGAAGCAATTTAATCACATAATAATCACATAACATATTGCCGAATTGAAAACTGTGCCTGAGTCCCCTAGCGGCCATCTTTGTTCTTTGTACTGAACACTAATCTACAAAAATCATCTGTCTAGGATAACGAAGGCTGAGGTTGTGATCTCATTGGTTTTCTTTTTACAACATTCGCAAAATTGTAAGTTTACTTCTAATATTTTAAGGGCGCCCATAAATGATGTGGTAAACCACTATCGTTGATTTGTGGATGTGGCATTTCATTGCCTTGATAGCGTTTTAAAATTTCAGGGCATTTACCGTCTCATTTTAGAACCCGAATTTCCGATATTATTGTAAAAGAGTCCTTAAACTAATTTTGACAACTCAATTACCACGTGGTAAGTTTACCCCTTTTACAACGTTTACGACGACTTTACCACGTTGCATGAATTCCCCTTTTCTGTTATTAAGTGACTAATCGAAACGCCATTAGACGCGTCTGCTTTGGTCCATTTTTCTTAAAATTTAAATTTATGAGTATGTGAATGGTCCTTTTGATGAAATGTTAAAAGTAAAAAAGATGCATGCCTCGCTTAGCTTTCGGTCAGTTTATGCTTGTACTAATCATCAGAAAAGTGTATGTCAAGTCAATGAAATAAAATATCTGACATTACTGGCCCAAACAGGGATTCAAACCTAGCGTATCTAGTTAGTAGTGTGTGCAAAGTAATATTTTTGCCACAAAGAATGGCACCTCTTGCAGTTCACCGAATACTAACTGCAAAATTGAGAATCTTCTCATGAAAGTTTAAACCCTTGGACGTTTGAGAGACTTTTACAATAGCTGGGACAGTGAAAACATTTAAGTATTGTTACGTTTGGGATTTGAACCATGAACCCCGCGCTTAATAGTTCAACGTAGTCACAACTAGGCCACAGCACACACTAGAAATGCCAATAGGGATATTTCAAAAAAAAAATCATTACTGTATAAGGCCTTCTTTTCTCTTCCATCCAGGCCATGCTGCTTTTAGTTGTTTAATGCATTTAGAAAGTTTGGTCTTTCTTGTCATCCAAAAAACTTCGAAGGTTTACTATTGTTTTTTTTTTACAAGCCAATGCAGTCGACGTATTTAACCTTCAAGATTGCCTCTACAGCTTCGTACAGCTCATAAAGATAGCAGTTTTATATTTTTATATTAACCTTCACTCGACTTACTTGCATACAGGGTAAGACTTCGGCTTTCGCCTAAGCGCTTTTATATTTAAACTTTGAAATGTCGATGTGGTCTGGGTAAACCTTTTCCAAACACCATTTATTCCAGAACTAATTTAAAGAAAGCGTACCTTCCTCACAATTCCTACAAATTTTTAGTTGTTAGGTATAAAAAGCGGAACCCTAAATGCTTAAACCCGAGGTCGTCCATTTTGCCATCTGATTATCACATTAGCTGCTATGTAAAAAAAATAACAAACATTTTCTGTCGCATTCATCGATCATGCCGATGCTTTGCCATTCTTATGTCTACATAATTATGCTCGCTGCTTAGGCCCGACTTATACAAACGTCAAATTTCGTTTGCCAACATTCTTCTACCACACCCATCCCATTGCAACGACATACAACGAAACACAAGTAAACTTATTTGGCAAACAAATAGTTTTACACCCACATCAAAGTAAGCCTTTACAAAGCTTGATCTTGGCATTGCTGTGGTGCGTTTTTCACACGCATTCTCAGTCTCACCCTCGCCGCCTTGAGACAACATCGCAAGTATGCAACAACGTACGCTTTTTGCAATTACAAATAGAATCATTCGATTCGTTTCCAAATACATCTACCGCAACGTAACGTATGGCATGTGCAAGCAATTTAATTGAAGCCTAGCCAGGTCATGATGACTACCATTACCATGTCTGGATGTCACCTTCTGTCAATCGAAATCTTATATAGCAAATCAAAATGCATCAGACGATGATAGATGTGCCAAACCGGAGGGTACCAACATGCCATTGAACCCGTATAACCTCCTATTTGGATACAACATTATCTAATATTCACCTCATTGGCAGATGTACAAAACCCCTACTGTCTTGTCCCGTCTAGGTTTATTGGACGGTCTCCGCATAACTTTCTCGCGGTCGCAAGCTTCACACGTAATAATAATTGAACCGAGTAAGATCCGCACTCTGCTGATACAGATATAACCTCGTCAGGTGCACTTGCAGGCGACTTGGAAGCGGCTTGTGCTGTGTGTATGATCCATGCAAAACTGTCCACACCTCATGCCCGGTGTGTTGTGGTTTTCTATTGTCCAATGCGAAAGTGGTAGGAAATGATAAAATTGCGCAGAGAAAGAGAAAATAGGTGATCGTTTTGTTTTGGTACTAGTATTGTGCAACTTTTTCGCTCCATCTATTTGCGGTCTCACGTGCTGGATGAGGGAAGTAAAAGGTGATTGGTATTTGATGAATTGTAATGTCAGTATTATGGTGTGTTATTGTAGGTGATCAATATAATAGGGGCCTTCCTTATTGGATTTTAATTGAGCTGTAAAACTTATTTTGAAATCAATCGTGAATTGATCAGTAAATTTTGTGAATGTTATTTTGACGTTGGTTCGAAATTAGGTCAATAGATGGCACTTTTCTTTAAGATTTTTGTTTAACCGGGAATCAATTTGTGCCAGGTCCGGTGGATGCGTAAAATCCTCCTAACCAAGCAGCCGGAGCTTTTGTTGCCTGGCGTTGTCTTGATGGAAAAGATCGATTAATCCAGACGGTCCAATTGTTGACCGTACTGGTCCGAATTGGTAGATTTGGAGAAGGGAAGTAGCTCAAAATGGACGATTTTTCGCCAATCCCACCAAAAACACAGCAAAAACTTCCTGCCGTCAATCCATGATTGGCCACCATTTGCCGGCCCACATCGATTCCACCACGACCGTTTTCACTCGAAATATCCGACAATTTGCCTTCCAAAACGCGATGCGGAATCACCGAAATTGCCGAAATCAAAACATCCCATGATTGCGTATTACAGTACCAGGACCATAAACACTATTTACGTATTCAGACGCCTTACTTGTAATTTATCCTTAGCCAAAAAAAACTGTAAAATATGGCGTATTTTCTCTTTACTGGTGCCCATTTTTGACGTGATCTCAATCAAAACTGAGTCAACCAATCAACCAGTCAGAAATTTTTTTTTACGAAATCTTATCTTTCCAAAAACATTTAGTTTCTGTTGGTACAATTATGGATTTCCTTTTACTATATAGTTTTACATGATTGTGGCAATGAAATATGTTTTAAATCATTAGCAAAGGGAATATCGAAAACTTCTTTAAGAATGAGAGAATGAGCTGTCACCTTGGTTGTCATAATGAACACAGGAATAGTCGAGCCACACCACGACGTAAGACACCTTTAAAAGAACCTTAGAAACATAAGAACAGTGAAACATTTTAAATCAAAAAAAAAAGACTTTCCATGAACTGTCATTTTGTTTGTCAGAATGAGCACCGGAATTGTTGTTACAATGTGTCCTGATCTCTTCCAAAAGTCTGACAAGCATTCAAGAAAATCTGACAAACATTCTGTCATGAATGGTACAATGGTCCGCAGTTTTTAAATAACTAATTTAAGAAGCTTGCTATGACTGAATTTTTGTCCGATTTTTACCAAAACTAGGAAAAAATGTATGCATTACCAGGCAGACTTGGATTGATCAGCTTGAGGCCTTATATGGGCCGTTATTGCCGGATATTTCTTATTTTTTCCAATTGTCTAAAAGCACCTATATTTTAATATGAGGACACCCAGTTGTTTCATATGCAATATTGTTTGAAAGCCTAGACTTAACGTAAGTATCCATTTGGTACTGCTAGTAATTTTACAGTTAAATTAGTTTGGCCCAACTTACGAGTAGGTAGATGGCGCTTTTTCAAAAACAAAAATCTCACTTACTATCCAGCCTAAAATTAATCCCAACACAAAACATCCCATTTGAAATCAATTAACTCTTTCTCAAAACCTTTCAGAAACTGCTATGGGAGTCTCTAAAAAGACCCAAGAGAAGGGCGGCTATGAATACGCTCTTGCTGTTATGAAAATGTGTGACATTCTCCATCTACGTCATCGTAATCTTTTGCTGCGCAGTGAATTCCTCTTCGGACTCACCAAGCACTACAAGAATCAAGGCAAACTCCTCAACATCATTCACGGTCTGACCACCAAAGTTATCCGCAATAAGAAAGAAGCCTTCTCCAAGGGTACCCGTGGTTCTCTAGCACAAACCAGCAAACCATTGGAAGCATTCAACTTCCAAACGGACTCAAAGAAAACCACCGTTGTCGAGGGTCTTTCATTTGGACAAGCCGAACAGCTTAAGGACGATTTGGATGTGGAAGACAATGACATCGGCGAGAAGAAACGTTTAGCTTTCCTTGATCTTCTGCTGGAGAGTGCCCAAAATGGTGCTCTCATCTCAGACACTGAAATTAAGGAACAAGTCGACACAATTATGTTTGAAGGTCACGACACCACAGCCGCCGGAAGTTCATTCTTCCTCACGATGATGGGCATCCATCAGGAGATTCAAGATCGTGTTGTAGCTGAGTTGGATGAAATCTTCGGTGATTCCGATAGACCAGCCACCTTCCAAGACACGCTTGAGATGAAATACTTGGAGCGTTGCCTAATGGAGACCCTTCGTATGTACCCACCAGTACCGATTATTGCACGTCAACTATACGAAGATTTGAAGTTGACCTCTGGAGACTATACCGTTCCAGTTGGCGCTACTGTGGTTGTAGCTACCTTCAAACTTCACCGAAATCCAAAGATCTGGGAGAATCCCAACGTTTTCAATCCGGATAACTTCTTGCCAGAAAAACAGGCCAACAGGCATTACTATGCCTTTGTGCCGTTCTCAGCTGGGCCTAGGAGTTGTGTTGGTAAGTTGAATTAAAAGCTTAAATATGTGTTAGGACACCTCTTAATTTGAATATTTCTCAATAGGTCGCAAGTACGCCATGCTCAAGCTAAAGATCCTGCTGTCTACCCTTCTTCGTAACTACCGTATCCATTCGGATATTCAAGAGAAGGACTTCAAACTGCAGGCCGACATCATTCTAAAGCGTGAGGAAGGCTTTAAGGTTCGTCTTACGCCAAGGAAGAGGACTGCTAAGGTTGCCTAAGCAGGATTCTATTCTAAGATCCAAAGATCCTCCTCATCCCTCATCCCACTGACCTGACCTTACCTTTCACCTACCCCCGAAAAACGAGGAGGTTGTAGTTTTTAGAAAAGAAACAAAAATAAAAAAATATAGAAAATCCAAAAAAAAAATTGTAACGGTGCACAATGAGAACACCCTAAACCGGAGTTCAAAAAATCTCATCAAAAACCAAATAAAAAAAATATATAAATATATAAAAAATAAAACAAATGTTTACAGTGCGGTGTACACATCAGATTCAGACTTTCAGAGCTTCTTTATTGTTAGTTAAGTTTTCCTCCCTTCTTTGTTAGTTTTACTTTTTAATATGATTGTTCCGGTTTTATGTTGTCTTTTTTAATTTTCATTTTTGTTTCTTGGAACTGTTGTATGTGTATAAATTTACGTTATTTAAAAAGAGGTCTTGCACAAATAAACGAAAAGTTTATGGAGAATAATTATTAGTTGGACTTTTTTTGTTGTTCTGAACTTTGGTGTATTTGGCAGAATTTATTTTCTGAATGTCAGTATTTGCATTTCTGTCGCCAATAGATGGCGCTAAACTATTATTCAATAATCTGGCTGTACAGCGACATACCCCTGGTCAAACACCGCATTGGACGTTTAAGATGGCTAGGACATGTAGAACTCCAATACTCCGGCTCGCAGAGTCTTCGATTCCCAGCCAGACGTCGGACGCAGTAGAGGAAGACCTCGCGCAACTGGAGGCAGTTAGCTAAGGACTTAAGTAAGTTCAGAGGGTCTCCCATTTTGTGGATCGGACAAACGATACTAAGGTTCCTTTTTTCAGGCATACTTTTGTCCGTCCAATATTTTCTAATGATTTGGTGCATGTTACTTGCCAAATCATCTCCACCGGATTTTTAAAGCTCGACGGCAGGCCGTCATTTCCTTGTTAAGATTAAGTTTTGAGATAGCTTTCTTCACTTCACTTAGGTCCTGACTCCGGAAGATTGTTTATCCACGACGTTTAACAGTCTGCAGAAGTGGTTGTTGCATATTCTCAGTATCGATTGTGTGTTCGATAGGATTTTGGGATTTTGTCTGCCCCGTAAATTGAATATTTGGCTTTGACGTTTAACACTTCGATAAAACTTTCGAACGTCTTTCCTGGGGTGGTATTTATTCATGTTTTCGATCAGCCCTTTTCTTGTTGTTTTTTTTTTCTTTATCTGAAAACCTTGTCTTCAGTGTTAGCTACGATTCCTCGTTCAGCTTAATAGGATTTTGTCTGCCCCTTGAATCTTTGGCTTTGACGTTTAACACTTCGATAAAACTTTCGAAAGTCTTTACTGGGGTGGTATTTCTTCATGTTTTCGATCAGCCCTTTTCTTGTTTTTTTTTCTTTATCTGAAAACCTTGTCTTCAGTGTTAGCTACGATTCCTCGTTCAGCTTAATAGGATTTTGTCTGCCCCTTGAATCTTTGGCTTTGACGTTTAACACTTCGATAAAACTTTTGAACGTCTTTCCTGGGGTGGTATTTCTTCATGTTTTCGATCAGGCCCTTTTCTTGCTTTTTTTCTTCTTCCGAAAACCTTGTCTTCACCTGCAGCTTTACCTTGTAGATTTCATTCTTGGCTGCGAGCATCTGTCGGCGTTCTTCAACAACCCAAGGGATTCTTGCTGGTGGGCACGAGAAACCTAGCGCATTAGTTGCGGCTGATCTAATAGCTTGTAAACATCGTTGTATTGTATACGTTGGATACGTGTTCTACAAAGTACTTGGAGTTCTCTTGCGATTGGAGTCTTTCGATATTAAATTTTTTCACAGTATTTCTGGTTAGTTGTACTGTTGTCGATATCCGTCATCCAAAATACTGGATGCGTGGGTCTTGACTATCGCAATATGACCAATTTGATTGACCATCCTATCGTATTTGCTTGATGGTAGTAATGTCTACTTTGTAGCAGCTTAGGGATTGCACTTGTTTTTCGCGTACACTTCACCGGTTTAATGTATTTACATTCCAAGTGCAGATCGTTGTCCTTTCTTCGTTTAGCATGGTCGTCAACAATGTTTTGGATTTTTTTTCAGTCATTATGTAGTTAACCTAAAGCATAAACTGAAGGCTCAGCTCCAATTTATTAGATACCCCAGTCTTCACTGCAGGATTCAGTGTTATAATCCATCTCTGTTCGAGAATCCTGATTTATACTCGAAATTCCTATATGTCCTGTTGTACGAATATGTCCGAGCAGCTCATGTAGGTTTTTTACTTCGTACATATCACCGTTGATTTCATAAAATTAAAAATCCAAACAAACAAACTTCCCGATTTTGGATTTCCGACTCCTCTTCCTTTCCACATGTGAGGTCTCGTGCTCGTCGATTTATTGATAATACGTACTTAACTGTACACGTTGTCCAGCGATAAGACATTGCCTGTCGTTGAAATATTCAAAGAACCACTTGGATTGGATAAAAGTGTCAAGTGGTAATGCTGGTGGAGAAATAGGAGGCATTGAACATGAGTTGGAAGAGATGAAACATGGTGGCTTCATTGTCAAGGGACCACTGTAAGAAAGTGGTGTCAACTAATGACCATAGTACCAATAGACAATTTCTTCGTAAAAGTTGAATCGTTATGTTTTACGTGACCTAAACAAACATTCCAACGCAATAACAAATCCAAAGCAAATCTATGATAATAATCTAACAGTTCGGTAAAATTAAAGTTACGAAATAGAAGCAAACAAAGTACACTGCGGATTAAGTCAACATTAATGACAGATAGGAATCAGTGAAAGTGGGTGCGAGTTCAAAGTTAAGCAACACTATATTGGAACAATTAAAATCCATACCAGAGGGTAATAGAGTGCAAAAACATATAAGAGGCCTACAATCCACTGCGCAAATCGATACCAAGATAGGCCTCAAATATTTGTTTGGTTTTATGAATTTAAGGTCAGCATTTTTGGACGAACTAATATAACCATATGCACTAAAAGGTGATCCAAGTAGAGATACTTTTTTCAATAGCATTTTTTGACAGATCACGTGTGAGTCGTGTCATGCTGTCATGTTATTTTTGTTTAGTACATATTGTTTGGCATTTCATAATGGAAAGACTTACGCGTGAACAACGTTTACAAATTGTTCAACTTTTTTATGAAAATTCACGTTCTGTGAGGAATGGTCAACATAATCGGCCTACTGAGCGTACTTTTCGCAACACCATCACCCATTTTGAGACCCAGCATTCATTATTGGATAATATTCGACCGAATAGACCACGTCCAGCACACGGCGCCACTTCCCACACATCGCATCAATCAATGGACTTATTGAGAGAACATTTCGGTGAGCACATAATTTCACGTTTTGGGCCGGTCGATTAGCCACCAAGATCGTGTCTTATCACACCGTTAGACTTTTTCCTGTGGGGATATGTAAAGTCAAAAGCTTATGCCGACAAACCCGCTTCGATTCAGGCCTTGGAGGAAAACATCACGCGTGTCATTCGCCAGTTACCAGTCGAAATGCTCGATCGAGTGATCGAAAATTGGACTCAACGGATGGACCATCTGCGACGTAGCAACGGCCAACATTTGATAGACATAATCTTCAAAAAATAAATGCCAAAGAATGTTCTTTCAAATGATAATAAACATTCTCCATTAAATTTGAATTTTCTGTGTTTTTTTCTTTAAAAAAGTAGGGAACCTCGAAATGGATCACCCATTATGTATTATATAAGCTATGGCATTTGATATTAAAAATCATTTTTACAGGAAAGCGCAGCAAAAATGTGGGAGTGAGTTAAAATGATCTATAGACGAATTGTTCATATCAATTTTGCCGAAATATTTTTATTGAACGTTTCTTGGAATTACTTAAAAACGAATTACGAAAAAACCGTTTTAATGTTCACAAAAATGGGGCTTAGCGAAAAACTTTATAAGAACAAAGTTTAGGTAATGAGATTTTGTATGTCTATAAATCTGTTAAAACACTTTTTCAAAATACCTGACAGTTTGACCAAAAACTACGTTTATATGAAAAGTTGGCGTAGCTTGAACATTTTTACACTTGTTCTGTTGGGAACAACAAAGAGCTCGTACACCAAATTTCATCAATCTAGCTTAAAACTTAACCAGAATATGGTCTTTATAAAAGATCACAAGCAGCCAGATCGAACGGCATGTCGACAATAGAGTACATCGGTACAACGTCAGTGTCAAATGACAACTGACATATGTATGACAACAAGCACAATCTGACATTTGAAAAATGGAAAATTCAGACGGGGGGTACTTTTTTGAAAAAAATTAAAATTGCTTGAAAATTGTTTAAAAGTGCATAAGGACAGAAAAAATTATAAACCAAATAAAAATATTAAGAGTTCTTGTTGTTTGAGAAAACAAGAACATAATAAATAAAAAAAAATTAAGCAAATAATGCAAAAATCTGTACCCCCGCCATATAAAATATCTCATTGTTAACCTCCAAATCGTTTTGAGGTTTTAATGAAAGAGACAAAGCACTTGTGAGGGAGATGGTTTCTTCAAGTACTATATCCCCTCTGCTCCGTGCTTAACAAAACTCCTCACCAAACAAGTAATGTCTGAAATAAAAGTTCAGAATTCTCCTTGCAGAAAAGACAGTACACACAGTTTTCAATGCGAGCTAACATATGTATCTACAAGCATTGCAGTTCAGCAAGTTGTTTCTATTTCTAAATCCACTGCAACAGTCATGGCCACCAAAACACAAAAGAAAAAAACGTAATTTTAAGATATTTGGCATCATTGAATTATGGCGTTTATCCCGCATAAATATAAACAGAACAAAAGTATCAAAAATGAAAGAGATACTTTTTTTCAACTCAACCAAATCTTTTAATTTGGGGCGAAATTATTCACGAATGCTCCTATTACGAACCACAAGACCTAAATAATGGCGTTTTCCATTGGGAAATCTTGATTTTGATCTGAAATTTGATCTTTTTGAGTGTCAATGGAACACGATTCAGATTTTTTTTTTGTCATTGTATTGGTGTCATTTCGTGTCTGTGAAGTTAGCATCGGCGTAGCTGCCAACATTAAAAACATAACAAACATTTGAATCAATTTAATAGTTCACGTATAACTTTCTTTTATGTGTCTATATCCATTATTAATATCTAAACCCAAAGCACTCTTGTTTTTCACAACCGAAGTAAAAAATCAAAATGAAAATCACTCTTGTCAAACTGACAGCTATCATTTGTATTGGTATTGGTAAATCTGCCGAAAAATTTAGATTTGCAAAATTGATCTCTAATCAAAAAAAATCAAATTTTTCGCCCAATGGAACACAACAACTGTCAAAATCGGTCTTCAGATAAAAAAAAAATTGATTTTTTTCCCAATGGAAAACCCCATAAATATCACCAAGCACCACTGCAGTAAGCTTAATTTAATGACAGGAGCCACTGCACTACATGTATGCTTATGAGTTTTGCTTTTTGTACTGCATGCAGAACCACTGCTCGTGTGTTTCGGGCATAATAGTGTTGGGCCCTCATTCCGTAAAGTGATTATCGTTTGACGATAATCGGCCCTATCGATGTATCCGTCGGAGAGGAAAATTCTCCGATTTTGTACGATTCGGAGGATTTTTGCTTCGAGGTATTCTTCCGAAAAGCTGTTCGGAATAGATCTCCGACATTTTGTAACGCATCCCAGCGAATCGCGTTGAAGTGCGTTCAGGTGCATTTTTCGTTCAATTTTTGACAGTTAAGTGCAATTCTTTTTCTGATTTCCTCCGACACAAATTTTTCGGGGAATTTGTGTACGAAGTGAAGTGAAGTAATAAAAAAATCTACTAATCGTTTGAATTTGTGTTTCCAGGGCGAGCTCAAGTGAAAAAACCACCCCTCAACAGTACGACCTTTGTCGTCGCATTTGTGTAGTATTTCTTTCCGATGACACATACCTCGAATGGAATTTGAATCTCCGACGAAGTATGCGTTGCGGAAAATTTTCCGCTCCGACGGATACCTCGATAGGGCAGATTATTCTGAACAGCTGTTCGGAATATTTCTTCGACATTTTGTAACGCATCCCGCCGAATTGCGTTGAAGTGCGTTCAGGTGCATTTTTCGTCCAATATTTGACAGCTAAGTGCCATTCTTTTTCCGATATCCTCCTACACAAATTCTTTGCGCCTTCGCGAAACTTATTTACGAATTGTAGTGAAGTGAAGCCGTCGTGTCTGTTTTGTATTTTTAACTTTCTCTTACAAAGAGAAAGATATTGTTTTCGTGAAAATTTTCGACCTCGAGATTTTGATTGATTCTAACATTACGATGATAGCGGAGCCTAAAAAAGTGGTTTTTGGAATTCCGTCCGTCGGTCCGTCGGTCCGTCGGTCCACTCGTTTTTTTCGATGACACATACTTCGAATGGAATTTGAACCTTCGAAGAAGTATGCGTTGCGGAAAATTGTCCGCTCCGTCGGATACCTCGATAGGGCTGAATATTTCAGACTACCTTCTGAGTGATAATCGTTTTCAATGTTACGGAATGACCCCCCGTTTCAAAAACATGTATATTCAAGTCAATCGGTTAAAAAATGTCAAAGTTATTCAATCCTGTATAACTATAAAAAACATATGTAACTTAAAAAGACTTTTAGCAAGATGATAAACAAATTGTACTGGCACAGAAAACTTTAAACAAAAAAATTGAGATCTATTTCTCAATGTTACTCTACATTTGAGAATCAAGAAAAAATATTTTTAAAAGCAAATACGAATTGAATTTTACTTTTTTACTACTTCCTAAGTATTATTACTTTGCAAACACTATTGCAAATAATCAACTTGAACAAGTCGGTCACCGCATCGTCTGTTAAAATTTATCAACATTTTAACAAATGCATTCTCTTTTCCTATAGCACTTGTTTTTTCCAGTTGCAGAAACGGTAGAGTTATCAAATTGCCCACTTGTTGAATGTTTTAAAGGAATTCTTGAACCTGTTTAACGTGTTTAACAAGCACTTGTTGCATTGTGTTATAGGCCCCTAACATTAGCCAGAAACATGAAGAGATCCTAAGCTCAGCTTAATTAGTAAACTTTTTATTATTAGTCATTAAGTAAATCACTTGCTTTTACGTATAGTATTATATTTATTTAGTAAGTTTTATGTGTGCAGAGCAGAAAGTTAGTTCACAGAAAAATTGTGTTTTCCTTTTGACAGAAAAGGAAAGTAACCCAATAAATAAGTTGGACATCCAATTTTAGAAATCAATGCTTTATTAGTTTAGTTAGGAGAAACAGAGAGAAAAACGTCAGATCTACGCACTCAATCTAAATGATTGTCCTTATTTAGTTCCCTTTCGACTTCGCGATCAAAATCAACGAGGACCACACATTTCTTCACCAAGATTACAGCCAGATACCTGTAATCTTATGATGTAAATTGTAGTAGAACAGAATGAACAAAAAACCCCGCAATGGAAGACATAGAGAAGTGCCACACTATGATAAATGTTCGCAAGTTTTGCAAAAAGTGTAAAACCTCAAATCGTAGTTGAGACATAGTGATAGACATAGTTGAGGATATGGAAGAACCACTTTTGCAGACGAAGCATTCAGTATTGGAGACGACAGCGAAAACTACAAACCACCCGACCTAGCTAAAATGAGGATAGCAATATCTAAACTACAGCTTAACAAGGCTGCCGAAATTACAGCCTTCATGACGAGCAATATAAAGCCGACAGAGATAATTTGGTGAAAAATATTCACAACTTACAAGCACAATTTTGTCGGATGAAAGTATACACGAATAATGTAATCTAAGCATCGTTTGCCCGATGCATAGAAGATTCAATAAGCAACTATACGAACTATCAAAAAACTGCGCATTGGACGTTTAAGACAGCTAGTACATGTAGAGCAAATGGACACAATTTATCCAGCTAGCAGAGTCTTCTATTCCCAGGCAGATCTCGAACGCAGTAGAGGAAAAGATCGCTTTAAGTAGTGCGCATATGTAAAAACCGACCTAAACCAACTTAAAGTACGTAGCTGGAGGCAGTTAGCCAAGCACTGGGCTAATTAGAGAGCCATGTTGGTTGAGGCCCAGGACTCCAGCGGTACTTAAGTATGAGCATACACTCTTTCACAACTGAAAAGCAGCTGTTGATTTGAATAAGACTGGACACAAACACACAGTATTTCCATCTGTGCAAGCGAACAACTATAGCGGAAGCCGTAAACTGCTACAAAGCAGACATTACTGTCATCCAGGAAATACAATGGGATGTGCCGGGTAAAAAGAGGATGACAAACTGTGACATCTAATATGGACCGTATTATAGTGAGCAGAAACAGCGACTATTCGGATGCGGATTTGTTATAAGTGCCAGACTTAGGCAAGAAGTCTTATGTTTCCAAGACATTAGCGAACGCATTGTAACAATCCGCATCAAGGTCAAATTCGCCAACAACACGTCTGGTAACGATGTCAACAAGCCATTAGATCAGCCGCAACTGATGTGCTAGGTTTCTCGCGGCCACCAGCAAGAAACCCCTGGTTTGATGAGGAATGCCGACAGATGCTCTTAGCCAAGAGCGAGGCCTACAAAGCTTAGCTTTAGGTGAAGACGAGAGCTGACATTGAGCTCTATAGGCAAAGAAGAAGGGAAGAACATCGGCTTTTCAGAAAGACGAAAAAAGAGCAAGAAAAGCGCGCGATCGAGGATATAGAGAGGTGACACTCCAGGAACGATGTTTGCAAGTTTTACCAAAGTGTAAAACGTCAAAGCCAAGGATACAAGGCTTGAACAGAATCCTGTCGAGATGGACAAGGAAATATCGTAGTTGAGACACAGTCGATGCTGAGGATATGGAAACGGCGATGACGAACAACATTCCGCTGTCAGGCAGAACGGACCATTCAATATTGGCAACGACAGCGAAAACTGCCAACCACCCGACTAAGTGAAGTGAGGATAGCAATATCTAAACGCAAGCTTAATAAGGTCGCGGGAATGACGGCCTTCCCGCTGAGCTTTATAAGGCTGGCGGAGATGACTTGGTATGTAACATCCACCAACTCATAAGCCAAATCTGGTCGGATGATAGCATGCCTGAATAATGGAACCTCAGCATCGTTTGCCCGATCCCAAAAAAAAGAGACCCACTGAACTGCGCCAACTACAGAGGCATTAGTCTCTTCAACATCGCCTACAAGATCCTATCTGCCGTAATATGTGCAAGCCTGAAACCGTTTACCAACAACCTGATTGGCCCTTATCAGTGTGGTTTTAGGCCAGGAAAGTTCACAACCGATCAAATTTTCACACTTCGTCAGATCCTGGAAAAAACCCATGAAGTCCAAATTTATCGATTTTAAAGCCGCATACGACAGCATTTATAGAGACGTATAGTTCGAGCCATGTCTAGTTTTGGTATACCGCCCAAACTCGCCCGTTTGTGTAGGATGACGATGGATAATTCTCGCTGCTCCATCAGAGTCGGAAACGACCTCACTAACTCAATTGATACCAAAAAAAAGGATTAAGGCAAGGCGATGCGCTTACATGTAACCTTTTCAATTTGATTCTTGAGAGGATTGTGCAAAACTCCCGAGCCAACACCAGAGGCACAATTTTCCAAAAGTCGGTGCAACTACTAGCATACGCCGACGATATTGACATCATTGGTAGGACTCAACGTGATGTCATAGCCACGTTTGCTAGTAAAGAGAAGGAAGCGGCAAAAATGGGTTTAGCAGTAAATATATGCTGTCAATACGAAAGGACACACAACATCGACGAATTGGACAGAACGTCACCACTGAACCGGGTAATTGGTTGAGTCCCAGGTTCATCCCGGACTGTAGCGCCACTTAAGTAAGTATTTCTATCTGTGAATACATGCTGAATCGCAACGCAATTGAACCCTTTTTGAAGCGGAATTGGATCACTTACGAAAATCTCAAGCGGAACGGTCTACGCCGTAAGCCGGCGCAAACGTTAGCCAAGACAGGATTGACAGGGATTTTTTGCTAGGTCTTTAGTGCGATTGGAAGGGATTCATCTACTATTAGCTGCACTGCTAAGGCATAACCTGTACGTCAACAATTGGACCGTCTGAAGGTAGGAATTGTTTTTTTTATCAGGTCACAGATATTGATAGGGACACACCAGATGCTCCGAGAAAGTAGTTGTGAGTTTTTTATGCAGACACCTTACATCGCTAAATTATTTTCACCTGGGTGCTCATTCCGTAACTTTGAAAACGATTATCACTAAAACGGTAGTCGTGGGCGAGATCGTCATAAATTTGCCTTGCGTAACTCGACACCTTTAGTATCATCAATCGTTTATTTTAGGTACTCTGAAACCGTAGTAAGTAGTTCTAAAACTATTCATTATATGTCATATAAATTGATAAAAATGACATTTCAATTTTTTTTTGGTGCCGCACATTTTCATAAAAAAGAATGCAAAATGTAAGTAATCGATGATAACAAACTCATACAGATACTTTTTTTTATTAATAGGCCAGATACGGGGAAGCAAATTGACATGCTAGTAAAATATTTTGTAAACTTTGGTAAATGTTCAAATTTGACATTTAAGCAAAACATAGGATCACATTACTGTAACATACATTCTACTTTAAGAATCTTCGAATTACAATTGGTTACAAAGGTTTAATATGTTTTAAATACAAAATCAATTTTAAATGCCGGAATTCGAACGTTATAATGGTCTGTAAAAATAAAGAAAAAAAAATAAATAAAAAGGCTATTGATAGCTTAAAAAATCATGAAATATGCTTTAGTTGTCTTTACAACATCCAAATTGATAAGACGAGACCTCATGAGCAATCGGTCAATAATCGTCTGTAATTTGACGATTATTAGTTTACGTGAAAGTGAAGCAAATAAAGTGATATATATCGCAGACAGCAAAAACGATTATTGATCTTACGTGATGCAAGACTACCGTCGAAATGTTATCGTCACACGTTAATCACTTTACGGAATGGGGACCCTTTTCTTTTCCAATGCGAACCATGCTGGTGAAAAATTCGTCTCAAGAGAGGCTTGTAATAAACCTATATCTGATCATTATATATATGCTAAATAAAGCATTTAATTTTTCATGCAAAAAGAATGAATTCCTTTTCTGTCATTAGTCAGTTAACGATCCCTTCGTGGTCTTAAGAAAAGACGTAAATATAATGTGATTTCTCACCTAAGAATTCGGAGACTTTTTTTTTAAAATACACTCAGAATTTCTTGGAACTATCTTCACACACTTTCTTCTAAAAGAGTAAAGAAGTTATTTTTGACGTTTCATAAAAATAAATCATCACTATTTTTTGCTGTAAATTAAGGAACTTCTACTTCAGCAAAAAATGTCAACTGAGGCAATGGAGAAAAATCTCCGTAGGTACAGTCCGTAAGTGGAAATCGCGTATTGAATACCTACGCAACGTAATGGTGGATATCATTAAATATAGCAGCGCTTAAGTTATACGTTTCTTATGGCAGCGCTTTGTGGTATGATAAAGTTCTCACCCAAGCTGTTATAAATCGATGTGCGCACTTCATTATCTAATTTTTGACATTTAATATCATTACATCATAAAGGTATTATAGAATTAAACGTGTATCTTCCGTTTCTGAATACCACACTATTGTGGTTTGGATATCGGATCGAAAATATTGATTCTAATATCCGTAGTATACGTTGCTATGTGGTAAGAAGAAGCATTATAGAACCAAAGTAGACAAAGACAATTCAAGTGGTTTATTTGTTTTTTTCTTTTTAAGGCTAGGACGTTGATAATCGATGATTTCTAATTTCTATTTCTAATTTCAAGACCAAATATCTACGAAAATTAACCTAAAATTGTTAATGCTGCTGTCTAATTCTTATTCGACAACCTTTAAGCCCTAGTCACATAACACAAAAAGGAAACGATTAGAAAGCATTGCTATGATAACCTTTTGATTCAACTAACAGCAAATATCAACGATCTTTTAACACCGATTTTCTAAACGACATCGTTTTGACAATATTAACGATTCGTCGTGTAGCCTAATAAGATCGTCATCATCAAAGCAGGTAAGTAATCCTGAGGAACTCGTTTAACATCGAGTCATCCTTGATAGAATTTTATAACCTTTGGAACGTCACAAGAAATTCTGTGCCATAGAAATTATAATAAAGGATTTCAACGCTACGGGTTACAAAAACCAACCAAACCAAATTGGGATACTTTTCGATTTCATTCACATAACACTAACATCAACGAGCAGTGAATGAATTGTATCAAAAGGTCATCAAAAAGATAGCTGAGTCCATCCTAGAATATCTAATAACCTCTTAAATGATAGCTAAGGTACAACAAAGGCAGACAACCCAGCGCCGGAAGAGAACCGAGTAAGAAAAATGGAAAAAAATGGAATTAGCGCCTAGTGATATGCATTTCCCCTTAAACAGCATTTCCAGCTGCTAAGTGGGCATAATTTAAAAGAAGTGCCACATCTAAAATGTCAATTCACTTCTATTCCATAAGATGTAGAATTTCGACGAAACTAAGCCGCTTAACGGTCAAGGATACCGGGCTTATAGGAGGATTTTTACTTTCATACCAAGCTTGCGCTAGATCTCTCTAACTGCCCAGTCCTTAGCACCAACAAACTCCTTGGATATTTTACCACCCAGAGTATCCGTTATTACGCACTAGTCCTTTTTTTTGAACTTTCAATTACCATGATATAGGTTAGTTATCGATGCTTTACGAAGGATGGGAAAAATACGACAGCTATCGAAATACTTTGAAGACTGAACATTCCCCGGTAAATTAACAACTTGTATATGAAAAGTCTAAGCTGGTCCCATACTCTTTGGCGCAAATTTATAGTCGTTTAAAGTACACTTTAAAATTATTTAATCGCGTACTAACGCGTTTTGGTAATTAAAATCGTCAAAAAGTGTACTTTAGCGTTGTCACTCTGCATTAAAGTTAAAGCGACCGAAACCTTCCTCAAATATTTAATAAAGAGTTAGCGTTATGTCACTTTTTAGGTGAGTTTGATTTAGAGGCCTTAGAGGAATGTCCATTAGCATACACTAATTACTTTCTTACTTACTTAAGTGGCGCTACAGTCCGGAATGAACCTGGGCCTCAACCAACATGCCTCTCCAATTAGCCCGGTCCTTAGCTAACTGCCTCCAGTTGCGCACTCCAAGTTGGTTGAGGTCGGTTTCCACTTGTGCGCGCCACATAAGGCGAGGTCTTCCTCTACTGCGTCCGACGTCTGGCTGGGAATCGAAGCCGGAGTATTGGTGTCCATTCGTTCTACATGTCCTAGCCATATTAAACGTCCAATGCGGAGTTTTTTGACCAGGGGCATGTCGCTGTACAGCTCGTATAGTTCTTGGTTGAATCTTCGTCTCCATAGCCCGTCAACGCAAACGGGACCGAAGATTTTTCGAAGAATTTTCCTCTCGAATCTACCAAGGATTTCTTCATGCTTCAGCGCCGTAGAGCAGGACTGGGATGATCAGGGTCTTATATAGGGTATCCTTAGTAGTTCGAGTGAGGGCTTTACTACTAAATTGCCTTCTTAGCCCGAAGAAACAGCGGTTGGCAAGAGTAATTCTTCGTTTAATTTCTGACGAGATGTTGTCGTCAGAGTTAATAGCGGAGCCGAGGTAGACAAAGTCCCGTACTACCTCAAAGTTATATCTGTCAATGGAGACGTTCTGTCCAATTCGTCGATGTTGTGAGTCCTTTCGTGATGACAGCATATACTTAGTCTTACCCTCATTTACTGCTAAACCCATTTTCGCCGCTTCCTTCTCTATACTAGCAAACGTGGCTATGACATCACGTTGAGTCCTACCAATGATATCAATATCGTCAGCGTATGCTAGTAGTTGCACCGACTTTTGGGAAACTGTGCCTCTGGTGTTGACTTGGAGTTTTGCACAATTCTCTCAAGAATCAGATTAAAGAAGTCACATGACAGCGCATCGCCTTGCCTAAATCCTTTTTTGGTATCGAATGTGTCGGTGAGGTCGTTTCCGACCCTGATGGAGCAGCGAGAATTCTCTATCGTCATCCTACACAAACGGACGAGTTTGGGCGGTATACCAAAACTAGACATGGCTCTGTACAGTTCGTCTCTATAAATTCTGTCATATGCGGCTTTGAAATCGATGAATAGGTGTTGGGTATCGATTTGGACTTCTTGAGTTTTTTCCAGGATCTGCCGAAGTGTGAAAATTTGATCGGTTGTGGACTTACCTGGCCTAAAACCACACTGATAAGGGCCAATCAGGTTGTTGGTAAACGGTTTCAGGCGTTCACATATTACGGCAGATAGGATCTTGTAGGCGATGTTGAGGAGACTTATGCCTCTGTAGTTGGCGCAGTTCAGAGGGTCTCCTTTTTTGTGGATCGGGCAAACAATGCTGAGGTTCCATTCTTCAGGCATATTTTCATCCGACCAGATTTGGCTTATGAGTTGGTGGATGTTACTTACCAAGTCATCTCCGCTGGCCTTATAGAGCTCAGCGGGCAGGCCGTCATTTCCGGCAGCCTTATTAAGCTTGAGTTTAGATATTGCTATCCTCACTTCACTCAGGTCGGGTGGTTGGCAGTTTTCGCTGTCGTTGCCAATATTGAATGGTTCGTTCTGCCTGACAGCGGAATTTTGTTCGTCATCGCCGTTTAACAGTCTGCAGAAGTGGTTCTTCCATATCCTCAGCATCGACTGTGTCTCAACTACAATATTTCCTTGTTCATCTCGACAGGATTCTGTTCGAGCCTTGTATCCTTGGCTTTGACGTTTTACACTTTGGTAAAACTTGCGAACATCGTTCCTGGAGTGGCACCTCTCTATTTCCTCGATCGCGCGCTTTTCTTGCTCTTCTTCTTCTTAGCATACACTAATTAGCGCCACGTTAAAAAAGTGTCTATTATTGAAAATATGTTAAAGCAAGCTTTTAATATAAAGTACCTGATAACTAGTGTGGAGTTAAACCCTTAAACATCGATTGACTATAAATTTGCGCCACTTGTGTTTAAAAGTAATGTGTTGTCAACGAAAAAAAAATATCAATGTGACAGCTGCCAGTTAGGGGTTTGTAAAAATGGAACGCTATGCGAAAGAAGAACGCATTTACAATAGGTGCGTTCCGGATTTCAGTTTTACCAAGTTAACTTTGCCGGTGCACTGCTCTCATTGGTCAGTCGGCAAAGTTAACTTAGGAAATCTAAAATCCGGAACACGGTCAATGTTGATCAATATTTTAAAAATAATGAAGGTTTGTCAGCTAAATTCCGCAATTTTCGTATAGAAACTATAGCCGTCATAGTGATTTAAAACCCTCAACTGTGAAGAGAAAAATTGAACAATACGAGTTCGTTGAATGAATTTTGGAACAACAGGTGGATGCTGATTTTTCGAACAACAGCATCTTCAGTGATGAAGCCAATTTTCATCGCAATAGCTTCGTTAATAGTCAAAATGTGCCTTTGGGGATCAGAAAACCAACGAGTAATTGTTGAGAAACAAATACATCCGCAAAGCTTGACTCCTTGATGCGAATTTTAAGCTGGAGGCATTATCGGACCATTCTTCTTCGAAAATACCGCTGGTCAAGCGGTAATAATTAATGGTGTTCGTTATCGTGACATGATAACCCAGTTTTTGGTGCCTTAATTTAAGATATTGATGTGATCAACATGTGGTTTCAACAAGATGGTGCCACATACCATACAGCCAAAGAAACAAGTCAACTCAACAAGCTATAAAGCTTCGCTTGTCTGAAAAAATTGTTTTCCACTGAAGAAAAAAATAGGATAGTTAACAAGCTCTGAAATCGATGAAGCTTTATTGAAGTTGTTTAAAAACGGACCAATTGTTATCGGTTAACCAAACAAATTTGTTTAATTGTTTGCGGAAAACGGCTACATATGCTCTCAGGCCTTGATTAGACGCTTAAGACAACATCACAAAATCGTTCTCGGGAAAGCTTCAAGCAATGTAGCCATACTTCTGCATTGGACCCAAGCCTGGGTAAAGGTTATTCAAATGATAATAAAAATCGCAGTATCGCAGTTATTGTCAAAGTCATTAATAGTCTTCTATGAAGCAAACACAACTCCATGGATAACTTCAGACATTTTTGCTGAATTTCTTTAAAAATGGGGCAAAGAGTTAAACCGACAAAAAAGAAAATTATTTTGACTGTAGATAGTTGCCCTACTCATCCATAAGTTGAAATTTTAAGGTCAAAACTAGTATTCTTACCTGCAAACACAACACAACAAGCTTTTCGCTATCAAAATGATTGACTCCGATATGTGTTTCTATTCGTCGATATTGTATGCAGTGTTAATGGTTTCAAAGTTCATGAATGAAGTTACACAGAAGACCAATGTAAATTAGGTACTTTCTGGTTTCCTATTGTCATCATTTTGATTTGGGAGAAGAGTTTACTGAGGAAGACTGTACCCCTAAGCCAACTGGCGATAACTGTGATCAATGAAGTAATATCAGACGAAGAATGGTAGCAATACTTCAATGGTTAAGCAATTATGATAAAGATTTTGTACTAGGTTTCCATTTAAATCAAGAGGATGCTAAGTGAGAAAGTGATTCTTGAAGAGACAGGAAAAAACATCACTCCCCCTACAGCCTTGGAGCAGTGAAAGCAATTAAATTGTTGCGAACTTTTGTATGTTTTCACAAAGGTGACCAGATGTAATATATAACCATTTTGTTTAAGAAAAAGCTTTTAAATTACATTACATCTGAATGCCCTTGTGAATGTCACAAATCCTGGTGAAATAATGTTACCTCAATTCAATTTTTGGAAAGCTTACAGGCTGGGATGATAACAGCTGATTTCTACAGTAATAATTATATGTACCGCAGTTATTGATAAATTATATGTTTTCAATTTATAGAAAATTTTACGAAACGATTGACGAGTGGGAAAAGTTTGAAAAGCGCCTCTATATGTGAAAAATAACATGAATTAAATGAAATATGAAAATGTTCATTTATACAGGATTACCATACACACCGAATCATAAACTGAGTTTTTGGCAAAAAGTTTACATAAACCACTGGATGCTTTCACACCGAACTCTGACCAGGTTTCGTTTGACATTTCAATCAGCTGTGAATTGTGATTTGTGATACTAGCTGCAACATTTGTGTATGAAAATATTGTAATTGAATAATAAAATGAATTCTAATATAATCAAACTAATAAAAGCATTTGAAGTTCAAAATGAAAAAAATCTAAAGATTTTGACAACAGTTTTTGACTCTCAGGCCCGCCGCTACGAAAAAAAACCCACGCCCACTTTTTGGGGGCGTATAGGCGAAATGTTTATATTATTATTACCAATGATTGTGCATCATAATTTCTTTTGAAAATTTTGTAATTTGACTAGGAAAGGTCTTTTATAAAAAACGCCCCCATAAAGTGGGCGTGGCAAAAAACTTTATATTGAC
Organism: Rhingia campestris; assembly: GCA_932526625.1. Classification (NCBI taxonomy): domain Eukaryota; kingdom Metazoa; phylum Arthropoda; class Insecta; order Diptera; family Syrphidae; genus Rhingia; species Rhingia campestris. The sequence continues at coordinate 21,844,159 of OW052182.1, forward strand.
GAAATATAGGTAATACGATTCTCTAAATATGCTGCTCAGACACTTTTTTTAAAATTCCTTACGGTTTGGCCAAAAAATACGTTTTCCTAAAAAGGGGGCGTGGCAGTGGGCGGATTTCAAAAATGTTTACACTTGTTCTGGTGGCACGGACGAGGATCCTATATACCAAATTTCATTATCCTAGCTCAAAATTTAAGGCCCAAAAATCGGTGACGAACAGACAGACGGACAGACAGCCCCCTTTTAAGAAAAACTCAGTTTTTGACCAAACCGTAAGGAATTATAAAAAAGTTTCTGAACAACATATTTAGACAATATTAATATCTATATTTCGTCCATATAAAGTTTTTTTCCACGCCCACTTTTTGGGGGCGTTTTCAATTAAAAACTGTTTTCGGTCAAATTTTAAATTTTTCGAAAAAAATTTTGAAGCAGAATCATTAACATTATTAATATGAACATTTCGTCTTTATACCATTTTAACCCACGCCCACTTTTTGGGGGCGTTTTTATATAAAAACCATTTTTATACCCTACCCCATACCATATGCAGCAGAAAACCTTGTCTTTTGTAGAACCGTAAAAGTTTTTTATAAGCAGTTTGAAGAATTTGTTGTGACCATGTCATTTTCTTTATTTTATCCACATCATGTTTTTAGCCATGTCCACTTTTTGGGGATTTTAGTTTTACAGATAGGATGGGATAGGGTATTCAACGATCCGCACAGTGGATTGTAGCCTTCTCATATGTTTTTTTATTTATTTCTGCTGCGGTGTACGCAGCATTGCCATGTTGAAAAAGCATACCAAATAAAAATATTTTGACAAAAATAAGTGTTGACTAAGGCGCCTGCCTGACGACTTTACATATCCTGAGCGGAGCAACGAAGTTGCGTGAGCGTGGACTGTCCCCAGAAAGAAAGTTGAAATCCCTTGTTCCCGCGAAGCGGGCCACCCAGAGTACTGGTTAACAAAAAATAACCGTTGACATAGGCGCCTGCCTGACGACTTTACATACAAACGAAATTGCATGAGCGTGGACTGTGGAGCGTGGAGATTTAAAATCCTTTGATTTTTATTTTTAAATTTTTTTACCATTTTGGGGAATATGTAGTATATATGGCAATGCTGCTTATCACTCAACTTTGTATGGACTGTCAAAAGTTGGTTGATTTCCATAGGGATTTTTGGAATTTTTATTATTTAATAACTTTTTAAATAATTGAGAGCGACAAAAATAAAAAATTGCTAAATTTTTAGCTTAATTTAATGAGTGGAATAACAAAAAAAAAGTGCAAAAAGTGATTGGCAGCTAAAGTAAATATGTTCCCAAAAATGTAATTTTAATTTGGCGCTATTTTTCCATACGAATAGCCCCACTTTTGCGACTAGTAGAGAAAAAATTAATATTACAATGTATAGGTACCAAAATGCTAGTCTTCAGTCGTCATGCACACATACCATAATGCAATCAACGCCCTCTGCTTTCGATTATCAAAATAAAACCTCGCTGTACTTCGCTGTACTAATCCACTTGTTGCTGTTGTCAAATATGCCGCTGACGGTGACGTTTATCAAACTGTCAAACGGGAAACAACAAAAAACTAGTTCAACAAAATCGAAAGTGACACGCAAACGATTTTGATTTTTCAAAACACGATCAACTTTTCTAACCAATTACCATATTTCCTGCGCTTTCTTGGAATTTCATAGAAACTCCCGAACTATGGCTGCTCTCGAGGAACTACGTGCCAGGCTAAATGATCTGCAGGAGGAGCTCCAAAAGCACAAAACTGAGCAGAAGCAATATCGCGAACGAATCGATAAGATGACCGCCGAAGTTGTTGATTCCAATCCTTACAGTCGTTTGATGGCTCTACAGCGAATGGGAATTGTCAAGGATTATGAGAGAATACGTGAGAAATCAGTGGCTGTAGTGGGCGTTGGTGGTGTTGGCAGTGTCACCGCCGATATGTTGACAAGGTGAGCAGGTCATGATTTCTATAACAAAACCAAAAGTAACTTACACCAACTTGTGCATTCAGATGTGGTGTTGGAAAACTCATTCTCTTCGATTATGACAAAGTCGAGCTGGCCAACATGAACCGTTTGTTCTTTACCCCTGACCAGGCTGGTCTATCAAAGGTCGATGCAGCTGCCAAGACACTAACATTCATCAATCCAGACGTACGCATTGAGACACACAACTACAACATTACGACTGTAGAGTCCTTTGATAAGTTCCTCAACACGATCAACACCGGAGGAATTGTTTCAAACACTCCAGTGGATCTGGTCCTCAGTTGTGTTGACAATTTTGAGGCTCGCATGGCCATCAACACTGCGTGCAATGAACTATCGTTGAACTGGTTTGAATCGGGCGTGTCTGAAAACGCTGTTTCGGGGCACATTCAGTTCATCAGGCCTGGAGACACCGCCTGTTTTGCTTGCGCTCCTCCACTGGTTGTGGCTGAGAACATCGATGAGAAGACCCTAAAAAGGGAGGGGGTCTGCGCTGCAAGTTTACCCACAACAATGGGCATCACTGCCGGTATGCTCGTGCAGAACACCCTCAAGTATCTGCTTGGCTTTGGAGAGGTCTCAGACTACCTCGGATACAACGCTATGAACGATTTCTTCCCGAAAATGAGCCTTAAGCCGAATACCCAGTGTGATGATCGACATTGTCTGGCTAGACAAAAGGACTTCCAAGCAAGGCCAAAGGTGGAGAAGGTTGAGGAGGCGCTCGTCGATGAGGGACCATTGCACGAGGCGAACGATTGGGGTATTGAGTTGGTAAGTGATTCAGCTCCGGTAGAGGTAAGCACTCCGGCAACGTCAGCGTCCTTTGCCACGGGATTGAAACTGGCATATGATGCACCTGAGAAAGTTGAAGACTTAGGTGTGTCCTCGACGACAAACACGGCTGCAGCTGAAGTTGACTTGGATGACCTGATGGCGCAAATGAAATCGATGTAAGGTGGACGATGGCGGTGGATTTTTTTTATTTATTTGTTTGGAAATAAAAGCTTTCGAGGGTGTGGGTCCTAAGCGCTCAGATCCTAGAACAAAACGTGAAATTATTGTTACTCAGCCAGCCCTACAAACATTTTGCAGGTCGACACGAGAGTCCCCCTCAATGACGACAAAATAAATCATAGGAGAAGCCATCAGCCACGAAAGCACAAACCTATTTAGCTGTAACTACGCGACTCGTATCTGGCAGTTTGCAAGTGTTATTCCCCACGTTGTTACAGCGAAGTATGCATTTTCATTCCAAAAGAAAAGTTGCCCAACTAGAACTGGAAGTCTTCCCCACTAAATACTAAGGCAACTCCTGCTGGACTTATGAAACACAAAATTCTACTGTTTGAACGAAAATTTATTACAACACAAAGACTCCTCCTGCAGCTTCAGATGAAAAGGGCAAAAAACATCACAACATTGGCTTCCATTAGATGGCTTTCACCGAATGCTGGTCATACGTGCCACATTCCATCATTCGCTAAAGTGAGGAACATACTTAAATCTAATCCTTGAGCAATTTGTTGATGCCTTCAATGATGACATCTGCTGTGGGAAATTTGAGAGCCCTTGGTGGACCCTTTTTCAATCCCGTCCAGAGTTGTTTCCTGGCATCGGCATCATCAGTTGGGGTTTGGGAAAAGGACACTTCGAAAGCGCCGCGACGTGGTGGACCGGACGGATTAAGGAAGAGTTTGATATTCGGCAGCTGCTCAACGATTTGACTGTGCAAATCATTGGCACGCCGCTTGAATACGTTTCAGCTGCGACAATGCTCGACATATAGCACTGGACCAGTGCCACTGGCGAGCTCTGTGGATTCGGATTGGGGTGGATCCTCAGCCAATTTAGTCTTCTTTGACCCCTAGAAGTGTGACTATATTGAACGGTGTCCTAAAATTTGAATAATGTGGACATGTTACCTTGCTGGTTGATGCAGCGGCTTTTCTTTTGCGTTTTGGTGGCATTTTCTAGACGACAAAGTAATGGACAGAGGTTATAAGTTTTCAATCTGCAGATGGCTCAAAAACAGTTAATATTTTTTTAATGTTTAAACGAATGACTGTGGCTGCCGGCTGGTTATATGAGTGCATTTCACCAACAATTGGAGTGCTGCCAAGTCAAACTTTATTAAAATAGGGTGAGTTCGGAAAACTAAAGTGATTTTAAGAAAGAAACACAATAGGAATGATTTCTCTTTGTCTGACTACAGGTTTATATCAAAGAAATGGGTTAATGATAACTTATTAGCAATAGCAACCAACAATGTTGTATTGTTTTGTGCAAGGAAGACAAAACACAAAAGCAAAATGGATACTCAGTAGGCAACAAAAGCAAGGTCATTTATAGTCTGTCGTATGGCAAGTTTCGTTTGATGGATAGGCATGAATACCGGCGTTAACTCAGAATTGTTGTAACAAGTTGAATGATGTTAAAGCATCAATTCTTAAGCAACATACTTCAATGGGGGATGCGATTTCACCGGAAGAAGGCTTGAGTTCAGTGCTATGATGATTGTCTACTCGACTAAAAGACAAGATTGCTACCTACATATATTGGACAATTTATCCCCCACTATTATTCGCAGCTATAAACACAATGTCTTAAAACTAACAGAGAAACATTTTCGAAAGGAAGAAATACACATGAATTAGTCCACTAGCAAATGGCGCCATATGAAAAAAAAAACTGTCAGGATGAGTTTCTGATAATGAATACATTTCTGATTCTAGATACGGAGTTTTGACCTCATTTGATTCCCCTCTACGGTATCATTGTGGTTCTGAAAAGACGTTTTGGAGATAAGAGCAGTTATGTGAGTTTTGCTGTTTATTATCACCTTATAAGTTTCGAGAGACTAAATATGTAGACTACAGTCGATACAGTCTATGCAGCTCAACTTATTTATTAAATCCCTTGTTGGCAACTATCTTTCGCATTATCTTGCTAGCGCACCGCTCCTTGCCAAAATTCGTAACAGTTTACATAAAGCGCTTTCGTGGATCAATTTTGTCAAGATCACGAATTCATTCATCATTTACAGAATTTCAATCAGGCTAACTCACCGCGCGGTTAACATTTCCTGAAAATATCTTACGAAGTCTGACGTTTAACACCAACACACATATTCTGACAACTCACATAGGAATTTTTAATTTTTCAAATTCTGATGTAAAACTGGGGGCAAATCACCGCATCCGTGAACGGATGACTCGTCACGTAAAAGTGTGTACTTGATATTATGAGATACGTTATCGAATAACTTGTAACGTAATGTGGTATTATACCATCCGTGAACGAATACGTAAACGGATGCGTTCATTCGATAAGTCATTCGATCAGCCAAAAGCATTCGTAATTCGATTTTGGCACGTACACCAAAGATAAACAATATGTAAGTTGTTTTTATTTATAAGTAAAGTGATTTGAAATGAAAAAAAAAAACAATTAAAAACTCTTTAATAACATGGAAAACACAATTTTCAGGACAAGTAGCACTAAATTGAACGGCACACAAAAAATGTATTGATGATGATGACTGCCGCTTGCCAAGAGGGAAAGTGTGGATGCTATTTGCAATACTGGAGGTACTGCGGTTGATAATTGTTGGTTATTCAAACATAACTGTAAGAGAACCTACTTAAAGATGGTAATACATTTATGTATTCATGTAAAGGATGTTTTAAAATATTCTTGCACTCTTTCGACAAAGAAAGTGGATTACTTTTATCCCTCACCACATTCTCATCACTTTTACTCTCCTCAGAAGTACTGAGATAAAAAAATAAAGCACTATCCATTTTGTCTTGATATAAATTTGTTTTGATAAATTTGCTGAATGACAACTTTTTGACGTTTAAACTACTACGTTTAAGCCTTCCAATCTAGAACGACATTTATTACGAATGGAAAATTCCGTTCCGTGAGCATTCGAATGCCGTGATCTCAATGCGGTTGCTCGAAAGATATATCACGTAATTATCGTTCGTACGATTGACAATCCGTTCACGGATGCGGTGATTTGCCCCCTGATTTCGGAGATTAGCATTTGTGCCTGGGAATAAAAGTCATTGGGAAGAACATGTGACCAGGCACTTAAAAAGAAAATGTTCTTTTAAAAAGAAAACACCTGGCGCCTTGCTTTTCACCATAGCCAACAACGTGTACATATATGTACTTTTTCCAGGACCAACAGTTTTATGCCGAGCCCGAACAGGAGGACTAAGATAAGATTTTTGTCAACTGATACTATTCAAAGGATATGATAAAGTCCCTTACGACTTCAAAGTTGTATCTGCAATGGAGATCCTCCATCTGATTCTTCAATGTTGTGTACATTTTTTTGCTGCTCCCTGCTCTATACTAGCAAACGTGGTTGTGACATTGATTGCTTTGAATCCAACTAGTGACTACAATATCGTCGGCGAATGCTAGTAGTTGCATCAAATTATGGAAGATGGTGCTTTTTGTGTAGGCTCAAGGGTTTAGAAAAATACTCTCAATAAGTAAGGTAAGGTCGATATACTGACCCTACAATTCTTCATCGTCATCCTGTACAGACGAAAGATTTTGGGCGGTATATTAAAACTAGACATGACACTTTATAGTTTATGTCAATAAATGCTGTCGTACTAAATATCTCGATAAAGCCCGTTACAGAAGTGGAATATATTCTCGCAGAATATTTTCACGACTAAGACTATATAACTCAGCTACTAATTTTGATTGTCCATTTCGACAGGATTCTTTTCGGGACCCGTATCTCTGGCACTGCCGTTTTAGATTTGGTAACACTTACAAATATCATTCCTAGAGTGATGCATCTCTATATCTCTTTTGTTAATCACTTCCCTATAGAGATCAATGGCGACTCACGTTTTCACACGTAGTTTGCCTTGTATGTCCCATTTTTGGCTGCGAGCATCTTACGGCTTTTTTATTCCAAATAGGTGTTTCTTGCTAATTGTTGAAATCGTCGATTCGTAGCCATTGTTCTTTGACATTAGGTGTTGCTGGTATGGTGCTAATCGAGACGTTAAAGGGCCGCCCAGAATGCGTATCTGTAGCTGATTTTTGTAGCTAAGTAAAAAAATTAAAAACAAGTCAACCCGTAAGCGTTTACACAATGTGTATCTCCGTGAATTTATATCTTGAAGTTGAATAGAGGGCAACTTAATGCATGAAATGTATCTCTCATTTGACAGCGATGCAAGATACAAGCTACAGATATGCATTCTAACCAGGCCTTAAGGGATACGGGTTCTGAAAAGTACTTTTGGCTTAGTTTGGGTTATAAATCGTCTTCGGTGTAGACATAGCCGTTGACTTTACAGGTCCGTTCGGGTGCTTCAATATGAAGTTTTGATTTTTGTAAAATGACCCGATATTAGGTCTGTTCCCGTACAAAATAATATTTACTAATTCTTACTGATTTTTACTGATTTTTACTAATTTTTACTTATTGCCGTTCCCGTACACAAAAATAAGTAAAAGAGACAGCTCACGAGAGAGCAAAAAACTAACCCTCCATAAAAATCAGTAAAAAAAATTGCCGCAGAAATTTCTGTTGGTAAAAATCAGTAAACTGTCAGTTGGTATCTTAAAATGACAACTAGCTTGTTTTGACAGGTGATTTATGTCATTTGTTCTTTAAAAGGCATACAAAATATATAATTTTACTGTTTTTTTTTACTTAAACGCGTTCCCGTACTTTTTGGTAATTTTGTCTCTTTCTGAGATAATTTACCCCCACTCCAAGAAATTCGAGAATTTACTTATTTTTACTGAAAAAGTTCGGCAACAGACCTATTATAAGTTTATTTAAGTTATCTCAATAGATAACAGTTAATAAAAATCTATAAATGTGGAAAAATTAACTTGCAAAATAAGGCTTTGCAGAGTTTGACATTTACTTTACCTTTACTTCGACTAATTTCATTTTCTCTCCGTCATAGAAGTAAGAAAATATACCTACTTTTGGCTCTAGGCAAGTAAATTTTTTTTTAATATCGTACAGATTCTCTGTTGAATAATAAACCAATTTTTAAAAAATTCTCCAACTTGAAAAAATCGTAAGTGTTCGGAAAATGTTACCACTTTCAACAACACCCATGATTTCCATTTTTTTGTTCAGCGCTGGCACGTGTGTAAAACCGCACACACACACACATATATCTATAAGCACCCAACGAAACCAAAGACAGCTGTCAAAATTTTCTGCTCTTCCCGAAAAAAATTTTTCACCTACGGATCGAACTTCTAGTCGGAGTGCGTGTTTTTCTCGTCGTTAGAAGAAACAAAATTATAACAAATAACCATCATGGGGAATGTCATGGCTGCGTCGAAGAGTGATTCCAAATTTGGAATGCCCGACCTTGGATCTGCACCAGCTCCAGCGCCGGTCGCAGTACCATCGCCAGTAACCGACGAGAAAAAAGTCAGACTCGAGAATCCCGGAACTGTTGAGGAGTTGCACAAGAGATGCAAAGGTGAGTATCTCAGATACAAATCCTCCTCATCATTTCAGAACAGCTGCCGCACTCGGAAGTGATTGATAATCGCGGTGCGATAATGATGACATAACCTATTTTATGTTGCGTGCAAATAGATTGGGACCATGAATAAAAACATCAAATGTCTCGCTTTCAGATATCATGGCGATGACCTTTGAGGGTGCCAAAGTTATGCTAAATAAGGGTCTAAGCAATCATTTCCAGGTTTCCCATACATTAAACCTCTCCAGCACGCAACCGAGCGGCTATAGGTTTGGTGCCACTTATGTGGGTACAGATCAATTCTCCCCATCGGAAGCATTTCCAGTGGTCTTGGGAGATATCGATCCGTCGGGTAATTTAAATGCAAGTCTGATTCATCAGTTCCATCCGAGGGTGCGCTGCAAGTTTGCCTCACAGGTGAGTGTGTTTTGGAATGTTGATGGACATTATTGTTGTGATGATGCGAAATTGTTTACAGATCCAGGATGGAAAACTGACAGCTGCCCAATTGTCAACTGACTACCGTGGCGATGATTTTACTGCAACCTTGACTGTGGGTAATCCGAACCTTTTTAACAATTCGGGTGTTCTCGTTGGGCATTACCTACAGTCGGTGACAGAAAAACTCGCACTTGGTGGTGAGTTGGCCTACCAATATGGCCAAAATGTGCCTGGTAGACAAATTGCAGTCGTCTCGGCTGTTGCACGTTATATACATGGTGACTCAACGTGGTCTGGTACTCTGGGACCCGGTGGTGTTCATGTTTGCTATTATCAGAAGGCCAGCGAGCAGCTACAAATTGGCGTTGAAGTGGAAACAAGCCTAAGAATGCAGGAGTCAGTGGCTACGATTGGCTATCAAGTTGATTTGCCAAAGGCTGATTTGGTTTTTAGAGGTGAGTGTTGGAAGTTTTATTGTTTGTTTTGACCGTCGGTTTAGGTGGGGCAAATCTGTTGGCTTATGCGAGTGATTTGGTGTGATGATGAGAGGTCTGAAAGGCCCAGAATTAATATTATGTCGGGAACACTATTAGAAGTGGTTACTTCGACTTGTGGTTGTGCAGTTACAATGGAAAGCAATTGTCCATTAAGCAGCATATTTTGATGTCATTCTGTTGCTCTTCAATCGTCCTCCTGCAACAGCGAGTTGTATGGTGCTTAGTGAATGGTACACGAAATACGTTTCAATTCTTATGATCAAATCATAATTCAGGACAGAAATAAGTGCAAAACGCAAGAAAGTCCTTTTGGACTGCATAGCATCTGACCTTACCATTGACATCGCTGAATCGGAAGAAACTTAGTAATTGGACGGAAGACGCCAGGCAGACAACCGTTTATATAATTTGTCACGAGTAGAATGATTTCGTTGAAAGGTTAAAGGCCATCAAAACCCTGGAATCAGTCTCAAAAAACTCAGAGAGAACCCTAGACTGCTGCTCATATTTTCAAAAGATGTCAGAGAGCATTCACCTATGCTGGGTGTCTGGGCATAGTGACATTTCAGGGAACCGTAAGGCTGATTAACTCCCCAGACATGCAGCCAAATTACCAGTGGTACCCGACACGGGTGCATCTGGTATTCCTATCGCTACATGCAGAAGCCTACTAGCGCAGCATGCTAACAGCAAATCAAATCTCAGATGGAGACTTGGCACGACGTGTCAAATAACCAAACAGATTTGGTCAAAGATGGATTTAAGACGATCCAAGGGACTGATCTCGCTTGCTAGACCATATATTTTCGCCACCATAGGTGTCATCACTGGAATATGTCTAATAAGTAGGCACGCAGAAAGTCTAGGCCTTCTTTCGAATGACTTCTGCAGAACCTGTATGGACGAAGAGCTAACTGCCCAACCCTATCAAACAAAGGAAGCTTCTTTCAAAGTCTCCACGATTTGTCAAACACGGAAGTAAGGAATCTCTTACGTTCCATTAAAATCACACTTTTCTGGTCGCGAAGCTGGATCTAAACAAACATTCTTCTCCAATTAGACCATTAACCTGCTTTCAATTACATACCCCCAAGGCTGAGAAATTTTCCATTTGGTTTATAATTGAAGACTATTCTCCTGTACCCCCTATTTGCACTATTGCATCGTCGTGCGGCAATAAGATCGGTACGGGACCCTTACCGAAACCCGTTCAGTGGTCCTGAAAGAGCAGAAGTATAGTGAAACTTAAGCGATACTCACTCCAGCCCAATCTTTTGCTAAAGCGGATGGATTTTAGTGCTGTCTGCCAGATCCTGCAAAACTTTACATTAGTGACTACCAAGGATTCTTTTCGGATCTTCTTTATCGCAGAGCAGTAAAACAGCAGGTGTGTGATATCCCCTTTCACTTCGTCGTTGTTGAACATCAGAACCTTACACCAGGTTGTAGATTGCCCCTAAGCCTGCAGTTGGATCGGTATGCATGGCTTCTACAAATTGGCGCAACAGGCTCGTTAGTACCCATGGTTGCGATGTATGCGTGTGCACTTCTTGCACGATGGCGTTACCTCCTGCTTTATGCCGACACCGAACGGCTATGTTGAGATAAGCTTGCCTTGACAATTGATACTAGATATTCGGATGTACTTAAGTAAAATGTCATACAGATCGTAGTCCTCTGCCTATTCTCATCCAGTGATGCTGCTATTCTTCGACCGGCACCACCGTTACTAATATTATTTTTTTGTTTGGTCATCACATTTACGGAATGAATGCGTCGTAGAATTTGTCTGAACTTCTTTTTTTGTGGTTGGACACGAGGAGTATATAATTTTATGGCTAAACACATCTTAGAAGAAGTTCACGCGAGAACACATAACTTTTCTTGCCTGTTTTTTTGTTTCATTGTTGTTGGGTATTGTTCTGGTTTTGAGCTCGCGATTCCCGAGGTAACCATTCGTTTCGATCAAATGTTTGCTGAACTAACAGGCATTCCTATCTGCTCTTGAAATATAAGAAACATGCTACTAGAATGCAGACATTACTGTCCATCAGATGGGATGGGATAGACTGAGGAAATGAAGGATAATTGCTACAGTCGCGTTATATTGAATAGAATACGCGAAAGATTTAGACAAGAAGTCGTATTCTTAAACAAAAACTTATATCTAGCAGTCGCTCCTAGATTTTATCAAGAAGCATAATTATTGCTGTGTCTGCATCATAGCTGAACTCGCTCAAGAAAAAATGGCATAAAGACGAGTTCCTCGACAGGGGTTATGAGCGAGTGCGAAATAAAAAGGTTCAGCGCTATGTCAGGAAATTAGCATTATTAGCATTATTAGAAAGTAGACGAGGCACGACGTCTGTAGTCTTGCTTAGCCTAATTGACACGAAATGCCCCAATAGCTGGTTTCTTCACCTCATCATCCATTATGTGATCAAACAATCTCTGGATCAACAAACGCCTAATCAAATAAAGACACTTATATCCAAACATTCCAAACAGCCAACATCGACCCGCGCCACATCCTTAAGTTCGATGTTCACAGCTGGGATTGTTCGGAGTCAAAAACTTAAGATAGGAACGGTTGGGTTTTGTAGAAGGAGGGTAAACACTGAGCGACGTTAACTCAGGCAATGCCCCGTCGCATACGACAGCATATATAGAGACAAACTATACAGAGCGATGTCTAGTTCCAGGTCGGCAACGACCTCACCGAAGCACTCCATATGAAAAAATAATGTGGACAAGGAGATTGTTATGTGACTTCTTTAACATTATTCTTGGGAGGATTGGGCATAGTTTTCCATGCAACTACTAGCATACGCGTACGATAATGATAAAATAGGTCGGACAAAAAGATATGCCACTGCCGCGTATGAGAAAGAAGCGGATAAAGTGGATTAAGCGCTAAATTAGGGAATAGCGACGCATATGCTGTCAACAAGAAAGGACGCACAAGATCGACGAATGAGAAGAAACGTCACTTGCTTACTATTATATATAATTCTTCGGCAATTTAGTAGTTAAAACCCTTACTAAAACTACGAAGGAGATTCTATATTAGACCCCGACAATCCCAATGCTGATCTACAGCGTTGAAGCATGTACCGTATCAAATCACGGTACCATATACCGATAGAGAAATTCTTAGTCGTTTTGAGTAAACAATTATTCAGTTCCATTTGCGTTGACGCGCTACGGAGACTTCTCATTGGACATCAATACTCCGGCTCGTAGAGTCTTTGAATCTTAAACAGACGCAGGGTGGGAAGACCGACCGAGTAAAAACCGATCTCAACCAATCTAAGGTGCGCAACTGGAAGCATTTAGCTAAGGCCGGGCTAGTTAGGGAAGCATGTTGGTTAAGACCAAAGTTCACCCAGTACTGTTGCGCCACTTAAACAAGTAAGTATGATGGGAATGATCATATTGCGAAACTTTTACCATGCTATTGAATGGAAAGAGATATGGGCGTATCACTATATTCTTGTTTTATCGAAGCATGTCCGATCACAAGCTGTAAGACATTAATTGACTGCATTGTGCCGATCATGCTAAAGTAGATATTCTAGATTACATTTATCGCTACAGATAATTCGTTAAATTCTTAGTCACTACTGAGTGACTCAAGAACGCATTTCATTTTAAATTGGTAATCAGTTATCAGTCAAATATAGGTGTAATGGATTCAGTATCAACAAATCTATCTAGCTTTGCAAACTACTTATCTATGAAGGAATTTCTATTCATTGGCCTATTGGATTGGTCATGAAGTAAAAAAATTTGATTTCTGTTCGACACCTGCATATTAGTTTGTGTTTGATCAGCTAGATAGAATAGATCTGGAAAGTTCCCCTTAGGAATGCATATTATATATGCACAATCAAAGATCATTCCCAACTAGTGAGTCATTAGTAGCTTCTACATCTGCGATCATACAATTCACACTTGTGAACTCTTTCGTTTTAAACCAGCAATGTCTACGACTTACCAAATTGTAACATGTCAAGAAGTCAGAGAAGATACCAGCTTCCTGTTCTAAACTCTTACATACGATAGGGGTCGTGGAATACGGCGTATTTGAGATTCACTTCACGTACTCGATTCACTTTCACTTTCCATATACATCGTAGAATCCGCCGGGGAGACTCCCTTATCGACAGGTAATTTCAATTGAAATTTGGTCGGTAAATCAGCTGTTTTGCATTAAATGACAGCAGAGAAAGAGCAAAGCAATAGGTCTGTTCCCGTACTTTTTCAGTAAAAATTAGTAAATTCTCAAATTTCTTGGAGTGGGGGTAAATTATCTCAAAAAGAGACAAAATTACCAAAAAGTACGGGAGCGCGTTTAAGTAAAAAGCAGTAAAATTATATATTTTGTATGCCTTTTAACGAACAAATGACATAAATCATCTGTCAAAACAAGCGCGTTGTCACTTTTAGATACCAACTGACAGTTTACTGATTTTTACCAACAGAAATTTATGCAGTAAATTTTTTTACAGATTTATATGGAGGGGTAGTTTTTTGCTCTCTTGTGAGCTCTCTCTTTTACTTATTTTTGCGTACGGGAACGGCAATAAGTAAAAATCAGTAAAAATCAGTAAGAATCAGTAAATATTATTTTGTACGGGAACAGACCTAATTTCAAACTCATTTTACTTTTGGGTCTGTGCATTTAGCTTTCTGCCTTACATTTGAAGTGGAAGATGCAGGCTCAGGGTTATCGAGAAACTCTTCATCCTCAGAAATTGCTTCTTCCAAGATTATTTCGTCAGACCTTGGTCTTTTTTTTTGAATGTTGACACTCGGGATATATCCGCAATGTGTTTGTTGGAATGCCAAATATGGATACATTCTGAATGCCTTCAGCCGATTCTCTGAGTTGAATTAACTCGATAACTTCCTCTTCATCGGCAGTAAATGTCACAATTTTGTTTGGACCACCACCTGTACCTTTAATTTCTTTTTTATTGGCAGAAAGCTTCTTTTTTAAATTAGACTTGTGGTCACTCCAAACCTAAAAGAAATGTTTAATTTTTGTTCAGATAACAAATAATATATGTACTCTTAATGCAAAATATTTTACATTTTTCCACTCCGATATTGCCTTTGTTGGCGGTGCTAAGCTGTTCAGCTTGTGCCTAAGGTCATCCCAGAACTGTCTAACTTCCTCCGGTGGTCGCTTACAATCGTTTTTTGCTATGTCGGGATTGAGCTTCATTGCATTAACCAGTTCCCGGAATTGATCACGGTTGGTTGTTTTCTTGCTGCAATATAAAAGCATTGTATGGAAATGTACATATTTGTTTTTGTGATCTTAAAACACTAAGTTGTGTTTTGTCCTATTACACTTTATTTATAAAAAAAAGAAATCTGTTTGCTCATTATGTACTTACAACATTTTGAGAAAATCGCAACGAAACCGCACAACAAAGTCCAGGATACGCAATGAACTAGCCGCGTATTTTAAATGTCAAAGTTTGTATGGGGAGTTTCACTTCGATCGTTTTCTACGATGGTGTTAAACGCATTCACTTTACCGACTGGTGAATCATTCACTTCAAATGTATTCTACGATGCAAAGTATTGCATTTGGGTGAAACGTTCCCCTCGTCGTATTCCACGATAGGGGTGATTGGTGTGAACCTGGTCCGCAACCGATGGGCAATACAATATGCACGCCATTTAACGGCCGCTATACATAACCTAGCCGTCTTATTGTTAAATTCGGCACTGAATCTTTGACTTTATAGTCGGTCAACGCAAACAATACTGAAGATCTTTTAGAAGATTTTGTTTATTTTATCCGCATTTGACTATAGATCAAATTTTCACACAATGGCAGATTCTGGAAAAGATCAACGAATATTTCATGTCGAGACACATCATCTATTCATCGACTTCAAGGATAGCATTAATCGCCTAGAGCTTTATAAAGCGATGGCGATGTATCATCAAAACTGACCCAGCTCTGTCGCCTAACATTGGAGGACACGCGATGCAACGTTCAGTTTGGAATCAGCATCTATGTAATTTTCCAAGCATGTAGCGGATTCCGAAAAGGAGACAAGGCGACTTCTTCAATCACGTGCTGGGAAGAGATATTTCGTAGGGCAGTAGTTAATACGGGTCTTACCCCGGAAAATTGTCGAACGAATCGGAGTATTTTCTACCGAGGTATCCGTTCCGATAAGTATTTTGAACAGATCTTCCGATAAAATGTAATGATCGCGCATCGGGGATATGCGTTTAGTCAACAATTTTTGACAGCTCTTCGTGGGATTTCTTATCTCGAAAGTGACTTTTGTTTCGGATACTGTTCCGAACGGATACCTCGATAGGGGTGACTATCTTCAACAAATCCGTTCAGGTACTGGGGTACGCAGATCAATATCATTGGTCGCTCTCATCGTGCCGCTTGAGAAGCCTTTACGGTCATTGAGGAAGAGGCGGAACCCGTTGGTCTTGTATACTATCAACAAACTGGCGACGCACAACCGGGGAGAAATGATAGCAACAATTTTGAGTTAGTCAAAGAGTTCATCTCTCTCGCAGTCAACATCAACTCCACGAATTACACCATAGTGGATATTCGAAACCAATGGGATTAACCCAAAAGTCGAAGACAGGAAAGCGAAACACATATTAGCCATTTTAGAAAGAAAAATTCTTCGTCGAATTTTTGGCCCTGTGACAAAGGCGAATGGAGGAGAAGATACAACCGCGATTTTGATGAGCTGCAGCAAGACTACATTGGCTCGGCCACCTCCATCGAATTACCGAAATGCTCCACCAAAAAAAAAAATGTCGAATCCCAGGTTTCAGGTTCAAGCGACAAAGAAGACCGAACCTCTGGTTTAAGGACCAAGCGATCGCGGCTGCCGGAACGCCCAGAATCGAAGAGGACGGAGAGACCCTCAACGCCAGTGGAGCCAGTCCATGGATAGCTCTTCACAGGATGCCATTTTTTTGCCGTCCTTCGAGGGCATCAAATCGACTTTTTTCCCCATTAGCCACTGTTGAGGTGGACTGTTGTCATCTGCACAAGATTATCCACATTGACGTAGAAGATACTACTTGGACCAGCGATTCCAAAGCCTGACCTGTGTTAATCGTTGCCACCTATGGAGATCGGGGATTAGATCATCCCTTATTGGTGGTTCCCTAATTGCGTTAAGCGGGCCACCAATCAACAAATGTCCAGGTGTCAAAATTGATTTATCGCTACAATCGCTGGACATCGCACAGTGGGTCAGAGAATTCAAAATGACCTCTATATCGGCTACTACCGTTGTAAGCTCTTCAAATGTCAGATGCTGTTTGGCTGACTCAACAGCTGCCTTCCATAGACCTCCATAATGAGGCGCTCGAGGAAGAATACGATGAAACTCTAGTAGTTTCTCAGTGCATTATTCCGCAAACTCGTTTTACTCTACAAATTGTCGCCTTAACTCCAACAGATCATTTCTGGCACCGACAAATTGTGTGCCATTTTTACAGAATAGATCGCGACAAAGACCTCGCCGTGCCACAAACCTCTTCTAAGCGAGAATGAATCCTTGGCTTCACAGATCCAAAACTACTTCCAGATGTACTGCTTTCAATGCAAAGCACACAAATACAGTCACATGTGCTTTATAGGTAAGTTGCTTGAGGGTAAGATGGAATGGCCTATAGAAGTCCGCACCGGTGTTGAGAAAAGGTATGGAAGGCTGTACTCGATCTGAGGGCAGATCTCCCATTATTTGTGTAAGCTATTTCGGCCGGTACTTACACTTATCTACGACCTTCTTGGCCAGTCTGTGTGCGTCTAGTACACAGAACCGCTGCCTGATGATATCCACAAGGGATTGCTGACCAGCATTGTAATGTATTCAGTGCAAGTAAACAACAATTATTTACAAACAGATTCGATTTTGGGGGCTCAGTGGCGCGATGGTTAGTGCGATGAAATGCCGCTTAGAAGGTCTGGGTTCGATTCCCAGCCGTAGCAACACCAAAATGATTTTTCACTGGCCTCCCTCTTGTGATGATCTGACAATTCATCCGAGTACTATCAATTGTCAAGAATAGCTTATCTCAACTTAGCAAGAAGTACACACGCATACATGAATGGTTGTGAGATATCTAGGCCCTGGGTACTAACGAGCCTGTTGCGCCAAAAGTTTGTATTTTTTTAGATTACATTTTGGGCGAAGGATGGGACACAGGGCAAAAAATGTTCGCTTTCTGTAAACGCCCACTCAGAGGAGTTTTAATGAGTTTGCGGCTAAAAAAAATTATTGAGCTTATCGGTTATTCCTGTTTAGATCCTTGAGCTCGTTGAAGTATTTATGTTGAATATGCTAGATTATTCGAGTCAAGGCTTCATTTAATAGCGGCACTGAAAGTAAACTTGTAACTATATTTAATTCGTCCTTGGAACCTTCTCTCCGATTTGTTAGGGAATTTTTTAGCGGTTGGAGATGTCATTGTCGAGTTAGAAGCGGAGCTGGAGTAGGCACATTCCTTTCCTGTTTCCTACCTCAAGGTTGTATCGGCCGATGATGACGTTCTGTCCAATTCGTCGAGATTTTCTGTCGCTGCTTGTTGACGGGATATATTTGGCCTTGCCCTCGTTTACCCAAACGCAATCGCGTTTAGTTAGACCAGATGCACAGATTTATGGAAGCGTGTTCCCCTGATTATATCTCGGTAGTTTTGCATAATCCTCTCATCAACATCATATTATCTAAATCCTTTTTCGATATCGAATAAATACTACATTCCAACATTCGCCTCCCTGATTCCTCCAGCGTATTCCAGGCGGAATTGTTCGATATTAGGGAGGCTTGTCACGCGATTAGACACGATAGTACTCCCAAGCAAAATATCGCTATTTTTGTCGACAGTCAAGCCGCTATTAAGGCGATTATATCGGTATCGACGTCATCAAAACTAGTATTTCAATGCCAGAACGAACTGGCCTCAATTGGGAGTCGGTTCAGTATCACTCTCATATGGGTTCCAGGCCACAGTGACATAGATGGAAATGAACAGGCTGATGCCCTAGCCAGGTTGGGCTCGTCCCTTCCCAGCTCACGTGCAACCGGCATTCTCACTCCTTTAAAAACTATCATGAAAAATATCAACACACACTCTCTTAAAACAGCTGAACATAGGTGGCGAAACCTCATTGGGTGCGCCATTTCAAGAGATATGTGGCCTCGCTACAACAAGACAAAAACACGCGACCTCTTAAGCAGATCCCGTAAGGAAGTCTCCAGGTCCCCACAACACCAACTGTCGCAGTTGCAAGGAGGTGGGGGGAAAGGAATCTTTAACTCACTTTCTGTGCAAATGCCCGGCTCTGTCAAGAGCAAGACAACGAACTCTAGGCAAACCTTTCTTTCACAATATCCGCGACCTCTCTGATAAACACATCAAAGAACTGATCGCCTTCCTTAATGTCACTGGTTGGATTTAGTACACGCCAACAAGATATAACATTTAACCGTACGAGTATTTGGCATCAAAACGGCGCACTGCAGCGCTAGTTGTGTTTCGTCTTGTACGAACAGCCAATCTAACTAACTAACAAACATTCCAACACAATAACTCTATTCCTATTTTTTTCTTTTCAGGTTCATTTGACTCGAACTGGACGGTCTGTGGGGTTCTAGAGAAACGTCTGCAGCCATTGCCATTCTCGTTTGCGCTAAGCGGAAGGCTGAATCACACCAAAAATCAGTTTAAACTAGGATGCGGCTTAATAATTGGTTAACCTATCATCCCGCCCTTGTAAATCCCCCCCTCCCCAAAAAAAATCCACCTCTACATATAGTGCTCCCCTTCCATCCCCTCACACAAGCACACGCGTTCGTTAGCCAAAAGAAAACAAACAAATAAAACTATATTCGTTATTCCTTTTAAACCTTGTCTTAGTCTACATAGAAATTTATTGTTAAGAACTTAAATTCAAAGAACAGATTAAGAAACAAATAAAACACATCTCCATCCAAACAAACCTCAACTGGACACTTAATCCTGTTAACGAAGAACCTTTTGATTGCATTTCCATCACACGCAGCTAATTTTGCCTGTTGATCGATTTAAGCCCGCATTGCAGTTGTAGGCACTGACTTCAAATGATGCATTTCGAAAATTTCCTTTTTTTTTTGTTCTACAGGAAAACACCGACCTACGTTTTTCGTTCGTTTTCGGTTGTTTACAATTACTTTCGCAAATACAATAGCTGCCCATTGAGTTTTTTTTTATTTTTACTTGTAAACAAATATATTTTAGGTATGATTCTATTTTTTAATTGTTAATTTGCCTTAGTACATAGTAATTGAGAAGATAAACGGACGCAAACGTAACTCATTGTGTTTTTGGTTTTGTTTTTAAAAAATGAATTGTTTTGTTTTTTATTATCAAAATTTGTTAACGAAGACTTGCTTTATTGTTTGAATCGGAATCAATGAGAAAATGTTTTATTTAACAAAACAAGAATACATTTGTTCTGTTGTATAGTAGAAAATAAAAAAAAATTAAAAATATAAATTAGACCTAAATTCGTGAACAAGTTACCAATGCATGTCACTTGCAAAATGTTTGAATACTTGAAAATACATTTTAACGAATGGATCTATGGAATAAAAATGTAAAAAAGACGATGTGGGTGTTTTAATTTTAAATGTGTTTTTTATTGATACAGGCGTTATTGAATATAGGGAAGTCCGTAGAACACGACATGTAGATGTTACATATATTCAGGGGCAAATCACCGCATCCGTGAACGGATTGTCAATCGTACGAACGATAATTACGTGATATATCTTTCGAACAAGCGCATTGAGATCAGTTGTCTTCCTACTCTCTTTGAAATAAGACCACTTTCGGTGCTTAACACTATTATTAAGTTATTCATTTACGATTAATTAATTTATTTTATTTAAATTGCAAAATTTTTTGTTACGCATTCTATTCAAAATGAATACCTGTGGCAAATGCAATGAAAATATTACTGATATTAAATTTACTTTGTGTTCGGGTATTTGCGCTCGTCAATTTCATGACGATTGCTGTAGTGTCAGTGCTAGTGTATTGGGTGTATTAAAAAAATCGCCAAATCTAAAGTATTTCTGTGATGTTTGTGCCGGCTGCACATCATTATCATTAATCCAGAAATTTGGTGAACTGTATAAATCGTTAGATAGTCGATTTGCTGAGTTAAAAAGTGATTTAAAACATGAGCTTAAGATCGCGAGTTCATCAGGTTTTCATTGTTTAAACACACCTGATAATGTTTTTTCAACTCCCAAATCTCACTCGGTTGCTAAAAAAGGTGTAATTCCTCAATCTGTAACTAGCCCAAACACTATTGATAGTGCTATACCACCCCACACAACACAGGTAAATATAACCAACGATTCCCAAAAACCATCCACATCACATACAAATATCGCTCAACCACCTAGCACAGCTGATGATAAAAAATGTAAATCTAAACAAATTACAACAAAAGTGCAAAGCAAAACAAAAAGACAATCGTCAACATTAGTCTCGTCAATTGCTGCAGCACAATTTGTATTTTTACACTTGTCGTTTTTACATATAAAAACTAAGCCAGCTGATATTTGTAAATATGTTTCTAAACGATTAAATATTAACACCAATTTAATCGAGTGTGTTGGTTTATTTAAAAAAAACATTAATGTTGAAAGGGAATATTCATATATTAATTTTAAGCTTGGTATTCCACCTGCCCATGTAAATTCTACGCTTGAAAAAAAATTCTGGCCGGATGGTGTTGGTGTTAAGCTTTTTAAGTCGAACACAAAAAACTACCAACAACGCCCGCAACGCAATCGCTTGAGAGCCGGTCAACGGCAAAAATAGATCGATACACAAGCACACGTACTTGCATTTCTTCTGCTTTAGCTAATTCTTCTTTAATGTCTTCTTCTCCTTCACTGACCACAATAAACATTTATTATCAAAACTGTGGCAGCATGCGTTCTGTTGAACGTTTGAGAGAAGTATTTTTTTCTTCTTCTGATGCATATTATCACGTTATTCTTTTGGTGGAAACATGGTTAACCGATCATTTTTTTGATATGGAACTGTTTACATCAGAATACACTGTGTTTCGCAAGGACAGATCCGCTGCAACTGGTATGCGGCGGGGAGGTGGCGTTTTAATAGCTGTAAGAAATGATCTTATGTCAAGAGAAGTGCAATTATTAAACAGCACAAATTATTTAGTAGAACAAATATCTGTTTTAGTCGGTGGACCTGGACTGAATAACGAAATTTGTTTTTGCCTAAGCTATATTCGCAAACCAAATTTAGAAGTTTATAAACTTCATATGGAGAATATAGAACATCTTCTTTCAAATCTAAAATCTTATCAACATCCCTGTATTGCAGGCGATTTTAATTTAAATAATATTCACTGGCGCAAGGATGAAGAAACAAAAACTCTTATTCCACAAAATGTTACTAGCTCATGTGAAATCGCTGTTGTCGATTCAATTTACGCCCACGAGTTGTTTCAACTTAATTAAATTGAAAATCAATTTAACAATGTTTTAGATTTGGTATTTGTTAACAACAATGTAAAATACACATGCCCCATGGAAGTTTTAACTCCATTTTTGCCTAATACCATTTATCATAAGGCACTTGAATTTTCGCTAAGTTTTTATACGTTTTCACCTCAAACTAGTTCGCCACAAAATTCTTTTAACTTTTTAAAATCTAATTTTTCATCTCTAAATTCATACTTCTTATCCGTAGATTGGAATAATGAATTAAACACTTCTGATTTGAATCTCATGTTCACCCGTTTTATAAATATATTAAAAGACTCTTTTACCAGGTTTGTTCCAGTTCGAGTAAATTCTCATAAGAAAAAACCTTGGTTTAATAAAAGGCTAACCAACTTAAAAAATGTAAAAAATAAAGCCTTCAAAACATTTAAAAAGAGCAATAATTCTGGGGACCGTGATTATTTCCTTCGGCTGCGAAAAGAATATGATTTTTTGCACCGATTTTTATACAAGCAATATATTTTATCTGTTGAGTCTAACATAAAGCACAACAGCCGATCGTTTTGGTGCTTTATAAACTCTAAACGAAAAGATAATGGAATTCCAACCCTTATGGAATTCAATGGGGCTAATTCAACAGATGAAATTTCTACATGCGAGTTATTTGCAGCGTATTTTAAATCTGTCTTTGTAGAACGAAATGAATCTACCGACAATAATTATTTCGAATTAGATCCTATTGCTGACATTGGATCAATTTATTTAACAGAAATTGACATAATAAACGGAATTAAAACCCTTGAAAGTAAATGCAGTTTTGGGGTTGATGGTATTCCCCCTATTATAATAAAAAAATGTACTGCATTAGTTAGTCCATTGCTTAAGGTATTCAATCTCTCTCTTAAATCGGGCATATTTCTCGATGAGTGGAAGATTGATTATATCACTCCAATTTTTAAATCTGGATCTCGAAACAAAGTAACTAATTATAGACCTATCTCAAAGATTTCAGTTATACCAAAACTTCTGGAAAAAATAGTTAAAGACAAAATTTACTTTTACGTCCAAAATGGTATTAGTCATCTTCAACATGGGTTTGTTACTGGTAGATCTACGACCACGAATCTAACACTGTTTACTAAATATACCCTTGAGAGTCTTGAGGCCGGTACACAAATTGATGTTATTTATACTGATTTCTCTAAAGCATTCGATAAGTTGGATCACAAAAAACTTGTGGAAAAATTGAATGCTTTAGGTATTCACTCAAGACTCAATAAGTGGTTGTCCTCTTATTTGGCAAATCGAAAACAAATAGTCAAACTGGGTAATTCAACATCTCTACCCTTCAGTGTAAACAGTGGTGTACCTCAAGGAAGTCATTTGGGTCCTCTTCTCTTTATTTTGTTCACTAATGACATACCTTCTTTCATTAAACATTCGAAATGCTTAGGATATGCCGATGATTGGAAGCTTTACACTCAAATAAAATCTGTTAGCGACTGTGAAAATCTTCAATCTGATTTTCGAAATATATTTCGCTGGTGTAATAAAAATTCTTTAACTTTGAACGTAGAGAAGTGCAAAACGTTTACAGCTTCACGTCAGCTAGATGATATTATGTTCACTTACTCAGGCAATGAAATTGTTTTAGAACGAGTTAATGAAATAACCGATCTCGGCATTCGATTTGATAAAAAATTTACATTTACTTCACATTACGATGTAACAATATCAAGGGCAAATTCATTATTAGGTTTTTTGAAAAGAAATTCCTTTGATTTCAAAGACCCTTATACATTAAAATCAATTTATTGTTCTCTAGTTAGATCAATTATGCAATATGCTTCGGTTGTTTGGTCTCCTTACCATCAAACGCATATAGATAGAATCGAGCGGGTACAGAAAAACTTTACCAGGTATGCTATAAAAAAATTAAACTGGTATGATGAATTACCTGATTATAAAGCTCGATGCTTATTACTGGGCTTGCAAACTCTTTCTACTCGCAGGAAGCTAACAGGCGTTATGTTCATTAGGGATATTATATGTTCTCGGATAAATTCATCCGAATTGCTAGCTTGTCTCAATATTTATGCACCTGTGAGACACCTTCGCCCAAAAGATATGTTCATAGCAAATAGGCACAGAACAGCTTATTGCCAAAATGAACCAATATCAAGATGCATCACATATTTCAACGAAATGTGCAGTTCTGACGAATGCGAATTTTCAAAAAGTAGATTAGCATTTAAAAAAGATCTTTCCATATCTTTTCACTAATTTAACAATTTCACATCCCAAATACTAACAATCCTTCGCTAAGTCTATACTCTTAGAAAAGGTTTTTATTTTTTTTTTATTTTTTCTCTATGATTATAGAGTTTTTATTAAATATATATTTTTTTCTTCACTTTGAAGTTTTTTTTTTAAGTTTAATTAATCTTTTTTTCAGGATTAAACTATTTTTATTATTAAGTCAAAATAATCTGTTAATATATACGAATATGGTAGATCAAATAAATAAATAAATAAATAAGATCACGGATGAGATCATTCGAATGCTCACGGAACGGAATTTTCCATTCTTAATAAATGTTGGAAGGCTTAAATGTAGTTGTTTAAACGTCAAAAAGTTGTCATTCGGCAAATTTATCAAAACAAATTTATATCTAGACAAAATGGATAGTGTTTTATTTTTTTATCTCAGGGGCTATATTTTATAAAACGAATATCGTTGAAATCACTTCGTTCTCGTTGAAATTTGATTACATAAAACGAGTATCGATCTAGGCTTTACGATACTCGTTATTTCTTACGACTGACATTTGGCAGTCGTATAGCTTTCGTTTTCGTATTGTTTTGTCTGCAAGTGATTGTCCTCAGCTGTTAAAATGTAAGCAAAAACAAATAGAAAATATAATTTTTTTTTTATAATTTATAAATTTAATAGGCCACCAACACAAACAAAGCAAATGGATTTGCTCACTGCGTTCAATGAACTCAATCCAGATCTCGCCAAAAATTATTTGCCAAAAAGCCAAGAATCATCATCACTATCCAAACTATCGCAATGAAAAAACATTTTTACAGAATTTAATTATTCCCGATTTCACGACTTTTTGTTTACGTAATTCAATGTTTGACAGTCCTAAATAGGATTGAAGTTGGTTGCGCTTCAAAAATATATGTTTTTTTTTCGTTTTCATTTGGCAACACTTTTCTTACGCCTTTTTCGTTTTACACGATCGCACTTATCGTGACTATCGTTTACTTCTTTATCGTTTACTTGCCGTTCGTTTCGTTTTATGAAATAGAGCCCCAGTACTTCTGAGGAGAGTAAAAGTGATGAGAAAGTGGTGAGGGATAAAAGTTATCCACTTTCTTTGTCGAAAGAGTGAAAAAATATTTTAAAACATCCTATAAATGAATACATAAATGTATTTCCATCTTTAAGTAGGTTATCTTAAAGTTATGTTTGAATAACCAACAATTATCAACCGCAGTACCTCCAGTATTGCAAATAGCATCCACACTTTCCCTCTTGGCAAGCGGCAGTCATCATCATCAATACATTTTTTGTGTGCCGTTCAATTTAGTGCTACTTGTCCTGAAAATTGTGTTTTCCATGTTATTAAAGTGTTTTAATTGTTTTTTTTTTCATTTCAAATCACTTTACTTGTAAATAAAAACAACTTACATTTTGTTTATCTTTGGTGTACGTGCCAAAATCGAATTACGAATTTTGGCTGATCGAATGACTTATCGAAAGAACGCATCCGTTTACGTATTCGTTCACGGATGGTATAATACCACATTACGTTAGGAGTTATTTGATAACGTATCACATAATACCAAGTACACACTTTTACGTGACGAGTCATCCGTTCACGGATGCGGTGATTTGCCCCCAGGCCTATCGTGAATAAATTTTCCCGGGAAACCGTTCCCATTCAGAAATCTGATTTACATTGCTGACAAAAAAAAAAATTCCCGGGAAAATTTATTCGCGATAGGTGGCGCCTACAGCTCCAGTTTGATCGAACTGCCAGTGTAATCCTTAATGAGCTGCTTCGTCATATTTGAACAACAGGTCTATGGAATTTCCAATACTGAGCCAGGGTGTTGAAAAAGAGTTGGTGGCGGAGGAGCCCTCAATAGATCAACGGCAGCGCTCATATCACAAAATGGGCTAATGACATTTATTTCCGGCCCGCTGTCCTAGGGCTTTGGGTTAACTGCCCATCCACGGAAAAAAGCTTATGTTACGAAGCAACCAATAGCCTCGGAAAAGACTGACATTATTAAACAGGAGAGGGCCTCACCCAACATGCCCCTCCAATTAGCCCGGTCCTTACCAAACTGCCGCCAGTCGCGCACTCCAAGTTGGTTGATGTCGGTTTCTACTTATGCGCGCCACTTAGGGCGAGGTCTTTCTCTACTGCGTCTGACGTCTGGCTGGGAATCGAAGACTGCGAGCGGGAGTATTGGTGTCCATTCGTTCTAAATTTCTAAATGTCCTAGATATCTTATAACGTCCAATGCGGAGTTTTTTGATCATGGGTATGTCGCTGTGCAGCTCTTATCCTGGTTAAATCTTTGTTTCCATAGCTCGTCAACACAAACGGGACTGAAGATTTTTCGACGCGTTTTCCTCTCAAATCGACCAAGGATTTCTTCATCGACTTTTGATCCATGCTTCAGTACCGTAGAGCAGGCCTGAGACGATCAGGGTCTTATGTAGGATCTCCTTAGTAGTTCTAGTGAGGGCTTTACTACTAAATTGACTTGTCCCGAAGAACCAGCGGTTGGGAAGCGTAATTCTTCGTTTAATTTCTGACGAGATGTTGTCAGAGTTAAAAGCGGAGCCGAGGTGGACAAAGTCCCGTTCTACCTCAAAGTTATACGTGTCAATGGTGGCGTTCTGTCCAATTCGTCTATGTTGTGTGTTCTTTCGTGTTGACAGCAAATACTTAGTATTACCCTCATTTACTACTAAACCCATTTCTGCCGCTTCCTTGTCTATACTAGCAAACGTGGGTAAGACATCACGTTGAACATCACGTTGAGTACTGGTAATTATGTCAATATCGTCGGCGTATGCTAGTAACTTTTTGCACCAATTTTTGGAAAATTGTGCCTCTGGTGTTGGCTCAGGAGTTTTGCACAATCCTCTCAAGAATCAAATTGAAGAAGTCACATGACAGCGCATCGCATCGCATCGCATCGCCTTGCCTTAATCTTTTTTAGTATCGAATGCGTTAGTGAGGTCGCTCCGACCCTGATGGAGCGCGAGAATTATACATCGTCATCCTACACAAACGGACGAGTTTGGGCGGTATACCAAAACTAGACATGGCTCTGTATAGTTCGTCTCTATAAATGCTGTCGTATGCGGCTTTAAAATCGATAAATAGGTGGTGGGTATCGATTTGGACTTCTTGGGTTTTTTCCAGGATCTGCCGAAGTGTGAAAATTACTTTCCTGGCCTAAAACCACACTGATAAGGGCCGATCCTCACTTCACTTAGGTCGGTTGATTGGCAGTTTACTGCCGTTGCCAATATTAAAGGTTCGTTCATCGCCGTTTAACTGTCTGCAGAAGTTGTTCTTCCATATCCTCAGCATCGACTGTGTCTCAACTACGATGCTGGTGGTATAGTGTGAATCGAGAGGTTAAGGGATACGCGTTGCGCGAAGGCCTTGGCGGCCTCTTGCGATTGCAGTCTTCGACATTAAATTTTTTTCACAGTATTTTTGGTTTGTTGTAGCGTGGTGGATATCCGCATTCTTACCTTCGCTGCAACAAGGTAGTGGTCCGAGTCGATGTTAACAACTCAGAATGTTCGGAAATCCAAAATACTGGATGCGTGCCTCTTGTCTATCGCAATGTGATCAGTTTGGTTGACTGGTCCTTGAACGGGAGACCGTCATGTCCCCTTATGGATATCGAGGTGAGGAAACCGTGTGCTGGCTACAGTGGCATTTCTCTCCGTAGCGAAGTCAATTAGCCTAAGTCCGTTACCAGACGTGTTGTCGTGTAGGATATATTTTCCGACTGTACTTCTAAAAATGTCTTCTCTTCCTACCTTTGTGTTAAAAACTCCCAGCACGATTTTAACATCGTACTTTGGTAGTCGCTCATAGGTTTTGTCAAGGAGCTCGTAGAAGCAGTCCTTAGTTATATCATCTTATATCATCTTTTTCTTCAATCGGAGTGTGAGCGCATATAAGGCTTATGTTGGCGAATTTGGCCTTGATGTGGATTGTAACAATGCATTCGCTAATGTCCTGGAAACAAAAAGACTTCTTGCCTAAGTCTGGAACTTATAACAAACCGCATCCGAATAGTCGCTGTTTCTGCTCACTAAAACATGGTCCATATAAGATACAGTTTTTCATCTTCTTCCATTTTATTTCCTGGATGGCAGTTAGGGCTTCCGCTAGTTGTTTACCTGCACCACTCCTGTTTAATGTTCTCACATTCCAGGTGCAGATACGAACGTCGTTGTCCTTTTTTCGTTTAGCAGGGTCGTCAGCAATAGGATCAGTCCTTTCCGAGGATATTGGTTGCTTTTGAACACATGGTTTTTTTTCCATGGGTGGGTAGTTAACCCAAAGCCAATGGAGGGCCAGTTCCAATATTTTAGATACCCCAAGGACACGGGGTCATCAGTATCCACTACGGGATTGAGCGCTGCCGTTGGCCTTTCGATTCATCCGCCACCATCTTTGTTCAAATGGCATGACTTACCCTTGAGATTCCTATATAACCTGTTGTCCCAATATGTCGAAACAGCTCATCTAGGTTCGCCTGGGACAGCAGGCCGGGTATTCGTGCCTTTCTGACCAGTCTGTTTATAGTGTTGCTGCTTTTCGTCTTGTTATCAACACTCGCACTTATCGTTTAGCAAGTCAAATCCGGTTGGATGCGAAACCAGTACCCGATGGTTACCATTTGGAGGTACAAATAAGCACATTAAATGTGTAATCAAAGTTACAACCACTGGGCATTGCCAAGTTAATGCCAATCAGAGTCTACACTCGTTGTACAATACCCAACCATCACGTTATTATAAGTTCATACAAACCACCAAGGACATTTCGATTTTAATTTAAGTTCATCTAGGTAGGCTGCAATCGACCGCGTCCCCGGGCTTCGGATAGGGGGCCCCTGGGCGTGTGTAAGCCTTACAGCCACCATACTCGCAGGGCTGGTAGGAATATACAATTCCTCCCGCGGTGTAAAATAACCCGTGTCCTTAATCGACAAGGCTGATGACCCTACCAAATGTTCAGTCGCTAACGGAATATCCGGATACCAGGCAACCTCCGGATTACCTTGCTTTGCTACATAATGCGGATCACTGTGTTGGTATACCAATATCTACTCGTGGGACCTAAATATGAACACACCAAAAAAACAAGGATCCAAACTTGCCTCCAGCTTCTTCCAAATCCTTCGGCCATCCTTGCGCCTACTTGCCGCAAACTAAGTCTATATTAATGACATATTCGGGCCTATCATGATATTACTCTCCGAACTCTGCCCATAAACCAGACCAAACAGTGCAGAGGTTGCATTGGTTGTTGTTCAAGACCGTTTTTGAAGGAGCTGATGAACAGTGGGGCATTACAGATCAAGTATGTAAAAGGAACTGGAGAATTCTTACGACAAAAAGTAAGACTTTGACCCTTTGGGAACTGAACCAAGCACGTTAAGAACATCCATTCCATATATCAATGATATACCATTAACAATGAAAACCATCTTTGGGCAGTCAATAGCTTCAAACCATTTAAATCTTCCGGATAAAATAAAGACCCAACAAACGTATGGTGCGTTTGTCTGGTGGACGGCCTTCAACCGCAACATTCCAGGGAAAGTTCAAAGATCAGCTTGCATATGCATTAGCGGAGCTCTAAGAAACACCCTCTCACATAGATATTACTTATTAATATTACACTGTCTCAAGGTGAACACACTTTACTAAATCTCCTAAACATTACAGAATACACCGACCACACCATTTCCCAACTCAGTTTTGAGCAAAACATAGCATAACAGAATCTGGAGTGGGTGGAGGTGTTTGCTCCGAGATGCTTAACTTAAGCATATCCTTTCGCCTCCTCGATCATTGTAGCGTATATCCCAAGCGGAAATCATGGCAATCAAATAAGCCTTGTCTTGGCTGAAAAGGAATGTAATATCCACGAAGTAAATTAGCATCTTGAGCGACAGCCAAGCAGCAATCAAATCCCTAGAAGCCATCTCATTCAATTCGAAATCAGCCCAAGAATGCCGACTGTCTCTTAACGAGATGGCACAGTACTTTGCCATTAGCCTCTTTTTGGTACTACATATCTACAGAGATATCCAGGGGAACTGTAAGGCTAATGTGCTTGACAGATTATTTTATAAAAAATTCCACCACTGTGGTGAACGTCCGTCTTGAGGTATGATTCGGCATGATATATAAAATATGCTTTGTGATAGGTTTAGTTGAGTGTGTTGAGAAAGAACCACCCTATCTGTCGAGCAGAGCCGTGCACACAAGTATGTCACTCTCTACTCACTTAACACTCATTCCCTTTCTATTTCTAGTCCTATCCTAAAGCCCCGTCCACTTCCATATTTCCCTCAAATTCCAATTCCCAAATACCCACAATTTTTCGTCCCGAAGCTAACAACACTGACTCTGACCAAAATATAACCAAAAACGTTTTCTTTGCAGCATCGGTACCAAGGGAGAGAAGGAGTGTATTCCTTACATTCTTTGTTCATGTCCAGCGCTCTCCAAGAAAATAGAACGCTACCTAGAATACTTCTTCTTTGTCGATCGAGTTGACCTGGCTAATAAAAATGTCAGAAACCTCCTTCGCTTCGTAGTTAGGTCAGAATGGTTCACTCTTGGAAAAGCTGACAGATACACGGGGTACCACAATGGACCGTTGCCGGCCTAATTGTGTTCGAGCATTGCGTTCAGCCCCATTGACCTAACCTAACAAGAAGTTTTATGCTTTCAAGATATTAGCGAACGCATTGTAACAATCCACATCAAGGCCGAATTCGAAACCGTAAGCCTTTTATGAGCGTGAGCTGGTATAGTGAAAGACTGCTTCTACGAGCTCCTTGACAAAACTTATGAGCGACTACCTAAGAACTATGTTAAAATCCTGCTGGGACGTCTGGCACCGGTTTTAGGTTAGTTTAACTCAGCCATCCAAGGACCCTACAAGACCTGAAGGAAAACATATCAATAAAAAATCAACTGAATAGGAGTTAGGCGCACAAATATACTGATGATCTGTAGTCTTGCGCGGAAGGTGCCGGTGAGGCAGGAAACCATTCTTTGAACGAGCCCAGAAGCAGGTTGGTCTGGAAGGATGGTTAAGTTTTTAGTTTTTAGGTTATCGAGGTGGCTGAAGTTATAATCAACAGAAGAATGTCTGAGCGAAGATGAGATATGGTCTTGCCAAACCGCACCAACCATATAATTTGCTTCATAAGCGAAAGATAAATTCCATTTATAATATTCGGTTACCGATCCATTGAAATTTAATAATTTATGCCCCACGATTGATTTCCTATCAGAAGCAATATTCGCACCTATTAATCCATTTCACCATTAATTGTTATTTCCGTTAAAATTATGATTAAAAAAATCATCAAATTAAATTTATACCTTTTATCATTCTTGTCATAAATGCGACGAACATGCCAAACCAATAATATATTCCCCTAAACGTTTATCTCTTTCCTG
Source organism: Rhingia campestris (assembly GCA_932526625.1). Lineage (NCBI taxonomy): Eukaryota > Metazoa > Arthropoda > Insecta > Diptera > Syrphidae > Rhingia > Rhingia campestris. The sequence continues at coordinate 21,875,921 of OW052182.1, forward strand.
TTCCTCAAAAATTAAGTCATTTAGTGGGATTATCAAAAATGCGAGTGCTCTACATTGTCTACATCGATAAAAACGTTCATCGACGTCACTTTTTTCATGGAATCTTGGTTATCGAAAAAACAACAGTTAATCTTGAAATCTTATCTTAGAATATGTTCATCATTATAAATACGTTGCGGATTGAAAACATCCTTCAGTACAATTTGGACAGCAATCAAGAGAAATGGCTTCGTTTCTTCAATTCTTCATTATAGCTGCGACAATAGCCACTGTCTTTGGGGTAAGTAAATTAAGCCCTCTGATAATTGGAATTACAATAAAAGGAACCATCTACTCAATAGCAAACCGTTAATGTGACCACAAGTGCCCAAGACTATTACCTACTCTCACAACGTGAACTCTTGAATGAGATCCAAAATGTGGAGAACGATGTCCTCGCTGTCGATGCACGATATGCGGATCAACGTAAAACTATTGACTTCCAACAGGAACAACTGCTCACCGAAATCGAACAAACAAATAGGACTCTTGTTGCATTACAGGCTTTAAGTTATAGTTATAAATATTGCATTCAACAGTACAACTTACAGTTGGTAACTTACGACAATGCGAAGCTTAGGATGAAAGCCTGCTCAGATAAAGCCGCAACTACCGCAAATACCTTAACGACAAATCCAAAGACAAATGTTGCTGCGGCCAGGACCCAAGTTTTAGTTACATTGCCAAGGAATATAGCCAGCTGTGATACCGCAAACTCTAAGAATCAGACTGCCCTAGAGTTGTGCTATATCACCAATGTAAGTATTTAAAAGTTGTTGTTGGCATGATTTTTATTTTTTTTTACTATTTAGGTTAACCTGGCAACAACCAACGTGAACGTCCAACTAAACACTGCTAGTGAGCTTATAATAAAGAGCTTGTACGATGCAACTATTGCATCCCAGACTGCGGTAAAATGTTCCTTCCTAGTGGAGAAGGATACTTTGCAGACTATCGGAAAAGTTAACAAGAGTATTGATAACTGTCTGGGGATAACTAGGCAAAATACTACGGCAGCTTTAAGCCCTCCTGATGGGGTTAGTGTCAGAAATTTGATTATGGGGGCAGTTACTAAAAAGTGATTATTTAAATAAATCCAGATAACGCAAAGCAATGTTATTTTTTACCTTTTCGTCTTATTTGTACCTCGATGGCGCTTAAAGGATCTTACCACCACTTTGAACCAATGTAAGGTCCGTTCGGGTACTCATTTGCAAGAGTAAATTTGAATAAACTTTGATGTGAATCTTCACAAAGGATGGTTGGGTGTTGTAGAACGAGGGTAGATTTTTATTGGCTATAACTTGGCAATGCACAGTGCTTTCAACTCCGACACATCAAATGTGCTTAGTTGTTACCTCCAAGTGGTAACATCGGGTACTGGTCTCATCCAACCGGATTTGACTTGCTAAACGATAAGTGCGAGTGTTGATAACCTGACGTAAAACAGCAACACTATAATCACCCTGGTCAGAATGGCGCGGAATAAATACCCGGTCTGCTGTCCCAGGCGAACCTAGATAAGCTGCTTCGACATATTCGGACAACAGGTTATCTAAGAATTTCAGGGGTAAGTCGGGGTCTGACTGAACAGAGATTATAGTGGATACTGATGGCCCCGTGTCCTATCTAATAAATTGGAACTGGCCCTCCAGGGGTTGTGCTTTGGATTAACCATCCACCCATGGAAAAAAAAACTATATGTTACGAAGCAACCAATAGCCTCGAAAGGACTGATATTATTGTTGACGAACCTGCTAAACGAAAAAAGGACAACGACGTTCGTATCTGTAGAGATTTTAACGCAAAGGTAGGAAGAGAAGACAGCATTATAGTCGGAAAACATAGCCTACACGACAACACGTCTGGTAACGGACTTAGGCTAATTGACTTCGACCCGAAATTTCACTCAAATCATGTTCTAATAATGAGAACTCTTCTAGAAAGAAGATATTAATGACACAAATTTAATTATTGTGTGGTTCTAAGATGTGAAAACATCCGGTACAGTAAGATTCGAGGCAATTTCAAAACTAAGGGTTGTTACCTGAGATAAATACTTAACAAATGTCATCTTATCCGATGTAGGGCTACAAATATTTTGCAACTTCAAGAACCCTACAGAGAAACCATTAATCACACAAAGATGGCGCAGCGAACAGCAATGAGAAATTATAAAAGACGTTAGGTATGTCATCTATTTCTGTTCATTCAGGTTGGGGTTTGTTATTTGGGCTAACTACCCACCACATAAAAAACAGTTGTTACTAAGCAAATATCCAGAAAGGACGGATTTTATTGTGCTAAACGGAAAAAGGACAACGACGTTCGTGCCTGTTCGTGAATGTGCGAACATTAAATAAAAGTGGTGCAGCCGAACAACAAGGAGGTAATATCAAAAGCAGATGTTGCTGAACAGCGACTATTCGGATGTGGATTTGTTATAAGTCCCAGACTTAAGCAAGAAGTCTTATGCTTTCATCTTGTCAAAAACATAACGCAGAATTACTCTTACCAAAAGCTGTTTCTATGGACTAAGAAGCAACTTAGTAGTAAAGCCTTCACTCAAACTAATAAGGTGATCGAAGGTATACAAGACCATGATAATCAGACTCCTACTCTACGGCGCGGAAACATGGACCATTTGCGATGACGGTCCATAGCCATAGATAATTAAATCTATAACTTTCCAAGCTGTGCAGCGACATGGACTTGGTACAAAAACTCCGCATTGGAACTTTTAATGGGTAGAATATTTGCATCGAATGGATACCACTCCTCCGTTTAGCAGAGTCTTCAATTCCCAGCCAGACATCGGGGGCAGTAGAGGAAAAACTGAAGGTTAGTGAGAAACCGAGCTAATTGTAGAGGCATATTGGTGGAGGCTCAGGTTCATGACTACACAGTACTACAGAAATACCGTCGATCCCAATTTCCTGGGCATGCTAAAGTATCCACACTTTTTAAAGTTGTCTATAATTGCTAGTACTTTGATCTTGATGTCTGATGATGAAGAGCTATGATACTCTGATAGCCCTTGGAAGTTCATCTTCGGGCGAGAGAGAGAGAGAGAGATCTCTTTTTATTTTTGCGTAAGCCATTCGCAGGGCTATAGTGCATGGCAATACGAAATGACTGTTTTAAAACGTAATAAAACTTGTTTTTTGAATCGAGCTGGCCACTCCAAAAGCCGATTATTAGATTGAAGATATTTCTTCAAAACAGCCATCGATGAAATGTAAGTCTTTGCTCTATCCTGGTGGAACCAAATTTCACTTAAGTCGAACTAATCAAATCCTGGATAAAAAAAATCACTCAACATACCGATCTAGATTCACTATAACTGTGACCTAATTTTCTTTAAAAAAAACACCAAGGACCATCAGTCCCAGATATTTGCACTCACTCCATGACTTTATGTAAATGCATTGACCTTTGATACAATTCTCAGGGATTAATGGCGCTTGTTTGTTTGATGGTGCAGTGGATAATTAGTTGGACTACTTAGCGCGCGGTCTCAGATTCAAATCCCAAAAGTAACAACGCCTTTTTTTTCAATTACCCACCTCTTGCAAAAGTCTCATAAACTTTTAGAGATTGCAGCGTTAAGTCCCCCAAAGTTCTCAGGTGATCCGTCCTGTCACCCTCGCCATTTTTCTGAACGTAGTGACCCACAAAACAATTGATTTCCTATATTGCTGACGCGCTGGGTTGCAAATCATCCTTTCGAAAAGTAGAGTTCGACGGCAAACGCGCACGCTCCTCAATATTCCATCGCTTATTGGCGACATACTGGTGAAGAAAGCAAAACTTAAGAACCACGTCTGTGGGGGGATTCACGGACATGGTTCTAGCCGGTACGATCCCTACAGACCGAATCGTGCGTATTTCAAAAATGAAAGTTTATTGCCGCACCTATATTATGGACCGGATGTTGAAACAGCTATGGTGAGTAATGTTTTGTATAAGGGACATGAGGATAAGTAAATTGCTCTTCGCGGATAGCTTTGTTTCCCTTGAGTTATTTAAGAAAAAATTTGGCGGCACTGATGAAAGGTTTCTTGGAATGAACATATGAAGGTAGCGATGGTGATTTCCGGAACTCTTAATGAAAGTATTTTACAGTTTTAATTATCTGGGATAACCGGCCTGTTCAGGGCCACAGACCTCATAGCCTCTCCATTCCTTTGTGTATGCAAAGTTATATTTTTCCTACAAAGAATAGAACCCCCAATTTAACGTCGATTAGAGAATCTTCTGTTTGTTAGACTTTTTCAAGAAGTGGGGCAGGAAAGATAAGGTTAGGTGTTGTTACTTTTGTGTTTTGAACCAGGATCCCTGTGCTTAAGAAAGGTTAGAAGAATTTCGGGTTCAAATTTACGACTGATATAAGGAGTAATGTTTTGTTATTTTATTTTAGAAGGAGTTGGATCCATTTTGAGACAACAGGGTTGACCAGGAAGGCTAAACTTAAAATATACACACATACATAAGAAAACGTATTATGAGATCTATCTTGAATCATGATTCATGACATCGCATCAAAAATTCAATAAACGTTTCATCTCACACTCTGCTGCTGTCCACTAAACAATCAAATACTATCATCACAAGGAGAGAAAACGAGACATTGAATCCTCCTAAAGTACCTTAATCGCTTCACCTTCTGAAAGACACATATACACACACCGATACACCAATATAGAATGCCAATAAAACAGACACCCCCAAACATGTGAATCCCGTTTCCGGTGTCAGCTCAAATAAATCAACACTGGCACCAGTAAACTTTTCTAATATATCCCTCCCCAAACCCACGTCTACAGAACGAGCTTGACAAGTTTATGTATGTACATTTCAAGGAAAAAAAAGGATACTTTTCCAGTTCGTTTGGATTTCAGGTTCAGTTTACTTTGCGGCCAAAGGTTTTGAAACCACAAGAGTGACCGGAAAATCTATGAGTTTTGACGGTTCAGGAAAAAAAAAACGTCCAGACACCCACAAAAGGTAAAAATAAATCCTCCATAAAAACCCAACGTGTTTGGATGTGTGTGGCGAACATCTTTAGTCAAATGTACATTTGCAGCTAAGAATGCCAAAGAGGTCCTGTATGTGTGTTACCTGAAATAGGCAAACAAAGCAAGATATGGGGTCCGAGAGAAGTTTCATCGTCATCACTACTGCCACCCAACCACGATGTGTCGATTCCAGTTGCCGGGTGTCCCTACTGGAAGTCCCAGAGTCATAAATCATTTTCTTGTGGTTTCGCAGATTATTCATGGCAGCTGCACACTATCGTCGTATGGTGTCGGAGTCAGCCGGCAAGCAGACCGACCTTCATTTAGTTAAGACAGGTTTTCTTGTTACTTCCACCTAGGACCACCCCTACAGACAGAGCACGTTGTCCTTAGGCTCAGCTAAATGTCTCACTTATACCCATGAGGAAGTTTGAAGCTAGGAAAGGGGTAGTAGAACTGTGTCCCGTTTTTTGTTGTTGTTGTTGTGCGCCATTATTTATGCATTACGTTTTTCTTGTGGCCTGTGTATATCCTTCGGTTGAATGCGGCATTGGACGAAGGATATAAAAAGGGTATCAATGGAGCTTTTATACCTTTGGTATTTAGGAGACTTTTCTGTTGGTTCTGGACTACGGTACGGTATATGTATGGGAAAGCAATGATTTATTAACAGGTGTAACGTGTCCGTTAAACGTTCTGAATAAATCAATTTTCATTTAGTACGTCTCGAGTGTACATATGTTAATCGCTTCGTGATAAATATCAAAACGATGTTTGTACTCCTGTCCGGTGCACCAGTGGTCTGTTGTTGTACAGTGGGTAACAGGTGGTTCGGAATAAATTATTGTTCTTGGGTTGATTCCGATGTAGATTGAGTATTAATGGCGGCGAACTTTTATGATGTTATGCATTAACAAGCATGGATATTCAATTTAGAACAGGTAATGCTATGAGAGTTTGAAGAAAGGGTCAAAAGTGGCCTCAACGAACATGACTATTCAGAAAGCTTGATTTAATCTGAACGTTAACAAAATGTTACACTACAACAGCTTTCACAAATGTCACAAACATATTACGTGGATTGACAAAGTAAAAAACCTACATGAGCTGCTTGGACTATTCGGACAACAGGACATATAGAAATCTCAAAGGTTATTCAGGCCCCTTAAATAGAAGTGGTGATGGATGAGCCGAAAGGTCAACACTCAACTGCAGCGCTCAATCCCGGTGTGAATACTGATAGCCCGTGAATCTAAAAAGTTGGAACTGTCCCTCCAGGTTGCGGGTTGTGCCGTTTGTATAACTTTCTTAGCCGGTTATATTATTCCTACCCACTATTAGTGAGCTGCTCGAGCATGTATTGAAAACTCTCAACGAGCGGACAAAACAATGTGGGCTTGGTATAAACCTAAAAAAAAAATAATTCTCTTTATTATTAAGAGAAAAATACTCTACCTACCGGTTATCGACGGGACTACCCTCAAACTATAAGATTGCGCTATTCTTGACAGATAACTCAACTGGAAGTTAAATGTGTGCGAACGCATAAAAATGCCACAATAGCTTTCTATACACGTAACCGATTGTTCGGAAAAAAACTGGGGCCGGAATCCAGGATTAACCTATGAATGTATATAGCCATTGTAATACCTATGTCTTGTCTGGTGGAAATCCACAAATAAAGTCACCCATCTGAAAAAATATGAAAAAGGTACAAAGGATGGCATGTGTTCAATGAGAACCACACCAACAGCGGGACTGGAAACCATTCTCAACCAGCTACCGCTAGACCTTTACATGAAAAAATCTGCAGCCAAAGGTGCACTAAGAATCAGCCAGCTCAACTGATGGAAATGAACTATGAAGGGCATGCTCAAATTATAAACAGATAGTCAGCTGTATCTTCCGACTACATGCTGCCTCACCCTGACTTTCAATGATCATTCTCCTGCATCTTTTCAAGTAGAGAGGAGTAGGAGAGGAAAAACTGGACACCTAAACCATATCCATCTGCACTGATAGTTAAAAAATGGACGTAGGCGCTAAAGATGGAGATTTTTGCAAAACACTAAAGCTAAACAGAACTTTTCGTCTCCCTGAGCACATCAGTGTCTTCCAGTCTGAGATATTGGATACCACCGGATGATATCACGATCTTATTTGACAGTCAGGCTACAATAAAAGCAATCTTTGCTGTCGAAATCTAAGCTTGTGAAGCGTTGTCGTAAAGAGCTAAGGATTCTTGGGGTCCAACATAATATTAAGATCTGCTGGGTGCCCAGACACAAAGGAATACAGGGAAATGAAATTAGTGATGAACTGGCGAGGAAATTTTCTGCCACCAGCATTGATCAGTCAGACCTGTCTGTCAAACCGCCACTATGACAGAAAACACTGAATATCGCCTAGTAGGGATTATTCTTGGACACAACTTACTAAAAAACCACAAACTGAAAATGCATCTTATAGATGATGACCTTTATTTAGGCTGCGGTGAAGAAGAAATACACGAGGATACCCTACTCTTTTTGTGCCACTGCCCAGGCCTCAGTCAACTAAGAATAAGAATTTTAGAAAAATACTATTTCCATGACCTCACGGATCTATCCAAAATCCATGTCTCTAATCATTTCAGTTTTGCAACAACTTCTGGATGGGTGGAAGGGGACTAGCAACAATGGACAGTAAGCAGACAAATGAAGGAACCAACCAGAAACTTGTACCCCCAACGGGCATCATAATGGGTCTATATTGACCTGAGTGTGATAACGGAAGACGCAACTTAACCTTACCTTGCTAGACACTCCGAACCCAGGGCCTATGTCAGTTGAATATTGAACGGTATTGACCAGGTCTTTGCATCAATACAGGCGTCAGGAAATTGGTGGGCGAGTGTTGGAATAACATGAACATAAACATTAGTGCAGTAGTTGGTAATACTCGCATGAATTGCCAAATTCATTTGTGACTTGGGAGCGGAATTCATTTGCGAGATTCCGGAGATGACAACATGAGTCCTTTCACGCTGTAAGCATAGTTGCTGTGCAAATACTTCGGACATGAAATTAAGCCGTGAGCCCCAGTCTAAAAGTGCTCTATACGTTATATACTAGTAAGTCATAGTTTCGATGAATAGCAAAACAGTTGTTAGCAGGAATCTGATGAGGACACTTGGTAATGTCCGATATAGCTATAATTCTAACAAGTTGTTGTTGTAATTTCAATCACCCAATCGATTAAATTGCGAACATTTTCTAACAGAAATTGTCAAAGCTGTCTCCCTTAGAGTTAGAATCGTTGTTACGCCTAACTCACCCACGACCAAACTGTCTTTTGTTGACTGCTGATAATATTATGCGAAGTCGTCGGTAATTCATCAGACTTTGTAGTTTTGACATCGGCCTTTGCATGTTGATTAAACTCCTCCGAAATTCTTCCGGAATTTAAATGCAACAGAGATTGATGCTTTTGAGAACATTGCCGACAGCTATTGAAGTACTTTCTCGAGCTGATAAATCAAGGAATTTAAATTTGTATATGTTATGAAAGTCACGTGAGTTACGAAAGTCACAAAATGAGCAGCCTTTCGATGGGATTGTAGCGGTATATGAGGCTGTCTGTCTACTCGGTCGACTTTGCCTACCATTAAACTTCACTTGAACCTAAGGTTATATAAAATTTTCTTCCAATAGCTATACTTCTTTTCCAAATACTTCAAGAGTCTTTCCGTACCTACTCATCATTTAATTTTCCAAGTGTAAGGAAATCGACTTTCTTAAGAAAAAAAGAATACTGAATCATCATCAAAATGTGGCACTGGACGACCCAATGATGTCAGCGCTCTTGTATGCCCGTTGACCGTTTCTTTTAATCCGGAATCAATATGTCCTAACAATAGGCTTGAACTCAAAAATATTTCGTAAGTGCTCGTGCACAATTATCATAGCGTTCCATGAGTAATTTTTAGGCCACTTCGTAATTTTTTTCCGAGACTTCGTTTGAGTTGATAAGGTTTTGTGATTTTGTGATATTGTCGAGCGAACTGTTTTTGTAAACTTGGTTACAAAAAGTCTAATAAAACGTGATCCAATGGTTGTATTCGTCCGAAAATTTAGGCAATAAAATTTGTAGTAACTGTAATGTTGGACGAAAGCATGGCTTCGAATCGTTTATCGAATCATCTGCGGTTGAATTTGAAAATAGAATTCTTCGTACGTGGCTCGATCCCCTAGAGACACCTCATTTTCATCCAATTTATCGATATTTTCTGGGCAAAATTGATTTCCTAGAATTACGTGTCTAAGCTCTGTAACCGAATTCCACCTCTTTTAATGATGCATTCAAGAGATTTGTTTTAATGAAATCATTATCCCTATCGATCTGGCCCATTACAATGGTACGCTTACCTTTTGCCTTTGCAATTTTTTACCGAATCAAGAATCACGTCGGGGTCAGAACCGTGCAAAGACTCTGGTTACCTCCGATATGTGTCGCATAAAATAAGCAGTGCGAAAATGAGAGAAGTCATCGTTAAGGAGAACAAATTATTCTGTCTCACCTATTGATGTCTCTTGTATAGGCCCACAGACGTTTGCATTAATTATAATCTGTCTATACTTTGTTGACTTGTCTTCACTTGGAGGAAAATCCATCAAATCCTGGTAACGAGTGAGGTTGGTTTTTCGAATAGAGATGAAAAATTTTGTGGTCAAATCGGGCAACTCTAATGTGATGTGTCTAATTTTTGTTTGAATGGCTACGTCAAAAAGCAAAATTGCCACATTTGGAGTGAAAGGAATCCATATGGAACCCTTGAGACGCCCTAAATCCACAAAAACTGACTGTTTGGTGTGCTCTATGGGCTGGTGGAGTCATTGGACTATACTTCTTCCATAATGATGCTGGAGAGTCAGTTACCGTTAATGGAGACCGTTATAGAGCCATGATAACCGACTATTTTGTTCCCGAATTGGATGGCATGAATGTGGATGAGTGGTGGTTTCAACAAGACAGCGATACATGCCACACAGTGCACGTCACAATCGATTTATTGATTGAAACATTCGATGAGCGCATAATTTCGCGGAATGGACCTGTCAATTGGCCACCAAGATCGTGTGATTTGACACCATTCGATTATTTTTTTTAGGGATATGTGAAGTGACTTGGAAGCCAACATTCCTGGCGTTATTGCTGACAAACGGCCCCAAATGCTCGAAAAAGTGGTTGAAAATTGGACCTCTAGATTTGGCTTCATTCGAACCAGCTACGGCGGCCACATGCCCGAAATCATATTAAAATATTATTGGCATACAATTGATGGAGATTAAAACGATTTTCTTGTGTTTTATTTCAATTCGACATCCAATACCTCTAAAAAAAACACCCATAGGCAATAATATGTCTGTAGCCGCTATCTAAACTCGTAAAAGGTCGAAACTTAGTAAACGCCTACGCCTACGGTTTTGAACAGCCCATTTCCTGGGTGAAAGTATTATCTGTTTTCTATCAACCTAAGGCTTCTGCAAGTTGTTTGGCCGCAATTTTTTCTGTTAGGGATCGTAATTTTCCCTTGTTTTCCTTTTTTTTTTGACTGTCATGGTCTGTGTTTGCTGATTTGTAGGACCTTAGGAGTATAGGGATTGCTGTAGACTCTAGTAGAACTATGTGGTCAATGAACAAACTTTACCTTTATTGAAGAGAGGCTGTGCTTGTTATAAGACCTATAACTAATGGTTTCATAAATAAGCGATTTATATATACTTACGACATTACAATGAATTCTAATTTATCTAAGCGCGACTAGGAAACATTTTGGTTGGTTGAAATAAACACTCTTAATGTCAACCCAGCAAACCTTTCTTAGTCGCGCTTAGATCAATATTTGTCAAACCTAACCCCACTTAAGAAATCATAGATCATCACATAGAGATAGAATTATGCATTTACATTCAAATACCACCATTGTCAAATGTATAATCTGACAGTTAGCAAACACTCTCTACCCCAAACAATTATGACGTAGTTACATCCCACACTCACTTAATCAACACACCCATCTACTGTTAAAAAAGTTCAGATTTCCTAGCAATTGCAACTTGCTCCGCTGAAATAATGACGTTGTGTACCATAGTCAGACGGTAGCGAATGCAATTAATCCCGAAAGTCAAAAAGTTCAACTTGTTCCCGTTGTTTTGCTGTGTTGTTTGTGCGATGAAATCATAACCTCTTTAGTAGTCCTCGTCCTTTTTCCTTTCCATGTTGTTTTTTTCGGGTCGCTAAGAAGTCATTTCGTTGCTCTGAGGAAAAAACATGTTTTTCGGGCGAGATGAAGATACAACTTTTCTTTTATGAATCGCATTTGTTTTTTTTTTGCACTCTAATACCGTCATTTATAACCAAGAAGGACTAAAGAAAGACGAGGGAAAAACGAACTACACAAAATGAGAACTAATAACAAGATACACCCAGTTTCATCATCACTTCGAGAGCAGGAGGCGTTGCACTCGAAAACACATATTTCCACTTGAGGCGACCCAAAGCGGTCCGCATGCAGTGCTCCCCGTGACCCCGAAATGGAAGCAGGACACCATCAAACACTCCAGGGACGAAGGAGATAAACAAAAATTGAATGGAAACCAACGGGAAAAAATATAAATGATCATGTTTAACCGCCCATTTAGGACATTCTCGTAAAATAAATCAAAGGACCACCGCAATGAATGTACTTTCTGCCAAAAAAGTAGGTACACCCATCTTCACAGGGTGCCCTTCCGCATATCGCACTGATTACGAAGCATTGTAACGCTGTATGCTGGATATCGCTGTGTATCTGTATCTCTAAACAATTTATTTTTGTGCGCTTCTTGTGCAGTCACGAGTCAGCAGATTGAGTAAAACTTTTCAGGATTTTTTTTTACTCTCTTGCTATTCATCCTGTGGATGAAACTCCAGCAATACTACGTTAACAATCCGAAACGAAGTTGTTGTTATGTTCGGCTTCGTACCAGTGACGATAGAATACAGAGTACCATGTACAGATAGTTCTAGAAACTGGATTAACCAACGCAAGAACTATACGGCAAGTATTTAGGGCGGTGAAAGCGAAAAGTTGATGCTCTCATCCTTCCGATGGTTGGCGGAGCCTTAGCACTCCCTCGTTGGGGAGTGTAAGACAATTATTATGGTTTCGGGATTACATAAAAGTTTAGACTGGATTTTCCACATATACGTGTCAACAGCATAATAAGCGCACAGAGAGCGATTCCGTCGTCCTGCTTTGACTACGGAAAGACGAGTGCATTGGGGCGTCTATGACATAGTTACACGAAACATGGTGTAATCCTCTGCAATTACGCGCGACTTCTTGGAGCAGAGTACATTTTGTGAGCTGGAATTCGAGGTCTAACTAAAAGGAGAATAGTTTGTTGGGCTGAAGTGCTTTGTCGTGAATTTGTCAATTAGTTGTCACAGGATGTGTTTTTGGGAGTAATTGTGATAATTTGCGGTTGTAGGCAGTTTTGGTTGTTGGTGGTGATGCAATATTGGAAAGGATTGAGTTTTTAAGGAATATATAAGGTTCAGATGCCTGACACAGTTCGGTATAAGAAATGGAAAAGTCTTTATCTGGGCAAGGTAATGGTTGCTGGCAGTAGCCTGTCAAAGAGCATGTAGTATCCCGTGATGATGTTATTGTCAATTGCTTTCCTAATGCGTAGGGACGTCGAGCTATGACCATCTGGGAGGCATGCTAAATTGGGGTCTTGTAGTTTAGAAAAAAGATAGGCGTCTTGAAGTATTCAAAATATATGGCTAGTCTTACCAATTCATCAGCTGCCTAGTTTTCTGGAATGTCATTCACTACCCATATTTTAGATCGTCGGATCACAGTTTGGTCATCGATATAACCACTATCCCCTTATACTTGTGATATCGGACTATGGTGATCAAATGGTAAGTAATAGGCAATAAGAGGGTGCAAACTGTAAAATTTACTATACGGATCTTGTTGTAGTAATAGAATCAGTGCTCTCCAAATTGACAGCAATGTATGGACTTGGTGAGGTAAAAAATTCGAACTGATCCTTTTAATCTAAATATGCAAAATTCCACACATTAACCTCCCAAAACTAAATGACGTCAGTCTCGCATTTGTAAAATCAAACAAGGAATTAAAGTGGAAAACTAATATTTAGGAAGGACTATAAAAGGTCCACATAGCACTTAACGAATGTTAAAGGCAATTAGCCAAAAATGGGGCATGCAACGAAACGCCACTTTCGGCCTCATCATCGTTATCGTCTGATGGATGGCTCTAAGTTCAATGTAACATATGCATAAGCGAAGCTTTAAGAACCAACCTATCTAACGCTCTAGATGCTATTCAACATCGAGTGTCCTCAAACATAATTGGAAAACAGTGTTTCATCACGAATGAAACCCTCTTGTAGTGGATATAAAAAGGTCCTACATCATCCAAACATTACAGAGAACAGCGACACACACTCTGCTTCGATTAAACCTTTGGGAATAATATTCCCTACAATCTCGAATACGAGTCGAACTCAGAGAAATGACAACTCAGTTCACATATACATGGATGGATTTTAAATAAACTCCCGTGTGAGTCCTTCCCGAGGCGCCTTACTTTAACAGCCGTCCTATTTAAAGCTGGTGGAGAAGATTTGGTAAGGAATGTACACCAACTAATTAGCAAAATTTTGTAACGGGTCCGCCATCTAACTTTTTTTTCAACTAGTGCTTATTTCGTGAATGGTAACACTTAGCTCATGTCTGATTTGACAGATAATTAGTTTTATCCTTCCGCTGAACGAATATGGTTGTGTATACGCTTGAACAACGCTGGGAAATATTGCGACATTACTTTGAAAATCATGGTAATGTTGCACCGTCAGCTCCGTATGTTCGTTATCTTGTGAAAAAAGTGAAAGAAACTGGCATCCTCATCGATAACCCAAAGCGCGAAAAGCCAAAAATATCGTGCGTTCACCCGAGAATATTGCTGCTGCGGAGACATCATTGAGACATCATTGAGACGAATTTTTCATAAAGACCTTGGTATGACGCCATACAAAGTCTAATTGGTTCAGGAGTTGAAGCTAACTGACCATCCAATGCGTTTTCGTTTAAGTGGGCCTGTGATCGACTTAGAGAAGATGCCGATTTTGCCAAAAAAAATCATCTTTTCAGATGAAGCTCATTTTGATCTTGGCGGGTATGTAAACAAGCAAAATTGTCGCATTTGGGGCACAGAAAACCAGCACGCATACATTGAAAAGCCGATACACCCAAAACGAGTCACTGTTTGGTGCGGATTTTGGTCCAGAGGCATAATTGGGCCATTTTTCTTCGAAAATGATCAAGGAGTGGCCGTTACAGTCAATTGCGATCGTTATCGGTCCATGTTGAACGAATTTTTGTTCACAAAAATTGAAGAGGAGGATATTGGCAACATTTGGTTTCAACAGGACGGCGCTACGTGCCACACAGCCGAAGCTACACTCGATGTTTTGCGCCCTGTTTTTGTTCACATTATCAGCCGCAGAGCTGATGTCGTTTGGCCACATCGGAGCTGCGATTTGACACCGTTGGACTATTATTTGTGGGGTGCCGTTAAAGATAAGTTTTACGCCGCAGAGACAATTAACGCTTCAAAGGACAATATTCGTGAAGCCATTGGTGAAATACAGCTGCACACAATCGATAACGTGCTTAAAAATTGGACCGATCGTAGGCTACTGCATGGCCAGCCGAGGCAGCCATTTGAATGAAATTATTTTTCATTATTAACCGGAAGAAAATATTCAGTAGTTTTTTTTTATAGCATTTGCAAAAAAAAAAAGTTATTTGGCGGACCCTTTACTATGAAAGTATGCCTAAACTGCGCCAACTACAGGGGCATTAGTAGTTGAACTACAAAATCGTATCTGCCGTAATATGTGAAGACTGGAACCGTTTACCAACAACCTGGTCGGCCTTAATTAAAAAAACCATAAGAAATCCAAATCGATACCCACGATAGAATTTATATAGAGGATTTAGATAAGGTGACGGTTCATCGTGTGTCGTTAATAATTTAAAAGAGGATTGTCTCCCGAGCTAAAACCAGAGGCACCATATTCCAATAATTTGTGGAACTACTAGTATACGCCGACGGTATTGACATGATTGGTGTGACTCAAGATGATTTAACAGCCACCTTTGCAAGAAGGAGGCGGACAAAATGAGTCTAACAGTAAAGAAGGATGGACAATAAATATATACAACATCAACGTATTGAACAGAACTTCACCATTGACAGATACAACTTTAAGGTAGTAAGGGAATCCATTTCCGCTAATAACTCTGATAACAATATCTCGTCAGAAATAAAACGATAAATTATTCTTGCCAACCACTCTTTCTTCGGTCGAAAAAGTTAATTTAGCACTAAAGTCCTCACTCGAACTTCTAAGGATTCTAAAGGAAAATTTTCTGTCCCATTCGCGTTGGAGTTGAAAATTCAACCACGAGTTATACGTGCCGAACAGCGACATAGACTTGTCCCAAAAAATCCGCATTTGACGTTTAAGATGGCCAGGACATGTAGAGTAAATAAACAACAATACTTCCGCTCGCAGAGTCTTTGATTCTCAACCAGACGTCGGACGTAGTAGATGAAGACCTCGCCTAAAGTAGCGCTCAGAAGTAGAAACTAACCTTAACAAACTTGAAGTACACAAAAGGAAACAATTAGCTATGGAGCAGGCTAAGTTATACTAGTTGAGGGCCAGGTTCATTCCGGACTGTAGTAAGTAAAAATGATACGATTTAGAGACTGTACGTCATCGCCGATTAACAATCAGCAGAAGTGGTTCTTCTATATGCTTAGCATCGACAGTGTATCAACTATGATCTTTCCTTGTTAATCCAGACAGGATTCTGTTCGCGCCTTGTATCTGTGGCTTTGACGTCTTACACTTTAGTAATACTTGTGAAAATCATTCCTGCAGTGACATCTCTATATGTCTTCGTTCGCGTGCTTTTCTGGCTCATTTTTCTTCTTTCTGAAAAGTCGGTGTTCTTCCCTACTTTTTTGCCTATAGAACTGTCGTATTGACCGGCAGTTTTGCCTTGTAGGTCTCTTTTTTGGCTGCGAGCATACATCCAGAGGCGTCTTGCTGCTTGCTGGTGGTCGCGAGAAACCTAGCACATATGATGCAGCTGATTAAAAGCTTGTTGACATCGTCTTCATTGTCCTTCGAAGGTAGATGCTAGTGGTATGTTGTTAATCGAAAGGTATAAGGATACATATTTTTCAAAGGACTTGGCGGTCTCTTTCGAAATTAAATTCATTCACAGCATTTCACATTTTGTGAATACTCACATTCTTACCTTGGCTGCAACAAGTAAGTGGACCGAGTCGATGTTAGCCCCTCGAAAAGTTCGGACATCTAAAATACTGGAAGTGTGCCTTTTGTTCGTTGATCTGGAGACCGCCATATCCTCTTTTGCATATCAAGGTGCGGAAACCGTGTGCTGGTAATAGTGGCATTTCGTTCAGCAGCGAAGTCATTAAGCTTAAGTCTGTTGCCGGGTGTCGTGAAACCAGTGCCTTCCGATAATACTGCCAAAGATGTCCTCTCTTCCTACCTTTGGGTTAAATACTCCCGGCACGAATTTATCACCTTACTGTGGTAGTCGCTATAAGTTTTCCTTCGTCGGAGCGTGACCGTATATTAGGCTTATGCTGGAGAACTTGGTAATAATGCGGATTGATACAATAAGTATGATAATGACCTCAAAGCATAAGACTTCTTGCCTAAGCGTTATAACAAATCCACTTCCGAAAAGTCACTGTTTAGCTATGTTCGATATAACACGAACGGTAGTAGATATTCAACTTTTTAATTCTGAATGGTTAATCCTATCGTATTTCCTGGATGGCACTAATGTCTGCTTTGTAGTAGCTTAGGGCTGCCGTTAGTTGTTCGGCTGCAGCTCTTCTATTTAATGTTCGCACATTCCAGGTGCGTTCACAGGCGTTGTTATCCTTTTTGATATAAGTAGTGCGATTTAAGTTCAGATTTCAGTTTCGGTCGCCCTCGAGAAATAGTACCCTGTCCTATAGTCGCTCGTTCAGAATTTCCACCCTGGAATGAACGAAGTGCTTTCATTTTGAAACACATGCCGTCGCTATCATCGTATCATCCAGATAAGGCCACAAGAAGTTGCTTTTATTAAACTGTAGCGCTTGCAGTTGGCGGTTGTGTCAATGCCAGTTATGTTTTGAAAGTCCGCATTTACGGATCGACGGTTCCGACCAAAATATTCAACTAACAGTGACTTTCTCGAGATATATTTTATTTTCCCCGTTGTTAAATGATTTTTTTTTATGAATTTTGATAAACTTTCAATGCTTCAGATCCCAAACAGCATTGTCTCGGCATGGCTTAACATTTACATTAAGCAAAGATTATGAATTCTATACAGATGACGCACTCCATATAAAGAAAAATTGTTCTATGGCGGGTCGTGCTGGCACAGCCCGCCATATGTTTTTGTTCTTGTTTTTCATGTGTTTTTATGTACACCGCCCGCCCGTACCATGAAGCTACTGAGCAAAAGTTTCTGTTTTTTGTTCTCATTGCGTCATCTGTATAGAATTCATGAGCTTTGCATTAAGTTACTGGTTTGCGACAAAAAATTCTGAAAGTTAAAGTCACAGAAGGGACAAATTGACAGACTCAAATTTGGTGGCAAGGTTAATATCATAAATTGCAAGAAATGACTTTACAACATGGCCGTTGAACTATACAAAAGTCTTAAAAAAAAGTATTAAAAAAGTATTAAAAAATTGTAATTACTTAATTTCAGGACAAAACTTATTTCCTTCTGAACGTTAGCTATACAGCTCTGCAATATTATATTTATTTTGAAAAATCAAAATGTTTCAATCACTGTCCCGCAATCAGTCGTAGACTAAAATGCTGAGCAGTTTTCATATCAATTTCGGCTACATCATCAGATGGAGTATCATTATTGTCAAGGCTCTCCTCGCAGTCATTAATTTCGGCGTTAGTTTTGCCGATTGTCTCCAGAGAATCCTTTTCCACAAGGAACGAACACTTAACCGCAGTTTGAGTAGCCATAGTTGCATCGTAAAGACTCTTTTCCAACTGATCGTGCGCGGTATCCAAGTATTTGTTAACACTAGTTGTTGCGGTCTCGACCTAGATAAGAAAATTCATTTATCGTCTGAATTAAGTTTATCCAGATTCGACTCTTTGTAAACATACTTACACTCTCAATATAGCACTGCTCTAGGGCGGTCTGATTGTTGACATTTTTGGTATCACATTTAGCTAAATTTTTGGGCAACGTTGTGATGACTTGACTCTTAGCCGAAGTGACACTTGACTGGGGACTGGATGTTAGGCTCTTAATCGTTTGTTCAGCCTTATCTGAGCAGACTTTCATCTTAGATTTGGCATTGTCGTACGTGACCAACTGGGAGTTGTGCTTTTGAATACAATGTTTGAGACTCACACTCAAAGCTTGCAAGGGCACAAGAGTTCTAGTCACCTGTTGGATTTCGGACAGCAATTGTTGTTGTTGGAATTCGATAACATCGAGACGATCAGCAAAGCGTGCGTTTACAGCATCAATATCCTTCTGGACGAGGTCGATTTCATGCAAGAGTTCATTCTGTGCAAGGAGGTAATAGTCCTGAATGCCACTGGTTTGCTAAGAGATGGAAGACACAATTTGAGTTGATACAAGTTATAGATGTCTGAAAGTATTTACTCCATAGACAGTGGCTATTGCCGCCGCAATTATGAACAACTTAACGAATTGAGACATTTTCTATCTAGCTATGCAAATAATACTAGATAGCTTTTCGGGTATTCTAAAGTATTTATATCGCCACTCAAAGTGGATATATTGTTGACAGTTTCAGTGGTATCTCGTATCCATATCATTTTCCTACTTATGTGATGATTCTTAGAAGAGATTGAAAATCGCTATCAAAATTGTTTCCTATATCAGTAAATAGATTATTATGAGGCACATTTTTATCGGCAGGTGTGTCATTAGTAATAGAAATAGTGAATGAAGCGATGAAATGATGATTGCCAAGGCTCCATAGATATGAGTCGATCGTCAGTTTGGCCGTATGACACCTGGTATTCCGACCTAAAATGTCAGCTTGGTCCATATATTTAGTAGCCGCAAGTACTTGTGGTACTTATCTCTGGGATTTGCTAAATCGCAAGAGAATGCTCAGACATTTGCGGACCGCATATCGTTGATTTTAGTGATAAAATTGTCAAAAGAGTGGTATCAGCTGATAAGCTGTGTTTATCCCGCCTATCAAAAATAAATTTTGACGAAGAATGCCGACGGATACTCGCAGTCAATAATAAATTGTACATGATAACGCGCCAGGCGAAAGACGAGTTTGGGTTTAAATGGAACTTTACCATCGTTTGTGGGTCCACAGTAAAGATCTTAACTGACACAAAGTTCTGTCTGCCACTCTGGCCTTCTTAAACTTCAGTTGGTTGTAAAGGGTCCGCCAATTAACTTTTTTTTGGAAATGCTATAAAAAAAAAACTACTGAATATTTTCTCAAATTTCTTTTTTTATTTGAAAGTACAATCCTTCCGGTTAATAATGGAAAATAATTTCATTCAAATGGCTGCCTCGGCTGGCAGTAGCCTACACGATCGGTCCAATTTTTAAGCACATTTTCGATTGTGTGCAGCTGTATTTCACCAATGGCTTCACGAATATTGTCCTTTAAAGCGTCAATTGTCTCTGGCTTGTCGGCGTAACACTCATCTTTTACGGTACCCCACAAATAATAGTCCAACGGTGTCAAATCGCAGCTCCGATGTGGCCAAACGACATCAGTTCTGCGTCTGATAATGCGATCTTCAAAAACAGGGCGCAAAACATCGAGTGTAGCTTCGGCTGTGTGGCACGTAGCGCCGTCCTGTTGGAACCAAATGTTTCCAATATCCTCCTCTTCAATTTTTGTGAACAAAAATTCGTTCAACATGGCCCGAAAACGATCGCCATTGACTGTAACGGCCACTCCTTGCTCATTTTCGAAGAAAAATGGCCCAATTATGCCTCTGGACCAAAATCCGCACCAAACAGTGACTCGTTTTGGGTGTATCGACTTTTCAATGTTTTTCGGGTTTTCTGTGCCCCAAATGCGACAATTTTGCTTGTTTACATACCCGCCAAGATCAAAATGAGCTTCATCTGAAAAGATGATTTTTTGGGAAAATCGGCATCTTCTCAGGTCCACTTAGCGAAGCGAAAACGCATTGGATGGTCAGTTGGCTTCAACTCCTGATCCAATTGGACTTTGTATGGTGTCATGCCAAGGTCTTTATGCAAAATTCGTCTCAATGATTTCTCCGAAATGTTCAATTGTTGAGAACGACGGTGAATTGATGTTGATGGCGCTTCAACACTTTCTGCCACAGCAGCAATATTCTCGGGTGTACGTACTGTTTTTGGCTTTTCACGCTTTTGATTTATCGATGAGGATGCCAGTTTCTTTCACTTTTTTCACAAGATAACGAACATACGTAGCTGACGGTGCTTCTCTTCTTCCAAAATCCGTACGCAATTTGCGCACACATTCTGCAACATTACCATGATTTTCAAAGTAATGTCGCAATATTTCCCAGCATTGTTCAAGCGTATACACAACCATATATTCGTTCAGCGGAAGGATACAACTAATTATCTGTCAAATCAGACATGAGCTAAGTGTTACCATTAACGAAATAAGCACTAGTTGCAAAAAAAACGTTAGATGGCGGACCCGTTACTACCCGTAATAAATTGAAATATCTTATACAAGCCTTTGCATCGTTAAGGTTTGGATATTTGAAGTAAGACGAAAGTCGCCTTTGAACAGATACCTATTATTTGAATAGAGTCCAGTAATTTGAATGCATATTTTGGGGTCAAACTCCATCTTGATTTGCAGAACTTTGTTCTTTCCAGTAGAGGCTGCTGCGTTTTTCTAATCTCCACTGTATGACCTATAATTGAAGGTCTTCATTTTTAACTTTCTCATTCAAAGAGAAAGTTATTGTTTTCGTGAAAATATTTAACCTAGAGATTTTGATTTATTCTAACATTACGATGTTAGTCGGTCCGTCGTTAGTCTGTCCCACTGTGTGGACAGATGGACTTGGGCGGTGGGCGGGCCGTCTTTAAGGGTTCACCTGAAAAGACAATGACTAACAACGACAGGATGTGACAAATACATTTTTTTCATTCCAAGATATAGATTGCGGCTGATGAGTGGTCAAGGGGCTATCCCTCGCAAACTGTTTAATTATATTAAAAACTTGTACCTACTCGAACATAGAATTTTATGAGAAATTCCTTATTTTCATTTTACAACAAAGAATCGCAAAGTTTTTAAGGAAACACATATATGAAAAACTGGATTTAAATTTTTGTTTAAGATTCTCTATCGAGTTTAAAAATTGTTGAGCAGGTCGTGTAAATCGCGCACCCTCATATTCTTTAAAATCTGTAAAGTAAGATTAAACGTTAAGTTGGTGACTCCATTTTAACTCACACTCCTGGTTTTTAATACTGAGGTCGACAGTTTTATAATCAGGTTCGGTTTTTTTTTTTTTTAAATTCATTTTTATTTTCTTCAACTTAGAACTAACTTACATGCTAGACAAAAATTAATTAAAAACTAGCCTACTTATCTACTAACTTAACTAACTTACTTATCCTCTGCGGATATCCTAAATTAAACAATAACAACTTAAAAACTAATGCCTTTCGGCCTAAAATCTAATTTAATTATTTTAACATAAATTTATCTTTTTTTTTCTTGACCAAGAAACATATTTTGAAAAACTTGGTTTCGTGTGTTTTTTTTTATTTTTATTTAAACTTACTTACTAATTAAAACTACTTATGAACTAACTAAAACTACTTAGAACTAATTAAAGCTACTTAAAAATAACTTAAAAACTAGAACAGCCACAGCATAATCAGGTTCGGTTTTGAAAGTGTAAATCACATTGTCCTTATTTTGTTCTAGTTTTTCCATCTGCCATTCAATTTATGGAAGTTTCAAGCTTGCAGTTGGCTCACAGTTTCCATAGGTAACATCCTCCATGTACTTAAACGAAAAAGTTATTTTGAAACACATGAATTGTCAACTTATTATTTCCCCCACGGTTGCGTAGAATCGCAACGTTGTTTTACAAACAATCTTGATTAAGATTTCTTGTTAAGAGACATTTAACACAGTTTCCTTTATTTCACTGAATATGCATTAATATTATTTTATAAAACGCATTTTTCAGTTTCATTTTTTGAGTTTCCTAAAAATGGCATTCTGAACTTTTTGGACTCTTGAAATTTAGTTGAATTGAAGACTTTTCAAATTTTTCAATAATTTCACAGGTATTATAAGTAGTTGAAGATATAGCACTTAAACTAGCTAAAGTATAAATACCAGCTGAAACTGTTGCACTTATCATTTGAGCGGCAAGCCTTACCCTCATATTGTTAAAATTATTTGGAAAGATGTATGTGAATTGGGAGCCATTCTAAATGAATTATTTTTCTCCCTTAGATACAAATTCTCAACATTTTTCCAAATAGCTTTCTAGTCATAAAAAACAATATCATATTTCAAAAATTTATTTTATTTTAAATTTCGCACATGCCCTGATTGTAACACCCTTTTTTGGATTAAAAGATGGAATTTAATAACTTTTGATAATTCAACATCCGGGAAAAACATATGAGAAGACTACAATCCGCTGTGCGGGTCGTTTAATACCCTATCCCATCCCATCCTTAAAATTAATATCCCCAAAATGTGGTCTTTATATTCATAAAGTATTGAAAATGGCGTTGTCACAACATATTGTTCAGAAGGTTCATCAAATTCTTTTATGGTTCGACGAAAAACAACGTTTTTCTATTGCATATGCCTTGGGCTAGGGCATACAAATGTTTTTTTTTGTAAGAAAACGCCCCCAAAAAGTGGGCGGGGGTTAAAATGGTCTATAGACGAAATGTTCATATTAATACTATCAATGAGTGTGCATCAAAATTTTTTTTGAAAATTTTATAATTTGACCAGGAAAGGTTTTTTATAAAAAACGCCCCCATAAAGTGGGCGTGGCAAAAAACTTTATATTAACGAAATACAGATAATACGATTCTCTAAATATGCTGCTCAGACACTTTTTTAAAATTCCTTACGGTTTTCCTAAAAAGGGGGCGTGGCAGTAAGCGGATTTCAAAATTTTTTACACTTGTTCTGGTGGCACGGACCAGGATCCTATATACCAAATTTCATTATCCTAGCTCAAAATTTAAGGCCCAAAAATCGGTGACGAACAGACAGACAAACGGACGGACGGACGGACAGACAGACATGGCTAATTCGACTCAGCTAGCGATTCTGAGTTGATCCATATACTTTGAGGTATATGAAGCTAAATTATTTCTCTATGTTACGAACTAAGTATCAAAACTAATATACCCCTATGGGATAGGGTATAAAAATATTCCTTAGAGGAAAGCAATTCAAAATACCACGATTTTCATGTTTTTTTAACATCACAACAACGGTCGTGCTTAATTTCTTATTTATTCGAGCACAATAAATATCGCACACATATATTTTCATTTTTAAAGAAAACGATTTTCATGTTTCTAGCATCACAAAAGTTGTTTAACAATGTTAACGTTGATTTGAGAAATGAAAAAATGCCAGCGTGTTCAAATTAAGTGTTTTGGTGTTTGACGCAAAACCAAACAAGGTTCATGTTTGATTTTTTTATTTTTATAATTTGGCACGAGATACAAATTTTTATAGAGCTGGTGAGGGGTCAAGAACTACCCCCTCCGAAGAGTATAGCTGAGCAAGCATTACCGTGCCGCACCCTTCTCACCTACATCCAAGTTGCACCCTTGGTTTACCACATCTCACAACAATGTCCGTAATCTATCCAGCCTAAACGGCTTGACCGATTTTTTTCCAGGCTTTTTTTTGGCCATAATTACCAATTATATTATCAGTACCTGCCATATAAAAAATATACGTAACCTCAATTTTCTCGAAAATGTGTTATGACCTGAGAAGTTTTCACCGTAAATAAATTGGTGTCCATTGGGAATTGGGAAGAAGCCAGTTAGCGTGGCGTGAGAGCAGCAAAAGCGTTTCTTACAAGGGAGTTGGTCGTAAGAGTTTATAACGATCGGGTGTGTTATCCGCCAAATAAAATTAGAGTGCGGTGTTAGTATATAATATATATTTTATTTTGTCCGCCAGTAAAAGTGCAGTCGAAATCAGCTTAGTAAATGAGATATTTTAAGTGTGCGATTGTTAGCCGTATCTGTCAATCTATCAGTAGATTTATTAGTTCGTTGGTATTAATTAATGAGTAGTTTCAAATTTTCGTTGCCGGCGTAGAGTGTACGATTTGATATCAATGCTCTAGCTACATACGAAATACGTTCGAAAAAAATACTACTTTTCATTTGGAATGAAGTTTGCGCTTCACCATGAGGTAAAAGACTATTCACCACACCTTTATTGTGACCCAGTGATTCATTTGTGTTTTTACCTAGGCTGTTTTTACGTGAAGATTATCTGCCTATTTTGCCTATAATAAAACTGGAGATATATTGGAGTGTGGAAGAAGTGTCGGGAAAGCGATCGGTGGCCTGGAGGATAAGTTATCAGCAGCGTGTAGGAAGCATGGGTTCGAGTCCCAAGGCTTAGTTTTCTTTTTATTTTTATTGAAGTTTACAAGTATTAATGACGATTATTGGCTCATCAAATTGTACACATTATTAACTATCGTTAAAATTATTATTATTATAACGGGTGATTTATTAGCTGGTTTGGTTTTGGCAACACTGGTTTTGACAGCTGACGTGTGTTTAGTACCTTGTGTCACTGTCAAACAGCTTCAGTTTGGTTTGCAATTTAACCATGGATCGTCTCACAAATGAACAACGCTTGCAAATTATTGAATTTTACTATCAAAATTCGTGCTCGGTTCGAAATGTTCATCGCGCGCTGCTTCCATTTTATGATCGGCATTCTCGACCTTCTGAGCAGTCTATTCGGAAGATTGTGACCAAATTTCGCACCAAATTTACTTTGTTGGACATTAAACCACCAACATGTTTACGTACTGTGCGTAGTGAAGAAAATATTGCGGCCGTATCAGCTAGTGTGACAGAAGACCGCGAAATGTCGATTCGGCGCCGTTCCCAGCAGTTAGGCCTTTGTTACAGCACTACGTGGAAAATTTTGCGGAAGGATTTGGGCGTAAAGCCTTTTAAGATACAGCTGGTGCAAGAACTAAAGCCAGCCGACCTACCACAACGCCGAATTTTTGGTGAATGGGCTCTTGGAAAGCTGGCCGAGGATCCGCTTTTTTATCGAAAAATTGTGTTCAGCGATGAGGCTCATTTTTGGTTGAATGGGTACGTAAATAAGCAAAATTGCCGCATTTGGAGTGAAGATCAGCCAGAAGCATTGCAACAGCTACCAATGCATCCCGAAAAAGCCACTGTTTGGTGCGGTTTATGGGCCGGCGGCATTATTGGGCCATATTTCTTCAAAGATGATGCGAATCGCAGCGTTACTGTCAATGGTGAACGCTACCGAGCGATGATAACAAACTTTGTTTTGCCCGAAATGGAAGTTCTTGACTTGCATGATATGTAGTTTCAACAAGACGGTGCCACATGCCACACAGCACGCGAAACAATGGCGCAATTGCGAGGCAAGTTTGGTGAACAGTTAATTTCACGTTTCGGGCCGGTCAATTGGCCGCCTAGATCGTGCGATTTGACACCATTAGATTATTTTTTGTGGGGGTATGTCAAGGCTTATGTCTATAGGGACAAGCCCGCTTCGATTGACGCACTGGAAGCCCACATCCATGCATTCATTCGTGAGATACCGGCCGATATGTGTGAAAGAGTATGCCAAAATTGGACTCAGCGGATGGGCTACCTGAGACGCAGCCGCGGTCAACATTTGCATGAAATTATCTTTAAACATTAAATTGCAAGGTTCAAACTATCGATTCAAATAAATATTTCATTCATTTTTTCGATTTTTTTGTGTTTTTTTTTTAAACCTCTTAAAACCTCTTAAAAAATCACCCGTTATTAAGCACTATTTTTTTATGGTTCCAATTGTTTTATTTTCTTTTGTATTGTACAATTATTGCACAGTTGAAGGTGCATTCTATTTTATAATAACGGGTGATCCAAGTAGAGATACTTTTGTCAATAGCCTTTTTTGACAGATCACGTGTGAGTCGTGTCATGCTGTCATGTTATATTTGTTTAGTATTGTTTGGCATTTCATTATGGAAAGACTTACGCGTGAACAACGTTTACAAATTGTTCAACTTTATTATGAAAATTCACGTTCTGTGAGGAATGTGTTTCGTGCACTTCGCTCAACTTATGGTCAACATAATCGGCCTACTGAGCGTACTATTCGCAACACCATCACCCATTTTGAGACGCAGCATTCATTATTCTATAATATTCGACCGAATAGACCACGTCCAGCACGCTGTGAAGAAAATATAGCGGCCGTAGCTGAGAGTGTACACGAAGACCGTAGAGAGTCGATTCGGCGCCGTTCGCAGCAACTCGGACTGACGTCCGAGACTTGGCGACTTGACGCATTTTACGTCAAGATCTTAAATTGAAAGCGTACAAAATACAGCTTGTGCAACAACTGAAGCCGCTCGACCTTCCCAAGCGACATCGCTTCGCTCTATGGGCTCTTGAAAAGTTCCAAGAAGATCCGACGTTTTCGAGGCAAATTTTGTTTAGCGATGAGGCCCATTTCTGACTCAATGGGTATGTAAACAAACAAAATTGCCGCATTTGGGACGAAGAGCAACCTGAAGAGATTGAAGAACTGCCACTTCATCCAGAAAAAACAACGGTTTGGTGTGGTTTGTGGGCCGGTGGAATCATCGGTCCATATTTCTTTAAAAATTATGCCGGTGCGAACGTAACCGTCAATGGCGACCGTTATCGTGCCATGATAACCGACTATTTGATGCCTGAAATTGAAGCTCGTGATCTCGGCGACATTTGGTTTCAGCAAGACGGCGCCACTTCCCACACATCGCATCAATCAATGGACTTATTGAGAGAACATTTCGGTGAGCACATAATTTCACGTTTTGGGCCGGTCGATTGGCCACCAAGATCGTGTGATATCACACCGTTAGACTTTTTCCTGTGGGGATATGTAAAGTCAAAACCTTATGCCGACAAACCCGCTTCGATTCAGGCCTTGGAGGAAAACATCACGCGTGTCTTTCGCCAGTTACCAGTCGAAATGCTCGAACGAGTGATCGAAAATTGGACTCAACGGATGGACCATCTGCGACGTAGCAACGGCCAACATTTGATAGACATAATCTTCAAAAAATAAATGCCAAAGAATGTTCTTTCAAATGATAATAAACATTCTCCATTAAATTTGAGTTTTCTGTGTTTTTTTCTTTAAAAAAGTAGGGAACCTCGAAATGGATCACCCTTTAGCCATATTGGCTAAGGTGTGAACAAAAGGGTGGCAATGTTGCGGCGCTCTTGGGGTGAATTTTCAATCAAGGGGATAAGTATTTTTTTTACAATTATAGTTAAATTCTTTTATTTCTCGTTTATCCCCTTCCTGGAACTGGATTGCAATAAATTTAGTATAAAACAACTGGATGCTAGTTTTTAATGTCCTGATTCGCGAAAGTGGAATGTAACAAATGGCTCTAACGATTTTGATTGAAATTAAAAAAATAAGTTACAAAATTGATAAAAGTATTCTATACTATGAGCATATTAGTTCTAACCAAACTGCATGCCCAGTTTTTTTTTGAGAAATCCCACATAACCTATTTTTGGATTCAGACCATATAAAGAAAATTGTCAATTTCTGAAACAATTCCACATAATTAATTTTTGCCCAACTATCCGTAAACGGAATTTTCAGTTTTGACCAAAAACGGAAAATCATTGTTTTTACATAGACACCTATTCTTTCAAATTCCAAAATAAACGTTCTTATAATTACGTTTCGAAATTATTTATTTCATT
Source organism: Rhingia campestris (assembly GCA_932526625.1). NCBI lineage: Eukaryota > Metazoa > Arthropoda > Insecta > Diptera > Syrphidae > Rhingia > Rhingia campestris. The sequence goes on from OW052182.1 coordinate 21,904,135, forward strand.
TTTAGTAAATTTTGATATTCATCAAATTCTCTCATGATTGGGAATTGATCTAACGCCCAACTCGCTGTGAAAGAGAAAGTTGCGTACGACCCACTCGTGCACCGACCGCTCGTTTGAACTTAAATTAACATCAGATTTGGGTAATAATTTTGAAACGTAGTTTGTTAGAAAAATAATTTAGCTAGATATACCTCAAAGTATATGGATCGACTCAGAATCGGTAGCTGAGTCGATTAATCCTTGTCTGTCTGTCCGTCCGTCTGTATGTCACCGAATTTATGCCATTCAATTTTCAGCTGAAGTGATGAAATTTGGTATATAGACACTCTGTCCGACGAAGCAGAACAATTAAAAACATTTTTAAAATCCGTCTGAAAAGGGACCACGCCCCCTTTTCAGTAAAACGTTATTTTTGGCCAAATGGTCATGATTTTTGAAAAAAAAGTGTCTGAATAGCATATTAAGACAATTTCAATATCTTTATTTCGTCTATATAAAGTTTTTTGCAATGCCCACTTTTTGGAGGCGTTTTCATAAAAAAAAATTCCGGTACAATTTTAGGAAAACTTGAAAAAACTTTAAATGAAAATATTTCGATAATAATACTATGAACGATTCATCTATAGATCATTTAATCCACGCCCACTTTTTGAGGGTGTTATTCTAGAAAAACGATGTGTGAAGCCTATCCATATAGTATAGGTCATAGAAAAACGTTGTTTTTTGTTGAGCCACAACATATTTAGATAAACCGTCCGAACAACATTCATTTAGTTGTTAGCAACCCTACTTTTTGGGGCATTTATTATTAGAATAGGATGGGATAGGGTATTCAACGGTTCGCACAGCGGATTGTAGCCTTCTCATATGTTTTGTTTTCTCTTTAAAAACAAATATTTTTAAGTGCGCCTTTTCAGAAGAAGCGACAAGAAAACCGCTTCAGGAGTCTTCTTCTGGTGCTGCAGTCATGGCTTCAAAGGTCTCTTCATCCTTAGTGATTTTATGCCCTCTAGGGGTTGTCACCCGTAGCATAGGTTAAGTTGATAGCGACGGTCGTGTTTCAACACGAGGGGTGGGCAGGCCAACCTTTGCATAATATCTGGCGTCTTTCGGATCATAACCAGTGAACCCGCTATGAGAGATCACTTTTGGGAATCCTTTCTTGCGTATTAGGGTATTTTAGCGTAGTTTTATTTTTAGAAATAGGGTGTATTATTCCATTTAAGTTTAGTTAAATTTAGTTTAGCGTAGGTTTTATTTTCGTGGTTTTCCCAAGCTTTATCCTAACTAGGGGACAAGGTCATTGGGCAGTTCTTCTGTCTTTTAGTTCCCCTCATTTAGTCCGCCCGAGGTCTTGCACGTATAAAAAGGTGGTGCATGATGGGTAGGCAATAACTTCCACGTCCGCGAGCGTGCCGAGCCTACCTCACCTGCTCACAACTAGGTCATAGTGGTATATTGGTTTTTTTCGTTAAAAAACTCATTCGGGGGTCATCTATTAAATTTCATAATTTAAATTTATAACGTGAATACAAATATTAATTTTCATTTCATTCATCGGATTTTTCTTTGTCAATTTTTGTAAATTCTTAGGTTCGGTGGTTTGGGGTCCAAAACGTTGTCGTTCACTTGAAAACAAAATCACTTCGCGTTTCGAACACAACCCGAACGGTGAACAAGACCAGCATCTAGCAACCTACTTAAGAGAAGTTGCACATTTTAGAGTTTGACAGCTCGCTCACAGGAATTTTTTTTATAGCAAATTGGCGCCCAACGCAAAGTGGGGAACGTCTTAGTCATCTTTAATGTGCGATGCAGAGTTTTTGACTAGCCTTATGTAGCTATAGCAAGTTTATTTGGATAATTGAACTCAAGATTTTAATCAAACCTAACAATACGATGATGGACAAATTCGAAGAAGTGTGTCTTGCGATTCTGCCTGTCTGTCGGTCTTTGCATGCAACTGTAGGCTAAACGGTTGCGTGGATATAGTTTATATTTAGAATATGAGGTTCCATGGTTAATAGCCAGGAGGTTTTTTCTAATTGCCTATATTGGTTCCAAATAATGATTTTCATTAAACTTAACCTTACGACCATAACGAGTTTGACATTATTCTGTAAGCCAAGGACTTTGTGACAGCGTCAAACTAACCTATGCATTCACTATCCTTCTGATTTTGGATAATTCGCTCACTCAGGAGAGATTGCAAACTTGCAATTTGGAATAGGGGCTAAACAGGAGGTCCCATTCTTGGTGACAAAAATATCACATACAAATTAATAGTGAGGATAAGTTTAGGGCTCTGTATGGGCCGTTAACGCAAGCTATTTCTTTTTCTATGCTCTATATGCATATATCGTGGATTAGAAGGGTTACAATATTTCGTAAATCGATTCAGGAAACCTTTTGAAAGAGCAGGTGAATTTTTGATCAGAGTCCAAGTATAGGCTTATACTGTTCCCTAGAAGCTAGATTCCGAGTCCCTCATAATATGTTCAGATCCTATGGATCCAGTTGAGTGGTTGATTAATCTTCAGGGCGATTTCGACAGCTAATTTCTGCGAATATTATATTCAGAGGTAGAGGATTTTGGAATCATGCTATTCATCGTAAGTTTGACACTAGCTTCATATTGGTTACTTTTTTAGACACTATCCTTCAGATTGTACTGATATATGAACGCCATGAGTATTGGTCGCACGATTGCGTTAATATCCACACCTATTTTGGAGTAAGGTTTCCGTTTCTTGCCAAAAAATCAGTAGCATGGATGGAAACGATCTCCTGACTTCTAAGCCGTGTGATTGAGATTCAGTTTCCAATTAAGCTTCCGGTCTAGAACTATGCTCAATTATTTCGCACTTGAAACCACTTTTAGACGTATGTCTCCTATATCTATTTATCTATAGTTCTTCAGTCTGGTCTTCAAGGGGATAACCGTAGGGTGTCTATAGTGACTTTTCCAACACCGTATTAGATACAGTATGATGCCTCTCATCAAAATATCTAATAACCATGCTGGAAAGGAAGAACGTGGACCACCTCTCCGTATTATGGCAATTTTGCCATATTCAATTTTTGTATATCACTCCTCACCAAGTCACAGCATGAGCTTATAATATTTAATTTACATTCCGAATCCTTTTTTGAATTTGGAAATCAGGCATTTGGCAGCAAAGCACCTACCCCCTTCTCATAGAAACGCAGTTTCTTTGCAAGTATTTCCCACTCAACCGTAAATTACATCCCAACAATATTTGTCTTGTGTCAATGTTGATATATTACCGCCAACTACAAACCAACTTTTTAAATCCACATCCTCCCTTATCCTCGCAAAATCTAAACTTTTTTTTTCTTTCTTGTCCGCAAGGTTACAGCATTTTATTGTACTTTACCCTATTTGGTCCTTTTCGGATTCACTCCATAACAAGTGTCCTTGCGTCGTTCTGCATATTTCCCAGTGTGTTATGGGTGCTGCTTTGCTGTGGTAAGGATAATGTGTTCTCTGCTGCATTATTATTAGTTTTTCGTTTCTCTGCATTATTTTACACCATCATGAGCTGAATGCAACTACTTCGAGTGGGTGGGGTATGTCCTTTTTTTTTTTGCTATTTGTTCACACCATGCAAGGAGTGAAACATGCGAAAATGGATTTTCCACAACTAACTCCTTCCTCCGTTGGTAACCGAAATTGCGGCGACACACATTGTTTGTGGCGAACTTGGGGTGTGTGTGTTGAGCAGTCACTGTGTATACTCGTCCTTTTGTGTTATTAGTTTGGTTGAGACTATTCATCAGTACTGTGTACACGTACTTCCTGCCAAAAGGAAGCACCAAGCAATGCAACTGTAAATCTTTATTAAAAACGAAAAATGTGTAGAATTCCGCACGCTATACAATTTACACAGGAGTATAATGGGAAATTGAATTAAGACATGGTAGGGATACTTTTTGTGGTATGCGTGGGTTTGAGTGTAATGTCTAGAGGTTGGGACATGCTGGAGAAAAAATATACATTTTCTGTACTTTTAATGAACATGAATGTGTCATGTAAATGCACACTCTAATTAGGCAGTAAGGAGATGCATGACACAAAATGTTACGTATACGTCAGAGTGGATCTAAGGGATAACGTTCATGGGTAACACATCATTGAATACAATCTAAAAGTTTCTTCAAATACCATGACCAGCACACAAAATGGCTGCCACACACAGGACTGTCCTTGGAATGGCTTTGTTCCGAGTCAATATTGAATGTGGATGATACGAGGTCATGCCAAATATAGGTGGAGGAGTGGTTCACAATACGAATATTGTGATGGTGAGAATCTATATTGAGTTATGTCCTTTTGTCAGACATTGTCGTAAAGTTTTCTATTGTTACTCACACCTGTCGGTGTGTGAGTGAGTGTCCATATCTTCCTAAAGTCGAAATCGTGTGATTTCGAAAACTCTCGTCTTGTGTGGGTGAGCATTTCTACTGAGTGCACTTTTGTTAATTAAAAGTTTTTGGTCAAGCTGAAGTTGAAGTGTTATATCTTCATTAGCTGTTGGTAGTGTAGGACGGAAATAACGACCGAGTAGGTATGATTTAAGTGGTCGAAGCGCATTTATTGATTTATCAGATGAGTAATCAAAAAATACGATTCGTCAGCTACACAGATACTAAGAGATATGAAATCGTAATCATTTTTCTATCAAAAGGATCTCCCGAACAGTCTATGTTGTATGTGTAACCCATGAATAGAAGAAAGAGGTTTTGTATGAAATTTTCTCATGTGAGGCGAACGGTTATATAGTGGTTGCATGATGTTTGCCAGATCTTTTTCGACTCAGCTTTTGTATAGACTGCTGTGCTGGTGAAAAAATATCTTTTTGCTCTAAAAAGAGTTACATCAGCTAGAGTTGTGGCTCTCAACTGAGGCGTTCTCGGGTAGCGGATAGACGAACTCTCTGGAGTATCACTTGTGTATCAATATTAGCATGTCTTTAATAAAAAAAACCTCCTCAGGAGGCAGTTGAAAAATTTAGGAACGGTGGCACCTATGATGAAAATAATAAAATTTACATGTTACGGAAAACAGGAGAATATCGGAATTTTCATTGTAAGGCAGGGCACTTGAATGAGATGGTGGCGGTTGATCAATCCCGTAGTGGGTACCGTTGCTCGGTGATGGGTCCGAGTCCTAGGGGTATCTTATAATTAAAACTGGCCATCCTAGTTGGGAGTTGTGCTTTGAGTTGAATACCCAATCATAGAAAAACTCAACTATTGCGAAACAACCAATAGCCTGCGAAAGGACTAACTACGTTGGGGGTTATTCTAAATGTAAAAAGGACAACGACATTCGTATCTTTATATGGAATGTAAGAAAGCTTAACAGGAACAGGAGCAGCCGAACAAATAGCGAAAGGCCTAACTGCTATAAATTTGACATTACTTCCATCTAGGATATACTATGGGATGGGCAGAGCAAAAAGAGGATGAAAAACTGTAACATTTACTCAGGACCGTGTTGTAGTGAGCTTGTGCCAAACTTATGCTTGGAGTCTTATCCTTTCGAGATATAAGTAAACGCGTTTCAACAATCCGCATGCGCATCCACATCCGCCAACATAATCCTTATATATGCTCACTCTCCCCTGGAGGGAAATATGACATTGCTAAGTACTATTTATACGAGCTCCTGAATAAATGAGCGAATACTCTAGTACGATGTTAAAATCGAGTATTTTAACACAAAGATAAGAAGAGAAGGCATCTTTTGGAGTATACATCACGTCTGGCAATGGACTTAGGATAATTGATTCCGCTACGGAAGGAAATGATTATTTAGTCACCACATGGTTTCCTCCCCTTGATATCCATAAGGGGACATGGCGGTCTTCAAATCAATGAACGGCAAATGAAATTGATCACATTGCGAAAGACTAAAGGCACGCATCCAGTATTTTGTATGTCCAAACATTCCGAGGGTCTAACATCGACTCTGACCACTACCTCTTTAGAGCCAAGGAAATAACATCCACCATGTAGCAATATGCAAAAGAGGGTGAAAAAAATTGTATGTCAAAAGACTGCAATTACAAGAGATCGACAATTCCTGAACGCGTACCTTTTAAGCTCTCAATTTACATCATACCACCAGCAACTACTGTCGTAGAGCAATGGCCGCAACTGATGTGCTAGCTGCTGGGTTTCTCGTGCCCACCAGCAAGAAACCCCTTTGATGCAGAATGCCATCAGATGCTCGCAAGCAATAACGTAGCCTACAACGGAAAGCTGCAGGTAAAGGCGAGAGATGAGCTCTATAGACAATTAAGTAGGTTGTCCCCTACTTCATTGTCTATAGAGCTCAATGGCAGCTTCACCTGCACCTGCAGCTTCGCGTTGTAGGCCACGTTATTGCCTGCGAAAGACGAAAGAAGACAAAATCGTGCGATCGAGGATATAGAGAGATGCCATTCCAGGAAATATGTTCGTAAGTTGTACCAAAGTATAAAACATCAAAACCAGTGATACAAGGATCGAACAGAATCCTGTCTATATGAACATAAAAACTCGTAGTTGGGACACAGTCGGTGCTGAGAATAAGGAAGAACTACTTCTAAAACTCTTAAACGGCGCAGTCAGAATGAACCATTTAATGTTGGCGACGAAAACGAACACTACCAACAACCTGACCAAAGTGAATGGAGGAAAGCAATATCTTAAATTAAGCTTAACAAGGATGCTGGAAATGACGGCCTTCCTGCCGAACTTTATAAAGCCGGTGAAAGTGATTTGGTAAATGACATTCACCAGCTACTAACCAAAACTTTTTCGGATGAAAGCATGTCTGAAGAACGGAAGCTCAGCATCATTTGCCGATCCGCCATAAAGAAGACTTGCTGAACTACTTCAGCTATAGAGGTATAAGTCTCCTCAACATCGCCTACAAGTTTACCAACAACCTGATTGGCGCTTTTCCGTGTGATTTTAGGCCAGGAAAGCCACCAACTGATTAAATCTTCACCCTTGCCATATCCTATGAAAAATCCGATAAGTCCAAATTGATACCCACCATCTATTTATTCATTAAGTAGATGAGGGTAACCCCAGCATATGTTGTTGAAACGAAAGGACACACGAAATTGACGAATTGGACAGAACGTCACCATTAAAAAATAGAAAGTACGGATCTTTGTCTACCTAAGGTCCGTTATTAACTCTGATAAAAAACATCTGGTTAGAAATAGAACGAAGAATTGCTCTTGCCAATCGCTGCTGACGCCCTCACTTAAAAAATAAAGGATCTCCTAATCAGAACCATATCGTCCTAGTTTTGCTCTATGTCCCGCAAGAAGAAATCGTTTTGAGCAAAACAATCGTTGTCTCATTTGCGTTGACGAGTGAGATGGAGATTCAACCAAGAAGTTTATGAGATGTAAAGCGACATAGACCTGGTCAAAAATATTAATACTCGACGGGACGCAAAGTTTTCGATTTTCAACAATTCGTCAGACGCAGTAGAGCAAGACGTCGCCTTAAGTTGAAGCCAAACTCAGGCTACTTAAACTGTGCATATCGAGCCAGTTAGTTAGAGATCGAGCTAATTGGAGAATCATATTTCTTAGAGCCAGGTTCATTCCGGATTGTAACACAAATACTATATAGTTCGCTACGGTTGTGTCTCCTAAAAGTTTCATCGAACACTTTTGTATTATTTCCAGTAAGTATAAATATGGGCGAAGTTCAGAAATCCACAGAGCAAATGCTTATTACAGATTTTTGGTCTGTGGACCAAAATTTACTTTATGTAAGGTAAGCGTTAATCGAGCTTACGCGAATAGAGTGCTTGACAAATTTTGTTGCAAGACAGAACCAGATTGCTTGATCCCAATCCCGAGAAAACCCATTACGACGCTAATGCATTTGCTTTGCGAGAGACGTTTTGCAATGCAATCGGAAAGAACATTCAGACCGATCTTTGCACACTTTCAACTTTAGTTGTCCATATAGTGCTTATATGCATTACACATTAAGACCAGAAAGGAAGGGTCATTACCAAAACCGAGCCAGAATATGACAAGTGCCAAACCAAAAAAGCTTGTATGGCAGTAAGGAACAACACTATCTAAGTTAATAGAGACACATGGTACTGGCTTTTACCACCTAAGAAATCAAAAAAATGAAGCTATACCTCCAAGATGACGTCATCTTATTTTATATGAAAGTTTAGATTTCACTCTCCAAGCCTATGCAACTTTAGAAGCTGAAGTTGCCTAACCCATAGAGAAAGAAGGAGAACATGAGCAAAAGAACTTTAAAGGGTATCACAATCCTACCACACGGACTTAAGTACGGCGGGGTAGGATGCCCTCTACTTTACCAACCCGTTAGCATTACCTAACCCAGTCAGTATATGGCTTCCATTGATTCCACACTCTGGCATACTTGGTCAGATCTTGTCTTGTATAAGCAAATTCTTAACTCTGAAAACGGTTAACATGCCTACGATTTGTTAAACATATGCATTTTTTGCAATAGCCCTTTCTATGTATGTTGTAATTTTATCATGGTTATGCCCGATGTAGTCTATTTTAAACTCGTCAGAAAGATCAGCAAGCGTTTCGAACAGAAGGTCTACAAATTGGTGACTTCTAAGAATTCGTTGAAGAAGCTCTTTTCTGATTTGACTAATCCCAGATTCTTCCTTCCCTTCCAGTTTTTCTAATGATGTGGGAAGGTTTGAATACCGTCAAGATTAGTCGTCAAATGTTGAGTGCTACCAGCCCATCTGACATCATTGGTATTTCTGGGTCCGATGCTGCTGAATCTGCCAACCATAAAATCTCTTAATGGTTCGATGAAAGCGAATTAGTCTCATAGACTGCCAAAAACTGCCCTACGAATTGATGCAACTAATAGGTTAAATCAATACACCCCAACCTCCAATTAATATTGAAAGGAAAATTCATAAATCCTCTCAAAATTAAACCATTTAATAATATGATCTCCATGTCACATGGCACTAGCATCATCAATCCGAAATATTGAATCACAATTCATAACTCAAGAATCACCACCACACAATCACTCGACCTAAATTGGCCCGAACGACCACTCGCACAAAGATAGAGTGCTTACATCAAATCTCTAGTGATTTTCCATTTCATTTGGAAACATTTGTCGCCCCACAACGTGTGCGTCCCTTCCGACTGACCAGTCAGCAGGCACACACACACCCCCGCACACAGAAAATATTAATTCCCCTAATGCCCATTCAACTCATCCGATAACGCCAACAACGGTGGCAGGGGTGCGCGATGGCATAGCACGGTGGCTTCAATCCGAGTCAAGAGCAAGGGCATTCATGGAAAAAATCAATACCAAAGGAAGCAAAAAAAAGGAAGTGACACATAAGGGGATACGATTCTCTAAGGACACACCAAATCGGATGGACACACATAATTTAATAAAAATGTCAAATCTGTCAAACACAATTTTTTTCGATCATAAACATTTTTTTTTCGGACTTCCATGTCCATCTAGGAGTACAACTTTATGACGTCCCAATCCAACGAAAGAAGTATAGAAAAGGAAAATGTGAGTCCTCATCAAATGCCATTTCAAATATTGGAATGGACTGTGTCGAGGAGTGTGGTGCTTTTAAAATTATTTGGTTCGCATTGTATGGATGAAAAGAATCCTTTGGCACCCTTCTGGTGTGCCCACCTACCACGTAAGCATCGAACATAAAGTTCAATTTGGGTTCAATTTCATGAATTATTACAACAGCAGGACTCGAGGGAGTCTCTGCCCCTTTGGAGTCACTCTGGAGTGTATTAAAAACTCATAATTTCATTATACTGATTGGACGTGTCTGATTTCGAAATCTGAGCTTGATGGGGGCGCTGTGTGATGAAGGGGCTACCCTTTTTATCCTTGTTCGGCTCGATTATGTGGATATTTGATGGTGACGTGACACTGGTTGCCTTTGCATGGGTTCTCGTTTAAATGGTTGGTTGGTCGGTTGATCGCCGATGAATGGACGATGATGAGGTAGGTGTCTGCGGGATAGGGATTCAGTGATGGTGATGAAGTATAATGCGTTGTGGTCACATGGAAATTGATTTAATGAGGTTGAGCTTGGTAGTTTTTTTTATGACAGTATGGCTTGATGGATGAAGGGCGAGTTGTTAAGCAAATCAATTCTGACAAAAGCCAATGAGGGAGAAGGTCTTCCATCATTTCTGACTATTGAATCAGTTCTCTTGGCAAAATGAACTACCTTTGGGTAGGCGAAATAAATGTTGTATCTTTAAAACTCTTTAAAATCCGATACGGAATTCAAGACAGCTTTGCAATTTTCATTGCTAGATTCCGGAATGAACCTAGGCCTCATCCAACATACTTCTCCAATTAGCCCGGTCCTTAGCTAACTGCCTCCAGTTGCGCACTTCAAGTTGGTTGAGGTGGGTTTCTAGGTTTCTACTTGTGCTTAAGGCGAGGTATGCCTCAACTACGTCCGACGTCTGGCTGGGAATCGAAGACTCGACGAGCCGGAGTATTGGTGTCCATTCGTTCTACATGCGCAGTTTTTTTGACTTAGTGCATGTCGCTGTTTAGCCCTCATAGCTCACGATTGAATCTGCGTCTCTAGAGCCCGCAAATGCAAACGGGACCGTAGGTTTTTCGAAATCCACTTTTGATACATGAATCGTATCAAAAGTGGCGTAGAGCAGGACTGAGATGATCTTGTATAAGGTCTCCTAAGTAGTTCATGTGAGGGCTTTACTACTAAATTGCCTTCTTAGCCCGGTTGACAAGAGTGATTCATCGTTTAATTTCTGACGACAGGTTGTTGTCAGAGTTAATAGCAGAGCCGAGGTAGGAAAAGTCCCTTACTACCTCAAAGTTATATCTGTCAATGGTCAATGGTGACGTTCTATCTACTTCGTAGATGTTGTATGCTCTTTTGTGTTGACAGCATATTATATTTGGTCTTATCCTCATTTACTGCTAATCACATTTTTTGCCGCTTCCTTCTATATACTACAAAAAAAATCATTGGCGTATGGTAGAGGTTCCACCGATTTATGCAAGATTGTGCCTGTGCTGTTGCCTCCAGACTTATATTGGCGAACTGGTCTTGATGGGGATTGTTAAAGAACTTGAACATAAGACTTCTTCCCTGACACTTATAACAAATCCACATCGGAATAGTCGAAGTTTCTGCTCAATATAACACGGTCTGTAGTAGTCATACTTTTTCATCATCATTTGCCCCGGCCCATCTCAACGTATTTCCTGGATGTTAGTAATGTAATGTATAACCTGGAAGCTCCAATTTATTGGATAACCTTATTACACTGGGCCATCAGTTTCTACTCCGGAATTGAGCGCTGCCGTTGGCCTCTTAGCTCTTCTGTCACCATCTCTGTTTAAGGGTCCTGACCAATATGTCGGACCAGCTCAAGAATGTTGTTTACTTTGTCCATCCCAACGGTGGCTGGTAACTCCTACTTGACGATTTTTCCGCTGCCTTATTGGTTTTTCGATAGTGGATCTTACGCCAAGATAGTTTTTGTCCGCTAGTGGTGTTCTTAGCATTTGGACTCTTAGCATTTGAGATGACGTTCATTTTAGTAAAAGGACGCGCGCCGTGGCGTCCCAACTAGCATCGGGGAGTCGTTTTTTTATGTTCGTTACATTCGCAGAATCTTGCACGAAAGTTGGTGTTTCCTTTTAAGCGAGTAACTAATAAACTTTTTCATTTCTTTGATATTTGATATTTCTTTGATATTTGTTGATATTTTTAGAATTCTAATTAAGCTAAATAACAGTTGTATCGTACAAAGTCGAATGGTACAAATATGTGATATCTTTCTTTAAAGGAAGACATAGCATTATTTCATTCACCTGACACTGCACACATATCTTTTTCCCAGAACCCCAATTTAACCGTTAAATCTCCGTTTTTTATCATACTTGTGACCCCATTATACAAACTAAACGACCATTTATACAAGGTGGGCCAAAAGAAGTCATCCTATGTTGTTTGGCTCTCGGAATATCGGTTGTGTCCGGCGCAGTGTGTGCCGTTGCTCCGGTCTGTTGGAAACACTTGTCCTCCAGTCCTAATTCGTATAATTGCGACAGAAAAAAACTCGGCTAACATGGCCCTATAGCCCATGGCCCATGGCCACCGTCCACTGTTGTCGTTTGACCAGCGGCGTTCCGATGACTCCTACAGCGTGAACAGGGCACCATTCAGTAACTTTGAGCGGGTGTAATGGCCCTTGTGCATTACTCGTGGATTTTCGGTGCCCCAGAAGCGATAGTTATGCTTGTTCATGTATCCGCTGAGGTGGAAATTAGCCTCATCGCTCATAATGATTTTGGTCGAAAAAACATCCCCTTCGTCCTAGAGATTGAGGATGGCTTGGGCATAGGTTACACGTGTTTGGCGGTCTACAGGCAGCAGCTAATGCATGGACTCTACTTTGTACGAGAACATGCGTAAGTCTTTGACCAAAGGGACGACCGGCGGATGGCTAATTGCTAGGCACGGCGTCTGGTCGATGTTTCCGGCAATTGCTCGACATCCTCGGCAACAGCGGCGATATTCTCGGCACAAAGGGACGACCGGCGGATGGCTAATTGCTAGGCACGGCGTCTGGTCGATGTTTCCGGCAATAGCTCGACATCCTCGGCAACAGCGGCGATATTCTCGGCACAAATGGCGCTCCGGGGCCGGCCACTCTTGGCAACGCCTCGTGTGGTCCCATACTCTTCAAGGTTGGTGGCCAAACGGCGTAGTGTTTGCACTTGTATTCTACATCTGTCTAGTCCACAAATGTCAAAACAAAAATAAAAGCATCTTCCAATAGGGTGATCTCTTTTGGCCTACCTTGTCTTAATAGTCTTACTCTCCACCAATCCTAGAATTGGCATTTCCGATCCAGAAAGGCATAGTATTTCCTGAATCTATTAACTTAAAGAAATCATAAATGTAAATGTGTTTTGTAATGAGAGGAGTATGTGACAGTGAGGAAGAAGTGATTGTGAAAATGAGTCGGTCTAGGATTACTTGTGGGTGGCTAGAAAAGGAGCGCAAACATGTCAAAGGGAAGGATGGGCTTCCTGAATGATCGATAGTGGGCAAAGGTTAGGCGAGAACTAGGATGTAGTTTGATAAAAGGCTGAAAAGTGAATAACATTTATGTAAAAACTAAGGTTAAGAGTTAAGAGACAAATTATCTCCTTATTGAGGATGAATTGTACAATCCAAAATAATATCAATGGTAAAGCCGAGCAAAACAGCTATTATTACATAAAATTTAAAATAGCGTGCTCTCTAAAAATAAATGAATTTAAATATATTTCTTCATAATTTATTTATTGACATTCCATTTCTTGCAGATATTTTCAAATATCAACAATTGTCAATACGTCAGTACCACCCACAGAATACCCATCCAATGCCATTACCCTCAATAGACTGGATCTCCTTCACTTTTTTTTTGAAAATGCAAACGTAAACGGAAGTCTCTGTTACCGGAAAATTGGAATAAAATTTATGGTCCAGGATAAATCCACTTCCTGCTGGAAGAACATAGTTTTCTGTTGATACCTAGTGCTAAAGAATGAAAAAAAAAAAACACACACACACCACCACCTTTCCGTGCACTTTCCTTTTATATTCTTTCACAATTTTCAAGAGAGTGGATTTTCACTTGAGTAACAACCTTGTCCTTCCGGAGCACATTTTCGTCCTGTTCTTTCCTTTCGTTTGCCGTTCACCTTCATTTTTAGTTATGCAGTTCACATTTTATTATTTTTTTTCGCCATGCTTTCCGCGGACAAAAAAAGCCACTCGGTGAGGTAGAAAATTTTAACGAAACTTTGTCGACATCAATGCATCTAGGATTCTAGGTATACCATGAAGGAGCGCAAGTAATCCTTAGAAAAGCATCTTTGTGAACAAAAAGAAAATGGATGTCGAATTTATGTTTATTGGGTGAAGATTTTGCGAGGCGACATTAATTTGATTTACTCTCGGTATCGAGGATATTATTTCTGAATTGTGTGAAGTGGTTAATGGGAAGCGGTAGAAATATTTTTACAGGATAGGCACCAAGTAAGTCATCGATTTTGGGAGTTGGGTGCCGTTCCGGTTCACTTTTAATCGATCGAAGGGAAAGATAGATAGTCTGTTTTACTTAAGAATGTGTTATTTATTACCGACATAGGGGTGTCTTTTAAGCCGTCCGCAACATGCCTCTTTTGCTGTTCCTTCGTTTGGTGAAAAAAAGTGAGAACGTCAACTCTTGCCAACGAACGTTTCCAATTGCGCCGATAATATAATGGCGCAAACGCTTCGTTGGGGTGGAGCTACCAGGAACCATCCTCCCGCATACATCCAAATCATATTGGAGTTCACGAGGGATCATCTTCTTTCACCCATCGATTCATTCTGGCCGTCCTGCCTAAGGATGTCCGTCTAGAGTCTCCAACTGTCTGTGGGCTTCGACTTAAGACGATTACCAGTCCCACATTTATTTTGTTCGTGAGTCTCCCTATTCGGATTAGCATTTCGAATAACGCACATTATTGCGCATCGGCGATATGCGTTAAGTCATTTTTTGACAGTATGAGTTGAATTTCCTCCGAAGTTGTCCGACGAAGAATTGCTGCGGAATCAATCGAACGCGATTATATGCTTTTTATCTTAATCCGCAATGGATACCTCGAAAGTAAATTGAGTTCCGATTGGAACTGACTTTCGTTTCCTCATCACGAGAGGAGGGCCAGTGAAAAATCATTAAGGTGTTGCTACGGCTGGGCATCGAACCCAGACCTTCTTCGCGGCAGTTAATCGCACTAACCATGGCGCCACTGAGCCGGTCGACCTAGGGCTATATCGCACGGAAATTACGATCACTCGATGTACCTGTTTTTGTTGCATTTTCTGGATCTGAAGATGAATGAATAATGGCTAATGGAACTATGGCTGACATTTACTTACTTACTTACTTAAGTGGCGCTACAGTCCGGAATGAACCTGGGCCTCAACCAACATGCCTCTCCAATTAGCCCGGTCCTTAGCTAACTGCCTCCAGTTGCGCACTCCAAGTTGGTTGAGGTCGGTTTCCACTTGTGCGCGCCACTTAAGGCGAGGTCTTCCTCTACTGCGTCCGACGTCTGGCTGGGAATCGAAGACTCTGCGAGCCGGAGTATTGGTGTCCATTCGTTCTACATGTCCTAGCCATCTTAAACGTCCAATGCGGAGTTTTTTGACCAGGGGCATGTCGCTGTACAGCTCGTATAGTTCTTGGTTGAATCTTCGTCTCCATAGCCCGTCAACGCAAACGGGACCGAAGATTTTTCGAAGAATTTTCCTCTCGAATCTACCAAGGATTTCTTCATTAGCTTTTGATACGGTCCATGCTTCAGCGCCGTAGAGCAGGACTGGGATGATCAGGGTCTTATATAGGGTTTCCTTAGTAGTTCGAGTGAGGGCTTTACTACTAAATTGCCTTCTTAGCCCGAAGAAACAGCGGTTGGCAAGAGTAATTCTTCGTTTAATTTCTGACGAGATGTTGTTGTCAGAGCTAATAGCGGAGCCGAGGTAGACAAAGTCCCGTACTACCTCAAAGTTATATCTGTCAATGGTGACGTTCTGTCCAATTCGTCGATGTTGTGAGTCCTTTCGTGATGACAGCATATACTTAGTCTTACCCTCATTTACTGCTAAACCCATTTTCGCCGCTTCCTTCTCTATACTAGCAAACGTGGCTATGACATCACGTTGAGTCCTACCAATGATGTCAATATCGTCAGCGTATGCTAGTAGTTGCACCGACTTTTGGAAAATTGTGCCTCTGGTGTTGGCTTTGGAGTTTTGCACAATTCTCTCAAGAATCAGATTAAAGAAGTTACATGACAGCGCATCGCCTTGCCTAAATCCTTTTTTGGTATCGAATGTGTCGGTGAGGTCGTTTCCGACCCTGATGGAGCAGCGAGAATTCTCTATCGTCATCCTACACAAACGGACGAGTTTGGGCGGTATACCAAAACTAGACATGGCTCTATACAGTTCGTCTCTATAAATGCTGTCATATGCGGCTTTGAAATCGATGAATAGGTGGTGGGTATCGATTTGGACTTCTTGAGTTTTTTCCAGGATCTGCCGAAGTGTGAAAATTTGATCGGTTGTGGACTTTCCTGGCCTAAAACCACACTGATAAGGGCCAATCAGGTTGTTGGTAAACGGTTTCAGGCGTTCACATATTACGGCAGATAGGATCTTGTAGGCGATGTTGAGGAGACTTATGCCTCTGTAGTTGGCGCAGTTCAGAGGGTCTCCTTTTTTGTGGATCGGGCAAACGATGCTGAGGTTCCATTCTTCAGGCATATTTTCATCCGACCAGATTTGGCTTATGAGTTGGTGGATGTTACTTACCAAGTCATCTCCGCCGGCCTTATAGAGCTCAGCGGGAAGGCCGTCATTTCCGGCAGCCTTATTAAGCTTGAGTTTAGATATTGCTATCCTCACTTCACTCAAGTCGGGTGGTTGGCAGTTTTCGCTGTCGTTGCCAATATTGAATGGTTCGTTCTGCCTGACAGCGGAATGTTGTTCGTCATCGCCGTTTAACAGTCTGCAGAAGTGGTTCTTCCATATCCTCAGCATCGACTGTGTCTCAACTACAATATTTCCTTGTTCATCTCGACAGGATTCTGTTCGAGCCTTGTATCCTTGGCTTTGACGTTTTACACTTTGGTAAAACTTGCGAACATCGTTCCTGGAGTGGCACCTCTCTATATCCTCGATCGCGCGCTTTTCTTGCTCTTTTTTCTTTTTGCTGAAAAGCCGATGTTCTTCCCTTCTTCTTTGCCTATAGAGCTCAATGGCAGCTCTCGTCTTCACCTGCAGCTTAGCCTTGTAGGCCTCGTTCTTGGCTGCGAGCATCTGTCGGCATTCCTCATCAAACCAGGGGTTTCTTGCTGGTGGGCGCGAGAAACCTAGCACATCAGTTGCGGCTGATCTAATGGCCTGTTGGCATCGTTGCCATTGCTCTTCGACATTCGATGGGTGTTAATCGAGAGGTTAAGGGATACGCGTTGTGCGAAGGTCTTGGCGGTCTCTTGCGATTGCAGTCTTCCGACATTAAATTTTTTCACAGTATTTCTGGATTGTTGTGGCGTGGTGGATATCCGCATTCTTACCTTGGCTGCTACAAGGTAGTGATCCGAGTCGATGTTAGCTCCTCGGAATGTTCGGACATCCAAAATACTGGATGCGTGCCTCTTATCTATCGCAATGTGATCAATTTGGTTGACCGTTCGTTGATCTGGAGACCGCCATGTCCCCTTATGGATATCGAGGTGAGGAAACCGTGTGCTGGCTATAGTGGCATTTCGTTCCGTAGCGAAACCAATTAGCCTAAGTCCGTTACCAGACGTGTTGTCGTGTAGGCTATGTTTTCCGACAATACTTCTAAAGATGTCTTCTCTTCCTACCTTTGCGTTAAAATCTCCCAGCACGATTTTAACATCGTACTTCGGTAGTCGCTCATAGGTTTTGTCGAGGAGCTCGTAGAAGCAATCCTTAGCTATATCATCTTTTTCTTCCGTCGGAGCGTGAGCGCATATAAGGCTTATGTTGGCGAATTTGGCCTTGATGCGGATCGTTACTATGCGTTCGCTAATGTCTTGGAAACATAAGACTTCTTGCCGAAGTCTGGCACTTATAACAAATCCGCATCCGAATAGTCGCTGTTTCTGCTCACTATAACACGGTCCGTAGTATATGTCACAGTTTTTCATCCTCTTTTTGCCCGGCCCATCCCATCGTATTTCCTGGATGGCAGTAATGTCTGCTTTGTAGCAGTTTAGGGCTTCCGCTAGTTGTTCGCCTGCACCTCTCCTGTTTAATGTTCTCACATTCCAGGTGCAGATACGAACGTCGTTGTCCTTTTTTCGTTTAGCAGGGTCGTCAACAATAAAATCAGTCCTTT
This sequence comes from Rhingia campestris, assembly GCA_932526625.1. Classification (NCBI taxonomy): domain Eukaryota; kingdom Metazoa; phylum Arthropoda; class Insecta; order Diptera; family Syrphidae; genus Rhingia; species Rhingia campestris. The sequence continues at coordinate 21,922,146 of OW052182.1, forward strand.
CCGAGGCTATTGGTTGCTTCGTAACCATGATTTTTTTCTGTGGGTGGGTAGTTAACCCAAAGCACAACCCCCAACCTGGAGGGCCAGTTCCAATTTATTAGATACCCCTAGGACACGGGGCCATCAGTATCCACTACGGGATTGAGCGCTGCCGTTGGCCTTTCGGTTCATCCGCCACCATCTCTGTTCAAGGGGCCTGACTAACCCTTGAAATTCCTAGACAACCTGTTGTCCGAATATGTCAGAGCAGCTCATCTAGGTTCGCCTGGGACAGCAGGCCGGGTATTCATCCGTGCCATTCTCACCAGGGTGTTTATAGTGTTGCTGTTTTTCGTCGTGCTATGGCTGACATTTACTTCCACCAAATTCCGGGTTTGCGATAACAAAGAAAAAAGTGAACCACTGCATTCAAGAGAGCTCTTACCTCAACAACCTAAAACGAAGCTCGAATTGGTATGTCTCAATGCCTCAATGCCTCAATGTCTCAATGTCAATCATCAATGTCTCAATGTCTCAATGTCTCAATGTCTCAATGTCTCAATGTCTCAATGTCTCAATGTCTCAATGTCTCAATGTCTCAATGTCTCAATGTCTCAATGTCTCAATGTCTCAATGTCTCAATGTCTCAATGTCTCAATGTCTCAATGTCTCAATGTCTCAATGTCTCAATGTCTCAATGTCTCAATGTCTCAATGTCTCAATGTCTCAATGTCTCAATGTCTCAATGTCTCAATGTCTCAATGTCTCAATGTCTCAATGTCTCAATGTCTCAATGTCTCAATGTCTCAATGTCTCAATATCTCAATGTCTCAAAGTCTCAATGTCTCAATGTCTCAATGTCTCAATGTCTCAATGTCTCAATGTCTCAAGGTCTCAATGTCTCAATGTCTCAATGTCTCAATGTCTCAATGTCTCAATGTCTCAATGTCTCAATGTCTCAATGTCTCAATGTCTCAATGTCTCAATGTCTCAATGTCTCAATGTCTCAAACTCAAGTATCAGTGTCTCAATGTCCCAGTGATGCAATGGCACAATATATAAACGAGTCGGTTGTTTGTCTCTTTTTTAAAGCAAATATCACTGAAGACCCACATCCTGATTTCATCTACCTTTAATCCAGCCCGACATAAAACAGGCCTTCCTACACCTCCATCCTTTGTCATCGTGTCAGCACATAATTCATTTTTTTATTCAGCTCCATCCTTACCATCATCAGCTGCTTAAACCCATTCAGACCAACATAGCAACCACATAATCCTCTTTTATAATCCACTTGCCTGTGACTATTGTACGACCGAGGACTCGACGCACATACCCACACACAGGGACAGTATACAAAAGTTGTCTTTGATATCTAAGACTAAGTGATGCACTTAGATAATTTTGCTGGCGGCACTTGATGTTAATTATCCTTGTTAAGTGTGAAGCTTGTAATGCGAAAATGCCGGTGATGTTTAAATGGGATCCTGCCTTTTTTGTTTGCTCCTGCTGTTGCTACACCATTGCTTAGCGCAAACGAGGACGTTCTGCACCCACACAATGTGTATACGAGAGTTAAATTGAAATGAGCAGCAGAGAGACCGTTGCAAGGATGTGCAACGATGTGTTCTATTTGTTGACATCGTGTTGTTTGCGGCAACTTCAGGGTATAACGATGTGTTCAGTTCTGGTTGAAGGATTCTCTGTGTCGTTGAAGGATATATTCTATTAAGTGTTAGACAACAGGAAAATGTTTTAATAAATTGTAATGAATGTGGCAATGGGTGCATTTGATATGTTGTGTAGTGTTGCTGAAGCCTTAAGAACGACACTAAAAGCCTAGTTAGTACGCGAGAAACTAGATTTTTGATCTACAAGCAGAAGGATATTTAAATTAAGTTTACAATCGATAGACCTTTCAAATTATGTATTTCGTACGCTTTTAACAAATAGAAGATGGTGGTAGTTAGAGGAATATTAATGCACATCACGACCTATGGGGCAACAAACTTCATCTTTAAGGACTTAAAATCCACTTATCTAGTAGTCTGTATATGTCAAAACACGTGTGTCTGAAAATGTACAATAAATCATAATAAATTGGGAGACGTCGTATTCAGATCACAGATAACTAAGATTAAACTAAAAATTCGCTTATCGAAAAGTATATCACCGGAAGGAAACTAAATGGACCAGCCTTTGTTGTTTCACTGATTTTGTTAGCTGTAATATTGGACCCGTTAAACAAGCTTCAGATAAAGTTAATAATGTCCTCACTTCAAACCCTAACAAAGCTTAGAAAGAGAAAGAGCCTTCTTGTTGGAACACTTAACATCAAAATCATTGCTTAACAGATTTGTACAAGTTCTCTAACAAGATGTTCACACCTGCATAAAGTCCCAAATATACCACCATAAATGGTGCCTAGATAGAATCTGAAGTAAAACCTCTGGATCCGCAGATGGAGATGTACTTCCCGGCTGCTCGGCTATCACTGCCTTGTGATTTGTACAGTTTGGAGTTACGAACCATTCAATGCTCCAGAAACAGATGATACTCTATCTGCCTGACTGCAAAGTATTTTCCAGCATGTTTAACACACCCTGGACAGTAGTTTGTATACTAAGAGGCTATCTTACTCTCGGTTATGATGTAAATGTAATTTTCATCAGGAGCAGATTTTTCACCGACAGTTTTAGCAGTAGGATAGCTTAATTTGATCGACATAGAGGGTCACCTCTCATCTGTAGCCCGGTGTTAACATATGTTAACAGAAATAATACTTGGTCATAAGACTGTAGCCAGTTAATGGATGCCCGAACATTCCGAGGGGCTAACATCGACTCGGACCACTACGTTGTTACAGCCAAAGTAAGAATGCGAATATCCACCATACGCCACAACAAATCAGAAATACTGTGAAAAAATTTAACGGCGAAAGACTGCAATCGCCAAGTGCTTCTTAGAATGTCTTAACCTATCCATTAACACCATACCATCAGCATCTAATGTTGAAGAACAATGGCAACGATGTCGACATGCTATTAGATCCGCCTCAACTGAAGTGCTAGGCTTCCCGCGCCCATCAACAAGAAACTCTTGGTTGGATGAAGAGTGCCAACAGGCGCTCGCAGTTAAAATTGAGGCCTGCAAGGCTAAACTGCAGCTGCAATTGAGCTCTATAGGCAAAAAAGGAGAAAAGAAATCCGGCTTTCAGAAAAAAGAAAAAATTAGCAAGAAAAACGCGTGATCGAGGATATAGACAGATGTCACTATAGGAACGACGTTCGCAAGCCGCGAAGGAAAGATCGTAATTGAGACATAGTCGAAACTGAGAATATGGAAGAACCACTTCTGTTGACTGTTAAACTGTGACCAAACACAATCTTCCGCTGTCAAGCGTCGACGACAGCGAAAATTACCAACCACCCGGTCTAAGTGAAGTGAGGATAACAATATCCAAAACTTAAGCTTAACAAGCCTGCCGAAAATGACGGTCTTCCTCAGGGCCTCATAAGCAAAATTTGGTCGGTTGAAAGTATGCCTAAAGAATGGAACCTTAACATTTACATCCATTCCAACGTGAGTATTGAAGTCACCTATCAAGACATAAAAATCCATATCCGACATATTATCAATGGTGCACTTACTTATATAAGTGGCGCTACAGTCCGGAATGAATCTTGCCCTCAACCAACATGCCTATACAATTAGCCCGGTCTTTAGCTAACTGCTTCAAGTGCGCACTCCAAGCTGGTTGAAGTCGGTTTCTACTTGTGCGCGCAACTCAAATCGATGTCGTCTTCTACTGCGTGCGACGTCTGGTTGGGAATCATAGACTCTGCGAGCCTAGCCACCTTAAACGTCCAATGCGGAGTTTTTTTTGACCAGGGGTATGTCGCTGTACAGCTCGTATAATTCGTGGTTGAATCTTCGTCTCCATAGCCAGTCAACGCAAACGGGACCGAAGATTTTTCGAAGAAATTTTTTCTCGAATCGACCAAGGAATTCTTCATCCGCTTTTGATACGGTCCATGCTTCAGCGCCGTACAGCAGGATTGGGATGGGTCTTATATTGGATCTCCTTAGTAGTTCGAGTGAGAGCTTTACTACTAAATTGCCTTCTTAGCCCGAAGAAACTGCGATTGACAAGAGTAATTCTTCGTTTGATTTCTGACGAGAAATCTTCGGGCTAATAAGACAATTTAGTAGTAGAGCCTTCACTCGAGCTACTAAGGAGATCTTATACAAGACCCTGATCATCGCAGTCATCAAAAGTGGGTGAATTGTTCGGTCCCATTTGTGTTGACGGCTACGAATCAAACAAGAGCTCCGGCTCGCAGAGCCTTTAATTCCTTTCCAGACGTAGGATGCAGTAGGTAGAGGAAAACCCCGCCTTAAGTGACGCGAACATGTAGAAATCGTAGTGGCAGTTAGATAGCTACCGACTAATTGTAGAGGCATGTCGGTTGAGGTTCATGTTTTATTTTAGACTTAAGCTCCACTTTAGTTAGTAAGTATGTAGACACTTGCCTTTTGGACGTGGTTTCGTTGGAGGAGTCTTTGGACCGTTGACTTGCTGTGTGAACAAGTACTGTTTTTTTAAGAATACGCGCAATAATTTCATATAAAGTGTCCGTTTATCACTATAAATAGTTCTAGAGCAGCGTTCAGGCTTATAGCTGGAGGTCCTTTCGTCGTGCACAGTTTTGTTTTCCTGGGGGTCATACTGATAAGGGTTTAAAGTCATACAAAATACTTACCCACATGGGTTCGTATAACTAGAAGCGATCCCGAATTCGACTCCAAACAAACCAACAAGCTTTAAACAAATTTTGTTAGCAGATCTGATTAAAGAGTTTCCATACCAAACAATATCAAATATTTACCCGATATACACAAAATTCCTTTTACATGACTGTATATACTCCTGAAGTGTTTAATTACCTTCCCACAAAAAAGTCCAAATAAAATAATTCCATTGACTCGATATATTAATGACCCGGGTCGATGTGGCTTCATTTGCTCAATTTGTCGTTCTGTACTCTAAGCCCGCCTCCCCCCATCATCGGTTCAACTAACCCGACGACATAATAAGGTCAAACGCTTGTTTTTCATTTCGCAAATGGAAAAGTTAATTGATTACTTTGTTGTTCCGCCATTTCCATGGTGTTCTTTTGGAAGGACAACTCCCCCATAACCCTTAACCCCATCAACGTGTCCCGCAGACCAGAAACACTTCACAGGGTTCGTTGGTTCGTTAGTGCGGCATAGAGTATAGAGTTTCCAACCCAAATTGAGTGCGACAATCAATATTTTCGAATAAAAACCAATTGACAGCGACAATGGCGGCCATTTCATGACGTAATACCACCCAACCGCTCTAAAATGACGTAATACCACCCAACCTCTTTAAAGTTACTCGAAGGAGTTGAACTGAATTCCTTAACCCTAGAGTGGACCTTTTTTGGTACTCGATCCGGGGGTTAGTCATCAAAAAGGACAGTCTGCTTTGTTGGATATAAAATATTATTCTAGGACCTGCAAAAGGTCAGATGACGGGGCAGGGTTGGTTGAGTTTCTAAAACTACTCGCATGATATTTGATATACGCAAACATCGTTATTAAAATGCTTTTATCCCTAAACAAAAAAAAAAGCGAAAAAAAATAACACACGCATTAAAATAGTTTTCTTTGAACGGTGAAGGATATGTGTGTATACTTTGGGTGTGTGATACCCGCATCGCAGATGGGTGAAGAATGTTTCCTTTTGGACATTCTCAAGGTAAACACTTATGGTATAGCTTACCCTGGTGTTGGATTATAATTCCGTAATAGAGGTTTGGTTTTTTTTTTGCCTCAGCTGTCATTTGTATTTGTATCCTGTAGTCCTGATGAGGGTTTTACTTTGCAATAACATATGTTAGACTTTTTTTTCAGACCTAATCTGTAGGCCCATTTGAGTGGGCAGAATTAAATATCTGCCAGTTTGGGAAGGTGTATTAATATTGAAATATTGTAGTGAAGGTGATTTTTGATGTGGAATGATCTTGACAGTCGGGTTTTGGGTTATTGAAGGCTATACAACGGAAATATGAGTAGGAAATCTACCGACGCTATCAGACTCCACATTGAGCCCACTAGGTGCTTGGTATCTTAACTGGTGCTTGGAGTCAGCCGTGGGGTCTATTATCTCAGTTTGACTTGACCAACTTAAATGAGCTCCTCTGACATATTCGGATAAAAGGCCATGTAGAAATATCAGTCAGGTACCTACCATTAATATAAATGTTGACTTATGAGAACTGATGAGAAGGCTAACGGTAGTGCTAAATGTCGTAGTATGTGGCATGCAGTATGCCACGTGCAATGCTGCGGAAAAAGACAAGCCGCCATCGAGCTTTATAAGTAGGGAAGAAGGAAAGAACTCAGTTTTTTTCAAAAAGGATAGAAAGGAATAAAAAAACTCGCGCTAGAAAATACAATCAGGAAATCATGGATACTAGGTCGATGATGGGAATATGGAAAAACCACTTTTGCGATGATGATCAATATTTCTATTTCAACCAGGCCGAACCGTTCAATATTGACGATGAAAGCTTACAGCCACCTGACCTAAATGAAGTGAGGGTAGTCATATAAAGAAAGCAGCGTTGCAATACATCAATTATTTTACATCCAATTGGTAACCATCGGATACTGGTCTCATCCAACCGGATTTGACTTGATAAACTTGTTAACTTGAGTGTTGATAACAAGACGAAAAAGAGCAACACTATAAAAAGCCTGGTCAGAATGCTTGGCACGAACACATGGGCCTGGCCATCCAGATTGGGGGGGTGTGCCTTGGGCTGACTAATCACCCACGTAAAAAACATTTGTTACGACGCAACTATCAAGAAAGGACAGATTGTATTCTACTGAACAAAAGACAACGACGTTCATGTCTGCAGCTGGAATATGAGATGTTAACCGTAGAGATGCAGGCGATCAACTAGCGGAAGCTGCTACAAAGCAGACATTACTGCCATCCAGGAAATTGTATGGGATAGAGGATGGAAAACTGTGATATTCTACTACGGTTCTTGCGTTACAGTGAGGTGAAGCTACGACTATTCGGATGTGGATTTGTCTGCGAATGCAATGTAACAATCCGCATCAAGGCCAATTTCGACAACATGAGCCTTACATGCGCTCAAGCTCTAACGGAGGAAAAAGAAGATGATATTTCGAGAGATTGCTTCTATGAGCTCCTCGAAAAAAAACGTATGAGCGATACTGAAGTACGATGCTAAAATCGTGCTGGGAGATTTTAACGCAAAGTTAGTTAATGAGAAAATCTTTAGCAGTATTTTTGTAAAACGCAGCCTTCACGAAACCACGTCTGGCAACGAACTTACGCAAATTGACTTCGCTGCGGAACGAAATTCCACTACAACGGTTGCACACCTTGATATTCAAAAGGGGACATGGTGGTCTGCTGATCAACGGTCAATCAAATTCATCACATAGTGATAGACAAGAATCACGCTAACAGTACTTTTTATGTCCGAACTTTCCGACCGAATTTCATCACCCCACAACAAATGAGAAAAAAAGAGACCACCAAGACCTTTGCAGAACGCGTTTTCCATAACCTCTCGCCTGTCAACAAGCCTTTAGATCAGCCACAACCGATGTGCTAAGTTTCTTGCGTCCACCAGTAAAAAACCTCTGATTTGATAAATAGTCACCCATCCTCAATAAAGTAAGGCTAGCAGTATCTTAACATAACCTCACAAAATCTTCGTTACCGTTTGCGCTGACGGACTATGGAGACGAAGATTTTACTAAGAACTTTTGAGACATAGCAACGTCACATAGCCTGACATCATTTTTATGCGTACGGCTAATTTCTGAAGCAGTTTGTACCATAAACATTCGAATCGAAGTACGTATCGCTTTGTAGACTTCACTGCAGCTTACCATCGGCTGCCTTGATGATTGATGAAATGTCACCGTGTTCCTTGATAGGCTAATGTTTGATGGTTTGTTCACCACTCCGAGTAGCCAAGTCATCTTAATGAATGTGGTTAGTGCCCACAAAAGCTTGGCACTCTAGTGACCGTTTCAAGGGATCTTTTCGCTCCAATTTGATGGTTAAATTCACCTGTTCACTGGTTCAGTCACAACCCTTAATCTAGGTAGCGAAGGCATTTGCTTTGAACGTGTAGCTCCATGGTGAAGTGACGTCGGCAAATGTTTATATAACCACACTGTTTGTTTGTCTCGGGTAAAAAATTAAATACCTGGAATGACCTATGTTCTCGTTTCATTTATTTGTGTGATGTTAAGTCTTTTTTCTTGACTAGCTTTAAAAGTCAGCCCAGGGCGTTTGTCTTCAATACAGTAACCACTAACCGGCCTCCTGCCAAGCAATATAGCGATTTCAAGTAGGCCGACAGCCAAGAACGAGGCCTACAAGGCAAAGCTATATGGGAGGAGACGGGAAGAACACCGGCTTTTCAGAAAGAAGAAAAAAAAAGCAAGAAGGGGGCGCGCGATCGAGGATATAGGGAGTGTAAAACGTCAAAGAACCTCAGCATAGTTTGCCGGATCCAAAAAAAGAGATCGTTTAGCAAAAACCTGATCGGCCCTTATCAGTGTAGTTTTAGGCTAAGAAAGTCCACAACCGATCAAATTTTCACATTTCGGCAGATACTGGAAGAACCCAAGAAGTCCAAATCGATACCCACCACAGATTTATCGATTTCAATGCCGCATACGACAGCATTTATAGAGACGAACTATACAGAGCCATGTCTAGTTCTGGTGTACCTCTCAAACTCGTCCGTTTGTGTAGGATTACGATGGAGAATTCTCGCTGCTCCATTAGGGTCGGAAACAACCTCACCGACACATTCGATACCAGAAAAGGATTTAGGCAAGGCGATGCGCTGTCGTGTCCGTGTGTCATCTTTAATTTGATTCTTGAGAGGATTGTGCAATACTAATGAGCCAACAGCAGAGGCACAATTTTCCAAAAATTGGTGCAACTATACTAGCATACGCCGATATTGGCATTATTGGTAGGTGTCAACGTAATGTCATAGCCACGTTTGCTAGTATACTCTTGCCAACCGCTGTTTCTTCGGGCTAAGAAGGCAATTTAGTAGTAAAGCCCTCACTCGAGCTACAAAGGAGACCCTATGTAACACCCTGACAATTCCAGTCCTGCTCTACAGCGCTTAAGCATGGACCATATCAAAAGCGGACGAAGAAATCCTTGGTCAATTCGAGAGAAAAATTCATCGAAAAACCTTAGGTCCCGTTTGCGTTGAAGATTCTACCAAGAACTATACGAGTTGTACAGCGACATACCCCGAATTGGTCATAGAACAAATGGACACCAATACTCCGGCTCGCAGAGTCTTCGATTCACGGCCAGACGTCGGACGCAGTAGAGGAAGACCCCGCCTTAAGTGGCGCACACAAGTAGAAACCGACCTCAACCAACTTGGAGTGCGCAACTGGAGGCAGTTAGCTAAGATTCGGGCCAATTGGAGAGGAATGTTGATTGAGGCCCAGGTTCATTCCGGACTGTAGCGCCACTTATGTAAGTAAGTAAGTAATAATAATCAGTTTTACCATCGGACCTACTCAACAACAGTATGCTGCGTAAATGACCAGCATTTCTTCAATCGACTTGGAAGTATACTGAATCATTTAAATCAACCATCTTCTTATTGAACTGATGTCCAGTTAAAACACTACCCACTGCATTTTTAAAAATGAAAAAAGTTAAAAGTTAAAAAACATTCAAAGTTACAAACATTAATGCGAGTTATTTCATAATGTAGAAGGTTCATCTACAACATACTAGTGCTCCTAAAAATTGTCCTTGTTTTCTTGGTGAACAATGAACCATCGATCCCATCTTAACTTTTTAAAGTTCCTACAACCACAAAGTTTAACTTTATAAATACCCCACAATAAAAGTCTCCATACGTGGTAAAATAACCACCCTAACGTCATAACCTTAACCCCAATTATTGTTATCATAAATTCCGCGTAAAAGGCACTTGAGTCCTGAATATTTTGTTTTTCCCTATATATAATCCACCGCCTTGAAGATAGACAATTTACAAAATATCCCCCCATCTCCCGCTCCAACTAAAGCCACGAAATTGTCATCATTTGCTGTCATGTGATGATTTTTAATGGTTCCCATGTCCTTATCATCAACTAAGCTGCTTCGCAAAGATTCCATCAACGACAACGTCTTCATCACCATCATCGTCATCGTCGTGGTGTCAACCTCATCGCACGCGACATGTAATCACAGTATTTCAGTTTGCCGTAGCTCCCTACCGCTGGGCGTTCCACACTCGTTTTTCATAAAATGAAACATCCTGAAGGATTTTCGTATTTTTTTTCTTCTACTGGTAATTTATTGTGATATAAAGTGCAGATTTTCTTGTCTCGAGACGGGTGTGTCAGTCGATGTCGTCATCAAGCTAACACCCTTCACGAGCTGTGAGACAATGACTGGGAGAAAGGTGGAGGCGGCGATGGGTTAATGTGCTAAGAAGAAACGGATGTGTAACATATTGACGCAATGCTTGTAAGGAGAGGATCACGAACGAGAGGAAGACCTCAACCAAGCAAGCGAACAATATCCTTTTCAATTTCGCTTTCGGTCTTGATGCGACACACACAAGCCACCACCCGTCCTTTGGTCCTTTTGTTTATATATTTCTTTTTGTCCTCATCTCAGTTGTGCCATTTATGCCCCCCATTCGAGGGGTGGTGATAAAGTGGGTGGCAAAATGACTTCAAGTGGTTAAATTGACAAAGTACTCGTATTTTAAGATTTTTATCAACCTAGCCTCCCCAGTGTTTGGGGGAGAGAGTACTTTGCTGGTGGTGGAAGGGTGTGTGATTGTTAATTTAATTCACTTTACTTGAGTGATTGTAAGGGAGTCCTTATGCATACACACACATTCCAGGGGTACGCTCAATGTGATTTGCTAATGAATGAACATTGCTAAAGTTTTTTGTTTGCCTTTATCGGAGGTTGATGACACATTTCAGTAAGGAAAATGAGTCTGGTGATGAGATTTTAATAGACCAGATTTGGGATGGGTAAATGGTTATATCGGTGTCAATGCATCCTGGATTTGAACTCTGGAAGTGGGATAAGATACTCAAGATAATCTCAGCTTTTGAAGTATCTTCTCGAGGTTGATAATAGCTCCTCTCAATTATTAATGAAGACATCTTCAATACATGCTCAAACCACTAAGCATAATTTTGCTATCCTTGCAAAAGATTACCCAGTTGAATCGTCTTCCATTAGACTAACATTACCAAAACCCTCCTCTCCTTAAGCTGCATCACACCGAAATCCCATTACAGTAGCCGATTAACACGTCCAAATGTACAGCGACCAATCGATTCCCAGCCACAAAGATACCAAATGCATATATAGAGCGCCTCCTGTGTGTTGTCGACCTGAGCGACTATCCCCTTGCTAATTGCTTTTGGGGATGTCAGAGCTATACCCCCTGTAACCATTATCGTTTTAGCACTATCTGCAACTAGATGCACAAAATCGCTTCGAGATAATCATTAAAAGGTCAAAACATCGTGCGTCAATGGATCCGGCCTTATGGTCGGAAACCGCACACATGGACACACAGAGATCCGGCGGCGCATAGAACAAATCTTTCAGCTCCTCTCTAAATGAAGACCGCACCGACAAATTGGCAGTCATCGGGACGGAGGTGGGGCTTTTTTTTCGATGATGAGAGAACGCCAACGCAGTTCCAATCAGGACGAGGACTAGGTATCCCTTTCAACCGACAATGTATCCATGTGTGGCGGGAATGGACTTTCGTTGCTCCTTGCGTATCGCTTTGAATATTTCAATATTGGATAGATGTAGACGGGAGCAAGTATCATGCACACACACATATACATTGGCACACAATATGTCGAGAAGGTGGGTAGGAGGTGGTGAAAATTGGTGGTTGTTTTGGACGAGGATGCTTAATTTTCCTGGTGAACATTTGCATTGATGTATTGTCGTAGAGATGCAATGTGTTGTCCTGAGAACAGGCCAAAGGATAATGGTTTTGCATGCCACGTTGCTTTTTTTGGTTAGAATAGGTGACTGTGCCTTTAAGTGAATTAACGATATTTTTGTGATTTGGGTCACATGAACGTTTAGCCATGGAATAGCTCAGGTGGGTGATGCATTTCAAGAGTGACGACACAGACTTCAAAGTAAAACAAATTCTTGGCTCGTTGGATATCGAGTCTAGCTTTTTCTAAAGTATACTTCTTGAACCGATCTTGCCCGAATGGATCAAGTGATTTTTCACATTATCGCGGCGGAGAGCCAATGAAAACGTTTGCTATTGCTTCTTGCCTTCTGGGCTTTTTGACCTGCGTGGTAGAAAAGTGCACTAACAGGCAAGCCCATATTGATTTGGGGTTTTTATTAAAATTTGAAAGTTAAGAATTTAAAAAATATTCTTTCACCGAAATCTAATTGACAGATGTCGACGTTAGTTATACACCCGTTAACTTATATACAAACTAAAGTGGCACTACATTCCGAAATGAACCTGGGTCTGGGCCTTCTATTAGCCCGGCCCCTATCTTACTTCCTCCGGTTGCGCACTTTAAGTTGATTGAGGTCGGTTTCTACTTTTGCGCTTTGCTTTGGGCGGATTTTTTTTCTACGGCATTCAACATCTGGCTGCGAAAAGAAGACTTTTAAAGCCGGAGTAATGGTATCCATTTGCTCTATATGCCATAGTCATCTTAAACGTCCAAAGTGGTTCTTTTTGAACAATGTCTATGTAGTTTTACATCTTGTAATGTTCTTGTTAAAATATTCGTCTCCATAGCCCGTCAACTCAAACAGAACCGAAGATTTTCCGAGAATTTTTCGCTCAAAACTCTACAATTCCTTGAGCTCCTGTGTCAATCTTGATATTCTTATTTCGAAGAGCATGCGTTTCTATTTTAATGACTGATTCCACATGTGGTAAAGGATAGTACGCGAGTCCTTGGTTCAAATCCTAAAAGTGACAATACCTAAGTTTTTTCACTGCGAAAGTAGGATTAGTTGTTAAGCGGGAGATACTATTCTTTGTGGTACGCAAATAAAGGGAGAATGTAGGTTTGAGGCCTCGTTTGGGTCGTAAGTTTTTTTTCCAGATCTTTGCCTGTTTTGTAAAGTAGACGGATGTTTTTCGTGTCGTGAGACTTTTCAATGTTCTTGAGCTGGGCATCTGCATGTTCTCTTTTTTGACTACACAGGATTTTCTCTTCTTTCCTCATTCTGCATTGATACTCTTCCCATTGCTACCGATTTTCCCGCTTTATGGATCTGTCACCAACCACAGATCATACACACGGTAGAAGGTAGCTTTCTCGTCGTTAGTACGAGAGCCTGGTTCACTCAGCGTGTGGGGTGGGCTCGTGTTTACACGAGACTTAAAATTATACTTGGACGCCACGTAATTTTTCTTGGTTGGTTAAATTACGAAACCGTTTTTGACGCTTGCTGCGCACCTGAAATAAAAGAGCAAAATGTGTGGAACAATACATACCGATCAAAAAAAACCAAAGTTTAACCACGTTACAAAATGGCGGTGGTACGCCTACTGGGTTTTATTAATTCGATTTTTTTTGTGAAGACACAAAAGAAAAATGGCGAACCACCAGGATGGCCCCCGAACGAAATTTTCTCCCGAATTTTAACAACGATTTACTACTGGGGCGCGCGTCCCGTCTTTTCTCGGGAAATTTACAGATTCGGTCGCGAAACAACCAACTATCTACTGCTCAATCTAGCACTATCGAAAATCACTCAACTTATCTTTTTTTTTCTGCCTTTCTCCTCGTCTTCCTCCGCTCTTCCGTCTCCTACCTCGCAAACTACCTCCTTCTTCTCCCTTCTTGGCGATGAAATCCGTCCTCAATTTTTCTTTCAACTCGACTCAACTCAAAAAAAAAAATCAAAATTTTTCACCAAAAGTTCACGTCCTTCCAACCAAAATTTTTTTCCACGTCTTTCCTAAGCTTAAGATCACCAAGAAGTGGCTTTCTTTTTTCGACCCAATTTCTTTGTCCTTAGTGGACTCCTCTGTCGCACTCGTTAGACCTATATTGGGTTGCCTTCTCAGGGTCTGAAGGTAGTGGATCATTGGCTGATGGGACCATGGCTGCCCCCCACTTCCTACAGATTCTGCGTTAGCAACCATAATTAAAAGAGGGACCGAAAGGATATTAGGGATAGAGCGTGAGACTTGTTGCGGTAAAATTTACCGTAACACCATGCCACCCGGCTTTTCGTTACAGCGCCTTGATATAGTCCGTACCAAATCAGTTGGCCAACGGTCGAATGCGCAGAGAGAGGATTTAAGATATTGTAAAATAAATTTTAAGAAACCTGCGCAGTAGAATGGTCAACTGATTTGGTACGGACTATATGTACCTACCTCTTCTGTCAGTTACCTTTCTCATGATGTTGGGGTATTGCATACACTGGATGTGGTTATTCGTTGAGGTTCATGTATACACTTGCTATACCCGGTTTTCTGAGACGACCAACGAGGAATTTTGTTACATGCGTAGCTTCTTCTCGTTGGACAGTCAAGAAAATGGTCAGAGCCGATGTTTATCCCTTTGAATCCAGGATATTGGCTGAGTGCCTCGCATCTATGAGAACATGGTCGATTTGATTGGGATATTAAATTATGGTTTAATTTAGAGCGCCCGCATGTGGCCAGTCACCACATCTTGTTCAGGCATTTTTATTTAAATATGTTGTTCAGACATTTTTTCAAAATTCCTTACAGTTTGGCCAATAACTACGTTTATCTAGAAAGAGGGCATGGCAGTGGGCGGATTTTGAATTTCTGCAATTGTTTTGCTTCGTCCTGCAGAGATTCTATACACCGAAATTCATCACTCTAGCTCAAAATATAATGCCCAAAAATCGTTAACATACAGATGGAAGGACAGACGCAAGGACGAACGGACAAACAGACATGGCTGGATCGACGATTCTTAGTCGATCCATATACGATAAGTTATATCCATCAAAATTAGTTCTCTATGTTACAAACTTAATGTCTAAACTAATATAACCTTATGGGAATTGGTAAAAAAATGTCCTGGATCTGGAGACTGCCAGCTGGCGATTCTTAGTCGAACCATATACGATAAGTTATATCCATCGAAATTGTTTCTCTATGTTACAAACTTAATGTCTAAACTAATATAACCCTATGGGAATTGGTTTTAAAAAAATCCTGGATCTGGAGATCGCCAAAAAAATGTTAACAAAATTTTAAATAAATCTCTGGCAAGGACCCTTATATGGACAATCATAGCTTGCGGCTGTTTCATGTAGTTTAATGTATCTCCATCCTACAAAGAATAGATACTGAGTCCATTTAGCCATCCTTTTCTGCCCATTGGTCTATACGTCAACGATTTTTTGGCCTTTAATTTTGAGATAGGATATTCAAAATGGTAAATAGGCACCTTGTCCATGGCTACAAACTGTAAAAAAATTGAAAATGTGTTTGAACAAGATATTTAGATAATCTCAATGCCTATATTTCGTCTTGTAATGAGCCTGTGGACTTACTATGCAAAAGCACAGCAGTTGTTATGTCCTGGACAACGCAGCAGGGTGGCACGCTGGCTTAAGCACGGCTTAGCTCGCCGAAATGGTCGGGGATCTTGCTGCGGATTTTTTCACACAAAATTAAAGAAATCGTGCCAGAAGGAGTAGTCAGATGACTTAATTTAAAATTTTATAAAAACTACTAAGAAGTATTGCACTGCTATGATCTTCTGAAGAATCAATGTGTGATGGATAACACGTCACAAAATAAATTTAAACTTGCGATTCTTCTTGCACACACTATGTCCTACTATGAATCGATGGCACCGATGTTATTGCCATCATTTGGGATTCCCCACCTCGTATGACAATCTAATTCTAAGACGGCCACACCATGTCACCTACTTCCAAAACCTATGTAGATAACCCCTTTACTAATTACACACTTCACCTTTTTTACCTCACATTGATCTCACCTTTATTTTTTTAGATTTCACTCAAATCATTTTTCAGTCACAAAAAAAATTAAATCACAGTTAAAATAAATAGATGCTGACTTCATGTCAATTTAATTCAACTTCTCTATGCAGATATATATATATACATATATAAACTCCTTATACATACAAAAGAGTGATCTCATTCCAGTATTATTTGGAACATTATCCTAGACAAAATTTGTCTACTTATTAAAGAACAAAAACTCTAATTCCTCATTAATTAAATGCGCATCTAAATAACTTGGATCACACTATTCAAAATATATCTTAATTCTAAAAAGAAAATATATATATATCTTTACAAATTTCGTATTATCTCTAATGTATCTATGTATGCATAAAATGTATATGTATTCTCAATCCATTCGATTGATATTTGTTATCATAGAAATCAATATCTAATTTAAGTCTTTCGCTTGTGATTTAAATGGAATCTATGAGTGATATTTGTAGATTTATATGTCGTTTGATATTCAGTTTTTATCTATTATTAATTTAGATTTAAGGTATTTCATTTAGGTTTTTAAGTTTTACTTCAATTGTCATAATTTGCATTTAGGTAGCAAATTATTTAGTAAATTTTTCATAAGCAAATAATTAGAACAACTTTACATTGATTGGGCTCCAGTGATCGGAACTTATCACTGATCATGGGCAAGCAAAAAAAATGGTAAACAAGAAAATGTACCTGTTGTATTTTGTTGGTATTTTGGTTGTTGATGTATTGTTGTGTCTGGTGGTGCACTTGTTTTGCTGATTTTTGTTGTTGTATCTTGTTCTGCATGTGTTTTGCTGATTTTTGTTGTTGTGTCTTGATCTGCATGTGTTTGCTGATTTGCTTATCGTGATTATGTGTTCTGCATCACTGGGGGTGGTGGGGGGAAAGTGTGGGCAACTGCTTGTGGGCATATGTATATTTATGTATAATGTTGGATCGATCCTCAATCTTGATTTTTTTTTGTCAGATTATAAGTTTGATCGCTGGGTTTATTAAAATCACCAGAGCAGCAATCAAAAGCTTAATTAAATGCCTGTAGATTGGGGAAAACGAAGATGCATATAAGCACAAATAACAACCAACAGATATATACAAAAAAATAAACAAATTTACCTGGTTTTCTTGTAAAATGCATGTAAGTACACATGAGTGTATTCATGTAATATTCTCTATATGTACGGAGAAAAGTGTTGATGCTCCGTCACTTTTGAAAAGAATTAAAATATTTTATGTTTTTCTGTTTTCTGTAGTACTCTGACCCTAGTTTTTAAATGTTAAATCCATTAGAAAAATTTGTAAATTTAAGTAGAAAATAAATTCACTTTAGCACGATCGTACCTTTTTACGGTTGTCACCACACTTCCACGCTGTTCACAGGTCAGAAAGGAAAAGACCGGAAAAAGTAATATCGGTTTCTTATAGCGTGTGCAATGCATTACACCGATTGCGATCGTGAGTCTAAATTCACGTTAAACTTTTAACGAATAGTATCGGCTAAACAGGGTGTATCGTTTTTGAAAGTATTTTAAAAATATCATGACGTAGCAGACCCTAATTATGGTTCGTATAGCAAGCTGCATGCTACAGTCTCTATAAAGTTATATTCTACGCCCACTTTTTGGAGGCATTTTAATTGAAATGCAGTTTTCGGTACAATTTTAAGGAAACTCGAAAAAATTTTGAGAATATGCATTCCCAGACCAACCAGAACATCAAATAAACCTTTTGGACGATAATAGGTCTGTTCCCGTACAAAATAATATTTACTGATTCTTACTGATTTTTACTTATTGCCGTTCCCGTACGCAAAAATAAGTAAAAGAGAGAGCTCACGAGAGAGCAAAACACTACCCCTCCATAAAAATCTGTAAAAAAAATTTACTGCAGAAATTTCTGTTGGTAAAAAACAGTAAACTGTCAGTTCGTATCTAAAATGACAACTCGCTTGTTTTTACAGGTGTTTTGTATCATTTGTTCTTTCAAAGACATACAAAATATATAATTTTACTGTTTTTTACTTAAACGCGTTCCCGTACTTTTTGGTAATTTTGTCTCTTTCTGAGATAATTTACCCCCACTCCAAGAAATTTGAGAATTTACTAATTTTTACTGCAAAAGTACGGGAACAGACCTAATACAATTAAGGTGCTGAGGTTTAACACTTCCACAACAGCCTTCCATATGCTTTGCTGACCAGAAAACAGAGCGAGCTAGGCAGAAGACTAAGGGCCGTTTGGTTCACTATTGTTCAACTTCCCGAAAACTCCGAAGTTGGCTAACTTCCAAGTTGATTTCAACTCGAGTGTTGAACGACAAGTTGAAAAATGTTTTTTTTTCAATAGTTCAACTCTCGGATTGAAAGTTGAAATTCGCAAGTTGGTGTACTTGCTGTTTCAAAAAATTCCCTGGGATATTTTGTGACTGATGACACAAATATTTCAGTCTCAACTTTGACTGTTATTCAAAAGCAGTAACGTTAAAAAAAAAAAAATTGATCATAGTTCGTATGATATTCCGGAATTTAAAGGAATCGGCGTCTATGTAAATAAAATAATTATTTTCCGTTATTGACCAAAATTGAAAATTCCGTTTAGGGATAGTTGGGCCATTATGTGGAATTGTTGCAAACAGTAATAGTTGTAAATATAAATTGAAATTGCGATTTTTAGGGCGAGAGAGAGAGCTGGCTTAGATCTCAAACAAGCTGGAATTGAATGTGAACGGGGAGCGTTCGGCCATTGATGCGTAGCGGACGGCACATATGTGCAGGTAGCACATCAGCTATGTTACGGAGTACGGCACAAGTGATGATGATTGATTGCACAGTTTATTTTTTTTTATTTATTTATTTTATTAAAGTGATAAAAATATTTTTATCAAAAATAGAGTTATTGCCACTCTTTACCTTAAGCCAGTGGTCAATACTGGAAACTCGAATCCGAATCTGCGATTCGTTGAATAGATTTTCAACAGCGTTTCTGACATTCAGGAAAGGCGTTGCAAAGTAGCTCGTATTTGTGTAGCCCGAATCACCACTAAGAATTCTTCGTGTTTTAAGCTCGAAATATTGAAAAAGGCGCTGATCATGCGTGGAGCCCTTTAAAAGAAGGAAACGATCAAAATTGATTTGAACTTTCTACTAATTATACGAGCACAATACTTGTCAACGAGCGATGATATTGTTTCTTTTTAAATTCGCAGCGGACACCGTTTGAACGTTTAGAGAGTACCAACCCGGATCAGTTCTACCTGCGGCGACTGAATGCGGATATGTGTGCAATTTATCGTGCCTATTGTTCGAGGGAAATATTGGCTTTAGCGGAAAAGTCAGTACTGCAGGCAATCGTTCCCTTTGCGTTTCCGGCATACGATAGAATCGACAAGTTTTAACACACAGTGCACTGTTGTAATGCTTAGCCCAATGAAATCTGCAATCGCCAGTTGAATTGATCCGAGTGTATAATATCGTAGTTCAAATATATTAAAAACTAATTAATTCGACCCAATCTCTTGTTGTATCGCTTATTAATTCATGATCCATCATTATTGTCGTCTGTTTTGAGAGACGAAAACGACGTATAAATCTGTTGTCCCATTTGTTGTATTCAACACTTGGAAGCCGTCTTTCAAAAGACAAATTTCCTGTGTCTTCTTCATCTTCGCTGCTTGAAGAAGATGATGGCCACTTCTCCCAGAAATAATTAACGCAAAACATTTTTATTTTTTAATCGTGTTTTAATTTTAATATTTGTTAATACAATTATTTTCGATATCCGATATCAAAAGAAATTAAACAAAATCCTAAGTTTGCCCGGAAAACTTTTACTATATCGTTGAGTTGAGAAATAAAAAATTGACCAACATTGAATTTTCTCAACATTTGAATATCGTAAGTTGAGAGAGTCAACTTTGATTGAATAAAAGAAATTTCTGAAGTTGGAGACAAAAATCAAGTTGTGTTGTGTTCAACTTCGAGTGAATAAAACGGCCCTAAAGCTATTAATATTTAAAAAATTGTTTGGGCTAATCTTAGGATATGCTTCTTCATTTTAGTAAACCCTATCGCAGACATCCATGGAGATTTTTTTTTGTAGTATAGAGTCGATAGCAGGACTAGAGGCAAGGCTTTTTCGGATTTTTGTTCAAAACTTTCTAAACTATCCAATCATCATCGTTAGGGAAATACTACAATGTCTAAATTTCCCAAAACGCACTACTTCAAGTAAATATTTTAGAGGCAAAAAGTGACGGGAAAATCCCGTATATTATACCGGTATAACAGCAAATTACAAGTAAGGGTTAACTAGCAAACATTGAAGTAGAAATAGTGGATAAACAAACAAGAAGGCGTTAAGAAAGTCTCTATTGTGGGTATAACAGTCTAGAAATGCGTCGGAAACCGTCTGTATGCTAAAAATATCCATCTGCTGATAAATATATATTTGTTTATGACAAGCAGAATTTATTCGGTCTGTTTTACCATAACACCATGGATGGAAATTTTACGGTCGCCATAATCATCATACCGATAGGACTATTCACAGTGTGGTGGATAAATTTGAGTACACGAAACGCAAGATCTTGAGAAAAAATAGCAGGTATCCATGAGAGGGTGCAGTAGCATACGAGGCAGTCGATTTCGCGTCGTTGACAAGAACTCGGCCTTTCGCAAACATCACCTTTGCGTCCTGACTTGAGCTAGTACCCGTATAAACTTCAATTGACCCAGGAGCTGAAGGTAAACGACCATAGACTACGACCTGTGTTCGTTGAATGGGCTCTGGATCAGTTTGAAACTGACTTTAACTTTCATCGAAAAATCTTCGCTATGAGGACCATTTTTGAATAAAATAAATGGGTAATACAACAAACAAAATTGTCAAATTTGGGACGATACAAATCCACATGAGATATAAGATGCGTCCAATGCATCCCGATATATGTCGATGATTACCAGCTTTTTTTTGCACTGAATTAGATGATATGGACACCAACGACATGTGGTTTTAACAGAACGGCGCTTGGTGCCACACAGCCACATTGGAAATTCTGCCCGAGCGAATCGATGTGCATGGTCAGTGATCATCTACCTTTAAGGTGATGTGAACTGGCCATCGAGATCGTGCGGTTTGATCCCGTTAGACTACTTCTTATGGGGTTTTCTGAAGTCACAGCTCACTGCGAATAAGCCACAAACTACAGCGGCCTTTAAAGCCAACTTAACGCATGCCATCGGTCAAATTCAGCATGATTTATGCTCCAGAGTCATGAAAAATTGGGCATTTCGGGTGCACGCCACCCAAAGAAGCCGCGACGATAAAAAAATGTCTATGATATGTCACCCACACTTTGTTTTATTTTAATTAAAAGATACGAAGCGCTTAATGAAAGACCCTACATATTGCCATAAAAATGGATAAGCCAACTATAGGCCTATCCAATGCATTTGACTTTGTTCAATGATTACCTATAGAAGTTGTGTATTGCTAATGGCTTCAGAACATGTAACATGCCAAATAGGCATGAACTTGCTATCATCATTTCAAGTTCAAACCTTTCCACGTCATCAAAATTTTAAATCCAAGTCTTGATGTCATTTAAATCTAGACACGCATCCAAAACCTAATTTCAATTATAAAACTAAATAGCGCCTAGGGTCGCCATAAAGAAAAAAAAAGGTAATGACCATCATCAAGAATGCGAATAAATTGAAGTGCCCCGGGACATAAATAGACATGCTTCGCGCGTATTCCTGTTCAGTCCAAGCGCAATGGTTACCATCAACGTCAACTGCCTTCTTCTTACCTTTGTAGCATTTTCCCAAGTGAATGCTGCTTTGGAAATGAATAACAGCATCGAAGACCACAAAGCCTTGGCCGAGTTCACAGTACTTGTTATTCGGAAATATTTCAGTAAAGTCTCACCAACTGTTGTGGTCAGGGAGATTAGTGCAACTTCGTATGGGAAGCAATTAAACACGGGATTTTTGGACCACATTCTCTTCAACATACAGGACGTCGTCGGGGTGGAGTTGTACTTCAGTCAAACTGTTAGACAACCCTGGCAGTTTTACATCATTGTCATTGACGATGTCCAGTCTTTTATGTAAGGCTTTGCTAAATAAATCTAGATTGAGATAAATTTCCTTAATTTTCAGAAAAGCCCAATGGAGCTTTCCCGTCACCTGTAACGACAACAAGTTCCACTTTCTAATCGTCTTGACCATTTTCAACACCAACATTGTTTTGAAGAACCTCTTTAAACTATGCTACCAGCTCCACTTACTGGACGTTAACGTAGTTCTGTATCATCCCTTACATGGCGTGTCCATGTACACGTATGATTTATTCACAAAAGATACCTGTCGAGAAGTAACACCTGTTTTGTATTTTCGACTCCGCGATGGTCTTGAACAATTAAAGAAAGTTTTTCCTCAGAAACTTTCAAACCTGCATGGATGCCCGATTAGAGTGTGTGCTAGGTTAAACCCACCAATGGTGATGCTTTCCGGAGGACTACAAAACTGCAATTCTGTTTGGGGTCTACTCCGAGGAATCGACGTCCAGCTTATAGACAGCTTATCACATGGTCTTAACTTTTCTATTGAACTGATGCATAAAAACCTAACAAACATTAACGTTGGCAGTCTCACTGCCCCGGAATGTCTTGATAAGGTAAGTGCATGTCTAGATAAAATTATTCGCCTCATCATCCGACCTTCCAACCCTTTCAAGTTGATTAATGACACAACAGATATCGCCATTGGAGGATTTAGTGCATCAAATCCCGGACGTTGCGGATTCTCTGTTTCGGACATCTATCATCACTCGCCAGTCGTTTTTGCAGTGAGTGGTAGACGAAAACTAAGCTCTCTCAGTCGTCTTGCAAGGCCTTTTCACATAGAAGTCTGGCAGAATATGGCGATCTTCCTGATTTCATCTACTGTGGGTACTTTTATCCTACGAAGGGTTAGACCATCGATTCGTGCGTTTTTAATAGGCGACAACAATCGTGATCCTATTATGAATTTTGTTGCGACTTTGCTTGGATACTCGGTTTCTCAGTTACCTCGTCGAAATTTCGCCAGATACTGCTTCATGCTTTGGCTATTGACGACCTTGGTACTCCGAAATGCCTATCAGGGTTCCCTCTACGACTCGATTCGTTTGGATAAATTCAGAAAAATACCATCCGGCTATAAGGATCTGCATGCATGGAACTACGTGATGCTTATCTCAAAGTATATCGAAAGCCTACACATGTTTCATAAGAATGAATCCATCGTTGTAAAAGGTGAAGCTGATTATAGGTTGAAAGTGGTTGATGAAAGAACTGATATCCGACTTGCTACTGTGATTTTGGAGGAGCATTTCATTGAACATATGCGGCAGAACTTTAGGAAAGGAAGTAGTCTCAGAATGGTGAATGAAAAAGTGTACATGATATACAATTCCATGTTCTTTGCAAAGCAATCCATATTCATGGACGTGATTAACCGGAAATTGAAGCAGTTTCAGTGGACAGGTGTTACCAAGTATATAATACGAAGTAGTTCCAAGCAGTATAAGGCTCCCAAACATGGGGTTCCGAATAAGCCAATTACATTTGACCAACTACGTGGGTTGTATGAGATTTATGTGGCGATGATGGGATTGTCACTTGGGGTGTTCTTTGTTGAACTGCTGTCAGTTTATAGCCCGAAATTGCGCAGTATTTTGGAGTGGCTTAATTGAGTTTGATTGAGGGTGGAGATGAATAAAAATGAAACGGAATAGGGTTGATGTTTTTTTTCAAATTCCATTGGTTTGCGTGGGAAAATATATATTTAGGACAATTTTAGTAAAGAAAATTGCCATCCCAGGACTGCCATAAAGCGATACAAACCGCCGACAATGACAGATTAAGCAAACGATGTCTAAAGAGTAAAAATCTGTGAGAAGCAAACTGCGAAGTAGACTGGGTTGCACCTAATGTGTCTTTTGCCCAAATGTCAGCTGAACCGAGTACATTTGTAACGGAAGTTGGTCCTACCAAACGAAATTAACACATTCTCATGCTTTCCCATCCACTTTCAAGATCACAGGAAGTCCAGTAAAAATCAACGGGTCATTTGGCAGGGTGTTCAATAAGACGTTGTGCGGCTGGCATGCTTGCTTAAAGCGCGAAACTAGGTCGTCGAAATGGGTGGGTTCTTGCACATGCCTCTGAACTACCGTACATTAATAACATGCCTAATGATAACGCTCAAAATAATATATACAAGTTATGGTGTTAAAACTCGAAAAGAGCTAGG
The DNA here is from genome assembly GCA_932526625.1 of Rhingia campestris. Classification (NCBI taxonomy): domain Eukaryota; kingdom Metazoa; phylum Arthropoda; class Insecta; order Diptera; family Syrphidae; genus Rhingia; species Rhingia campestris. The sequence goes on from OW052182.1 coordinate 21,946,547, forward strand.
TAAGAACATATTTCCAAAGTTGAAAAACCGAAAGGTGGAGTTGGTTTCTCTTGAGTGTTGCCCTCCCTCTGTCACTATTCTAAATGGAATAGGGTCTACCTTAGGCTATCGCTACACTCATATGGATACTCGCGATAACCCCTAACAAATACGTAAACGATCTACTACGGTTCGTTCACGCCATCGTCGCTACACGCATCCTTCAGACTCTTACTTTCCCACTAACACAACACAGATCTACTCACACGGCATAGTATTAACAAAAAATGAATTCAACTATTAATGAAAATAAAATTCAATTTATGCGACGAATTCTTAATTTTTTTTTCCGAATTTCAAAAAAAAACGAGTGGTGGGTGCACGACTGGGTCGTACGCAACTTTCTCTTTCACAGCAAGTTGGGCGTTAGATCTAATCATAAGCATTTTGATTATTGATGCTAAAATGATATAAATAATGTCGAAATGTATTCATACGAATTTTTACTCCAAAATTTGAAGGAATCGATGTCAATGTGAAAAACAATGATTTTCCGTTTTTGGCCAAAACTGAAAATTCCGTTTAGTAATAGTTGGGCTAAAACTAATTATGTGGAATTGCTTCAAGCTGTAATAGTAGTATATGTATTAAATTTCATTCAATTTGACACAATAGTTTGCGAGATATTAACAATTTTCTTTATATGGCCTAAATGACAAAATCCGTTATATGGATTTTCTCGAAAAAACTGGGTATGCAGTTTTGTTGGAACTAATATAGTTATAGTATATATAAAGTTTAATCAAAATCGTTAGAGCCGTTTTCGAGAAAATTGAGGTAATGTGTAATTTTTATATGGCAGGTACCAGTTTTAACATGGCTAAAAGCAAACAAAAAAAATGGCCTAGAATTATGACCAAAACAAGCTTGGATACGAAGTTTGAAGAAAATCGGTCAAGCCGTTCATGCTGGGGAGACCGTCACGGACAGACGGACCGACGGACCGACGGACGGAATTCCAAAAACCACTTTTTTAGGCTCCGCTATCATCGTAATGTTAGAATCAATCAAAATCTCGACGAAAACAATATCTTTCTCTTTGTAAGAGAAAGTTAAAAAGTGAATACATTTATAAACAAATTTAAAAATAAAATAATCCAAAGAAATCAAATTTCTTACTCTAACTTACTAGCCCAATACAACAAAAAAATCAAACCACTTCTATGTACTTCCAGCTCTAGCATATGTCAACTAATCAATAGCAAATTCAGAACACTAGATTATTTATCCACATACGAGTATATATGTAACATACGCGCAACAATATGCCTAATTAACTGGAGTTATTTTGCAAGTTACAACCTCTGATCAATTAATATGTTGTAGCGTGTACCTGTAACATTTTTTTTATGAAATCAATCAAATAATGTTATTTGAAACATGTATTCTTACAAGTACTATCAACGAACTGAACGCACTTACGTATCATGTACCAAAACCATCTAATCCGCTGTAACGACTTTATTTCACGTTCTCCAATAATTCACCAACATCTCTATTGCCGAACAAAGTTTATATTAAGCCCCGCTGGCGAGGATAGAGATCTTTTACTCGTGGCAATTACAGACGTGCATATGGTAGCACTTACCGATCGCACACGGTGGAAATAAGAGAGTGATATTTTTAAGTAAAAAAAATAACTCGTGTTAACAAGAAAAGTTTGTAACATCGAGATTATCAATAATTGTGAATTCTATCGAACCAGATCATTATAATCGATCTATCAAGATCTGTAAATTCGATTTAACCAGCATCTGACTTTCTAAGCTCAAGAGTCGTAGTAAGAAGAGCATGGTGTAAACCTTTTTTTTATGAAAAGTGTATTAAATCAATACAGGTGTGTTTACACACAATTTCCCACGCAGCACATGTGATTTCAATAAAGTTAACCCCTTGGCCGTATGACACGCAATTACGTAAAAGCGTTAGATACAGGGAAACTAATCTGGATCGCATATGCCCTGCTGTGTATGAGAGCCACCAAAAGCGTCGCAAGTACGTACCCATTGAAGCAACGCGCCAATCTTTGATACATCTTATCAGAAGAAACCACCGCAGTGTGCGTGTTCACCTAACTGCTTAAAGCAAAGGTTTTCCTACAACGCATCAACGCAGTCTGTCAAGGCCCCAGCAAAAGCACTGTTCCAGTAGCGAGAAGGCGATCGAGTCACCAATACCACGTGAAGATTTCATCACACTCAATGGAGCATAATATAGTTTTTTTTATGTATAGTTATTAATTGAACTTGTGATCATAAAACTATTTATAAGTAAGTCTATGTAAAAGGTAGCGGCAGAAGGTAAGGAGTGCCAAAACCATTTTTTTTGTTAACGCTAATGAAGTATTCTTCCCAAAATATAGTGGCAGTGATCCAGACCGACGTGCGCACAGAAGTCAAGAATCAATCCCACCGCGATCATCAGTTCATAAAGGATTATATTATCACACACGTGTAAGTCACTTTGGCATTTCTTTATAGTTGTACCAATATGTTATGTATTTTGAATTACATATAATTATTTTTTGAAAAGAGTAAGTCACCAAAGGTGCCCCTATTATAATCAGTCTTTTTCAAGACTTAGTTTTAAGTACACATTTTTTTTGCATTGCATATACACTTTGCTCCCTATAGTAAAATCTTCGAAAATTCCTTGCTTACGAAAATCTATAATTTGAAATCAACTTACAACGTTTCAAAAGAATGAATTTGATCTAAATTAAATTTTCCTTTTAATATGCAATAATATCACCCTAGTGAGATACCCATAAAAAAATTATCAATAATAATTATTATAAGAAAATTTCACAAACATCAGATTTACTAATATTTTTTTTTGTTTGAATTAAACACAATTATAGTTGTATTTGTAATGCTCATTGATGTGAGTACATGTTACATTGGTAGCGCGGTATAATAATATTTCCCTATGAAATCTTTCAATAAACGTTTCGATCATGAATTCTAAAAACATACACCTTTTCATTACGATGGAATAAAAATCTATTTTTTTGGCGATGAAATGTGATGAGTGCGATCGTAGAAGGGAGTAATATGATGTGAGTATCTATGTAGGTATCTAATAGGGACTATCAATTAATTTAGGCACCTGATAGTCATGGAGATTGATCTGTGATATCGAATCATGGTCAATTAGGGTGGGTTAGCCTGATGTAGAGTATGCTTCCATCTCTCTATATAGCATCAACACAGCTGATGCGATCTCTTTTTTTTTCTCTTTGCAGTACCTCACTTCTTTTCTAATTAGTTTTCCGCTTACTTTATGCCACTTCGGCACTAAGTTCGATCTCTCTTTTTTTGATAAACCATTTGTTTACATGCTCTCCCAAAACAATAGTTCATTGAATATCATTAATTCACTCGCAGTTAGCGAGCAAGGTATGAGCGGGTAAAGCAGAAACGTATGCATAATTTTATGGCACGATTTTATTTGTAGGAAGGTTTTATTAGTAGCAAGAAGTAGGTAATACATAATTTGGAGTTTGAGTCAACCACAAGTATTTAGAATGGTTCAGCATAAATCACTCAAATTAATAAAAAAAATAATAATAACCAAAGGAATATAAATTTAACATAAATTTACCTATCGATCATATACAGAAAAAGAAATATCAACACAAAATTTGCTAATCCCGAAAAAACGAGTGGTGGGTGCACGACTGGGTCGTACGCAACTTTCTCTTTCACAGCGAGTTGGGTTAATTAATGCTAAAAATTAAAAAAAAATTCGAAATGTGAGTATACGAACGTTTACTCCGAAATTTGAAGGAATCGGTGTCTATGTGAAAAATAATTAATTTTGAAGCGTTGCTGTTGTGCTCGTTGCGGATTTTTTTATAAAGCGTGGAATATTCGGTACTGTACCTAGTCCGTGCGTGTTGTTGTTTGTCACGTACGTGTGGTGTTGGTGATGATGATGGCACGAAGCGGGGCAGAGCAGAGCCAGGCGACCAAAAATGTTCAACCTGTCTACTGCTGTTGATAGGCGACGATGTGGGTAGAGCCAGGCGACCAAAAAATTGTTCAGCCTTTTCTGGGTTCTACTGTATTCCACTTTATCTGGGTACTACTGTGCTGTTTACCAAATGAATGGTGTAACAGTAAACAATAGCCCCACGTTGGGCGCCAATTGAAGCGTTGCTGTTGTGCTCGTTGCGGATTTTTTATGAAGCGTGGAATATTCAGTACTGTACCTAGTCCGTGCGTGTTGTTGTTTGTCACGTACGTGTGGTGTTGGTGATGATGATGGCACGAAACGGGGCAGAGCAGAGCCAGGCGACCAAAAATGTTCAACCTGTCTACTGCTGTTGATAGGCGACGATGTGGGTAGAGCCAGGCGACCAAAAAATTGTTCAGCCTGTCTACTACTTAGCGGCGGCGAGAGGAAAACGGCGAAAGGAGAAGAGCCAGGCGACCAAACGAATTTGTTCAGCCTGTCTACTTACGGCGGCGCAAAACAATTTGTCAAAAAATAAAAAAAGTTGATGCTCCAATATAATATGTTTGCTACCAGCTTGTTTTATTTGACAGACTGCAATGATTTTACATTTTGGTCGCTCTTTTATACAAAAACTAAGCAGCACATTGCAATTTATTTTAATATAAAAAATGTGTTTTGTTTGGAATTTATTGACACTTTTGAACTTAACACTACGAAAAAAAAATGTGCTGAATACAATTTTATATACTAATGCAAAATTAATACAATTTAATAATAACAAAACGATAGTTTAAATAAAAATAAACTCATGGCGTTACAATTTTCGTTATTGGCCAAAACTGAAAATTCCGTTAAGTAATAGTTGGGCTAAAACTAATTATGTGGAATTGTTTAAAACTATTATAGTAGTATATATATTAAATTTCATTCAATTTGACATAATAGTTTGCGAGAAATTAACAATTTTCTTTATATGGCCTGAACGACAAAATCCGTTATATGGATTTTCTCGAAAAAACTGGGTATGCAGTTTTGTTGGAACTAATATATTTATAGTATGTATAAAGTTTAAACAAAATCGTAAGAGCCGTTTTCGAGAAAATTGAGGTTATGTGTAATTTTTTATATGGCAGGTACCGTTAATAACATGGCTAAAAGCAAACAAAAAAAATGGCCTAGAATTATGACCAAAATAAGCTTGGATACGAAGTTTGAAGAAAATCGGCCAAGCCGTTTAGGCTGGGGAGACCATTACGGACAGACGGACCGACGGACCGACGGACGGAATTCCAAAAACCACTTTTTTAGGCTCCGCTATCATCGTAATGTTAGAATCAATCAAAATCTCGAGGTCAAAAATTTTCACGAAAACAATATCTTTCTCTTTGTAAGAGAAAGTTAAAAATATTGCAAACAGAGCACAGATTAAGCCAGCACTGTATTAATATGTATGTAGCTCGTTCAAATGTAAAAAAAATATATAGCTATAAACCAAAAAAAAAAATATTTGACTCACCATGCAAACTGGTTGGTAATGATGTTTGAAATTGAATATGTTGTTAACAATTATGTTGAATGGTCCATGATGATGTGCACAGCATTATGGTGAAATTCGCGTAATCTATATGTTTAGATAAATAATCAAATTTTAAAACAAATGAACGACCCTTACAATAGTAATTTAAAGATACTTCACTTCGGGCATTACAATATTTACAGGGTATAGATCGATTTCCTTATCAATTTATAAGAGTGGCTGATCAGGATACTTTATGATGTTCTTATTTTTTTGTTGTGGTTAACCGTTAACTGCTAGTTGCATGTGGGAGAGTATTATTTTCTCGATCCCTACTGTTGGTGGAGATTTAATTAATGATGATCACTCGTTTGATTAGCACAAGGTGGATGTTATTGATGATCGGCTGGTGGGCTGTTCAGTTGGTCAAATATCGAGGACACTCGTCGGATAATTAGTAAAGTCGGTGATATCAAGGCGTATGATCAATCGTTATGAATATTATTCATAAGAAGGTGTTTCGGCTGCCCGTAGCATACACGCTGATTGCCGCTATGAACCTTGATCGAGTTGATCTGATCGCTCAAAGAAATGAGAGTGTCGATTGTAGATTGGCGTGCGAGAAACAAACAATACTTCCCTTTCGTTGCCTTCAAATCGATCGGATGTGGGCTCCCCCTTGTGATCTTGGCGTCGTAGCGTGATGGGTTTATTAGATCGATTGGTGGAAGCTTTATCGATCGCTGATGATAGACTTTACTCAAGTAGCCGGAGGCGTTCTCTTGTTGGTCCGCCGATGTAGGTTAGGTGTTCGATTTGACCGAGTTAGATGGTTTAATTGTGGATCGAGAAATATGTCAATGGTGTATATGGGACATAACCTTTCTGGCGTACCGATGGTGGTCTCGGTTGGCACGATCGCAGAGTAATATTTAGGCAAACGAGTTTTGCGAGTCGCTTTGCGTACTATCCACGATTGTTAACTAGACAAGTACTTTGCGTCTATATTTTCTCTAGCTGTTGTTGGTGCTGTGTTGAGGTTGGTGCTGAACACTGAATTAAAGCTCTGTTATATTTAATTTTTTTTTATAAACAAACAAGTTTGACGTTACCTGAACACGCAGTGATGAGTAGGGAATTTACCCGATTTGTATGTACAAATCTGCTAGGTTAAGTATTGTCGTTCTATGTAAGACGTATATGACGCTTCTTATTTTAGCAAAAGGAGTCGGTAATTAGCTTGAGGGTACCACCATCGGCAGAAGATCCAAGTAAAAAGGGAAATGGAAATTGGTGGTCGGAGTTTTGTAGACCAACTCACACTTGTTTCCCTGTGTGAAGTTGGTACCAGTTTCGCCAAGCTTTGCCAAGTGTTTCGTACGGAATTCGGAGTGTTTTTTTTTTTATACGAGTTAGAAATTTTTACGGAATTCCGTACATGGATAAATTATGAAAATTTATTTTTCCATAACAATTTAAGACCTGGATGATTTCGAATTGGTCCCCCACACATTCCAAACATTTAGTATGCATAAGGTTGTTGAAAAATCCCCTGGAGCTTATATGGATCTGCTGTCGTGAAATAGCAAGATCGATCAGTTCCAAAAAAAGACTGAACGAGCAAGCAGCCCGAATGGACTATGCCTATTCTATGCTCGCCGATTTTAGCGTGCAAATGAACATGATGTGTAAGTTGGATGAGGCAAACTTTTTTATCCTAGCTGTGAATGTTTATTTATTAGTCAGGGTTGAGAGAAGAACCGTTCTTTCAAATCTGTTAAAAAATTAACTCCCGGACAAACTTTTGGTCAGCGAATCTAAGCTAAACCACAGACACAAATACACAGAAAAGACCGACCTTATTCCTCCCAAGGGGTGGGGTCGCTGTCTTATTACGTAAAGGCTTGTGCCATACCAAAGAGTATCGCATCTCATACAATGAAAATTTACTATGAGGGGTACTGATGTTGACACCACAGTGTGCACATTGCCATGTCAGCATCAAGCAACAGCATTGCCGATGCATACGAACGACGAAAATTCCCTTCGCACTTACCGCCCGCGTCTGAAATAGCTACAACATTTTTAGCTGTGATGCGTACTCTATAGTTATATACCTCTTCGGCCAAACTATTGTATATAATGGGGAAGTACGCATATTCCAGGTGCTGGAAGCATGCATCGTAAGAATTCTTCTTTGCAATGCAGGGGTGAAGTCCTTAATGGATACTCTGTGGCCCGTACTACGAATTATGCCAGCCTCCATGCTAGAGATCTTGTGATCTTGTTAGGTTTCCTCACCGCATTATATTTGCAATGATACTGTATGAGGTTTCCCATGCTTCATTTGTCGATAGCATATACGATATGAGACTTCATGTGGTTACTGTCCTGCCTATTTCGATTTCTAGTGGGTTTCTCGCAGCTTCATACTTTTGGCATTAGAACAGCACGAGCTCGGAATTTTGGACTTTACTATCACAATAACGACAGAATGGGCTATCAGCAAGCCTAAACCTGTGTAGGTATTCCCGGAAGCTTCCTTGTACTGTTAGGAATTAGGATATGTAGGTACTTCACGGTCCTTTCTCGGTTTTTTTCACGATGGAAGACACTCACAAGAAGGCAAATTTGATAGGCGCTATTTTCGAGACCATACATACGGTGACCAATCCTGTTCGCGCAAATCGCGATATTGGGTAAAGAGACTTTTTGAATCACTTTTCTCTACCATACTGAACTCCAAGGTTGGTGATCCGGTTTAAGCGTATTAAATGAAATAAACTATTTGAATGGCATAGTCGCCCATTATAGTTTGATGCTGTTCGTGCAAAAAGATTAACTCCTGGACATCACTGAAAAATAAAAAGTCGTCGCGTGAGGATGGTATCCCGAACGTCGTGTTTTTTTTTAAAAGATAGTTAATAGAGCTCTGTTTGAGTGGGCCAAGCAACATGCAATTTTCCGAAAAATAAGTCTGGTTGACTTTCAGAAGGCCTTCGACACCGAGTGGTTAGAGAGCCAGACTACTTACGTACTTAAGTGGCGCTACAGTCCAGAATGAACCTGCACCTCAACAACCATTACTCTCCAATTAACCTGAAGACTCTGCTATCCGAAGTATTGGTGTCCATTTGTTCTACATGTCCTAGCCATCTTAAACGTCCAATGCGGATTTCTTTGACATATCCCGTGAACGCCAACGGGACCAAAGATTTTTGGAAGAATTATTCTCTGAAATCGACTAAGGATTTCTCCATTTACTTTTCAGCGCCGTAGAGCAGAACTGGGATGTTCAGGATCTTTTATAAGATCTCTTAAGTAGTTCGAGTGAGTGCTTTACTACTGAATTGCCTTCTTAGCCCGAAGAAACACCCAGCGGTTGGCAAGATGTTGTTGTCATATCTCCTGATAAGGGCCAATCAGGGTGTTGGTAAAAGGTTTCAGGCGTTCACATATTACGGCAGATAGAAACATCTTAGAGACGTTGTGGAGACTTATGCCTCTGTAGTTGGCGCAGTTTAGAGGGTGAATATTACTTACCAAATCATCTCCGCCGGCTTTATAAAGCTTTGATTTTGATGTTGCACACTTTGGTAAATCTTGCGAATTTCAATCCTGGAGTGAAACAAGCTTAGCCTCGTAGGCCTCGTTTTGGCTACGAGTATCTGTAGGCATTCTTCATCAAATCAATGTTTGCAGCTGTTCTAATGGATTGTGGACATCGTTGCCTTTCTTCTTCGACATAAGCTGGTGGTGAAATGGTGTTGATCGAGAGGGTAAGGGATCTTTCTACCAGTCCCAATCTACGGCACTGAAGCATGGACCGTATCGAAAGCAGATGAAGAAATCTTTGGTCTTTATGAGAGAAAAATATTGTGAAGATTTGATGCGATATGCACTTTTTTTCCTAAAACCACACTTGCTAGAAATAATTGCTGGGGAACGGTTTCAGGTGATTTAAAGAGGACTTATAACGGGTAGGCCAAAAATAGTTTCTTTTTAAAAATACAATAAAATGAACAAAATTAGATTTTTTTACTACGTATTATGGCAAACATTCTCATTAATGATGGAATAAAACATCGTTTAAGTGGTTGCCTGGGCTTGCTTTGCAATAGCGCATTCTGTCATTCCAATTTTCCAAGACCTTGTTAGTGGTTTCGAGCTGTAACTCACGGATTTCTTGGATGATATTGGCCTTAAGAAAAATCAAAAGTGTTCAAATCTTAGCCCCGATGCGGCCAAGTGACATCGCCAAGAAGGCTAGTAACATCATTTGGGAATTTGGATGATATTGGCTTTAAATGCGAGATCCTTGGCCCAACAGCGGCCCTTCACGGTTCCCCACAAAAGTCCAAAGCGGTCAAACCTCAGCTCCAAAGCGGCCAATTGACATCTTCAAGACGGCTAATAACATCATTTGGGAATTTGGATGACATTGGCCTTAAGTGTAGGAATCGCTTCCGGATTGTTGGTCCAACATCGGTCCTTCACGGTTCCCCACAAAAAAAAAGTCCACAGCAGTCAAATCTCAGATAACGCGATTTGGGAATTTGGCGTGCCATCCTGCATGAAACGGAGGTCGTCCAAATTCATGTCAATTCATTTCAATAAAAAAAGTCGGTGCCGTATACTCTGTAATGCCCACATTTGACTAAAAGTTGTTCACAGCCTTATTTTCGAAGAAAATTGGACCAATGATGCCACCACTCCACAATCTGCATCAAACTGTGATTCTCTACGAATGCATCAGCTTCTCGACAATAAAGTGCTGGTTCTTCGAGCCGCTGAGATGAAAATGCTCCTCGTCAGAAAAGATAAGTTTTCGCCCTAAATCGTTGCTTAATTGAAGATGCTCTAAGGCCCAAAATGCGAAGCGATAACGAAGCGGATGGTCGTGTGTCTTCAATTGCTGAGTCAATTGGACCTGTTGAGATCGATGGGGAGTTGATGTTCGTAAATTAAGTCTCACTCCCTCGGCTACAGTAGCTACATTCTCGTCTGTGGGCACCGTACGACGACAGGGACCATGAGTTTTGTCCACTAGCATACCAGTCTCAAGCACTGTATGGGCTACACAGTACTAACTTTGGAAAAAAGTTTTAAATATTTCCCAACGTTATTCAAGCGTAAAGCGACTCATTTCGTTCCGCGGAGGTATGATACTGAATTTCTGTCAATATTTTGAGCGGGAAACAACTGTTAAAGTGAAAACAAACTCTGATTTAAAAAGAAATCACAAGGTAGTCCACCCTGTACCTCAACACTTGGTACAGTTCCGGCAATTGTTGGTTATGGCGGTTACCATACGTGGTGTCAAATTTTAATAAGCCCCACAACTAGAAAATAAAGTTCTCATCATATTTTAACTGCAATTTCGCCTTTAAAGAATTTTAAGTAGTTTTAATAAATATCCCTAGAATGAAATATAAAACAGAGAAGTCATGATAATCTTTTTCAAATTAAAAAGCTCCTCTTTGCCCAACCTAAAATAAATAAACGATTGATCTGAATTTACAAAGCAACTCAATTTATCCACTCTAAAATATTGCGCAGTGTCCTCCTCGAAACTGACATCAATTCAATGACAAACACCCCAACTGCCAATCCCATCATGATCACATATATTCCGAACAAACCACGTAGACGATCAAATGAAATCTGCTTCTTTGTATCTCCTTGTTTCTGATCCTCAAACTTCTTAACATTGCGTTGTACTATGTATCCATTCAGGCCTGTGTGGTAAAATCGATCGATTTTCCAATTGATCATCTCTCTGAATATCGAATGCTTCCTAAATAGCATCGAATGCATGGATACGTACACTCGTTCATTGACAATTTGAAGTCGACTTCTTCTCCGATGGATATATACAGAAAAGTGATCTTTTATTACCACAGCAGCATACCGGCCTTTGGGTGTTGCTTCAAGGACTTGCAATCGATAGAAGGGGTCGCCTTTTACAATGATGGTCTCACTTTTAGGAAACATGTGTAAATAATAGAAACTATCTGAGATGAACATTTTGTAGTTCCAGTTGTGGAGGTCCTTGTACCCCGATGGCATTTGGTTGAATTTATCCATACGAATTGAGTCGTACAGAGAACCCTGATAAGCATTTCGGAGTACCAAGCTCATCAGCAGCCACAGCATTAGGCAGTATCTTGCGAAATTTCTACGAGGCAACTGCGTAATCGAGTATCCTAACAGTGTTGCATATAAATTCATGATAGGATCACGATTATTCTCTCCAATTAAAAAGTTACGAATCGAGGGTCTTACAACTCGTAAGACGTAAGTACTCAAGGTACATGCAGCGAGAAATATCGCCATATTTTCCCACAAATCTCTTTGAAATGGACTTGAAAGGCGGTAAAAGGAGCTTAGTTGTCGTCCTCCCAACACTGCGAATACGACAGGTGAGTGATGATAGATATTCGAGTAGGATAAGTCACAATGTTTCGGATCCGATGCACTGAAGCCTCCAATTGCAATATCCGCTGAGCCATTACGTAGCTGATAAAGGGGGGAAAGTGAGGTTTTAAATGGCGACTTTCATCTAAGCTTTAACTTACCATTTCAGAACATCTGTTGGTACGAAACCTGCCAACGTAGATACCGCCTGTGTCGATAGGTAGCATCTTTATAGAAAAATTCAGTCCATGGGAAAAGATATCGATGAAATCCACATCGATTCCTTGGAGTTCACTCCAGCTGGTGCCATATTTTTGTTGCCTTTCGGAAAACATTGTCATTGGAGGGTTTAGCTCTACACACACTCTAATTGGGCAACCATGCAAGTTTACCATTTTATACGGAAATGCGTGCTCTAAATTTTCAAAACCATCACTAAGTCGAAAGTAGGGAATTGACTGAATCTGGCGACACGCTTCGTTGGTGAATAAGCTGTACGTGTAGATAGAGATGCCATATACGGGATGATTTAAAACCACCATCACATGCAGTACACCTAAGTTGTAGCAAAACTTGAAGATATACCTCAAAACCTCAAGGTAGCTTGAGCTGCATTCGGTCAAGACAATAAGAAAGTGGAATTTGTTGTCGTAACAGGATGTTGGGAGACTCCATCGGATATTGCTAAATACTAAATCAACTTATCTGAGATGTGATAATGATAAGCAAAGACTTACAATAAGGCCTTTTCGTTTTCAATGACAATAATGTAATACTCCCATAGTTGCTTCTCAGTCTGACCAAAGTACAGCTCCACCGACACGGTTTCCTTTAAGCTAAATAAGATCTGGTCCAAAACCTTCGTGTTGACTTGGTTCCAATGGGGATTTTCACTAATCTCCTTGACCACAACTGTGGATGTAAATTTAGGAAAATGCTGCTTCACAAGTCGCACTGTGAACTCCGCTAAAGCTAGGTGGTCTTCGGTGTTGCTATTCACATTAAAAGCAGTAATTCCTTGTGATAATGTAGCAAAGAGGGTTAAAAAGCAGTTCACATTGACAGAAACCATTGTGTTTGTACTGAAAAGAAAAACTCCCAAAACATGTGTATTTATGCTTCAGGTCACTTTAATCAAGTTTGATTAAGCATGCAAATGAATTGATGGTCATTAGGTTGTTTTCATTCCTCGAAGTGACAGTTCTAGACCTAGCTGCTTGTTACTTGAAGTTTGTAATTGGAAATACTTATTCGTAAATCAAACAAAATGCACTTTGAAATTTAATTGAGATGTCGTTAGCTGTTCCAGGTTAATTTTTCAAAATGTTGGTAAATCGATTTTTAATAATACGTTTCAGTCTAACTCAAAACCGATTACCAAATAAAATTAACCCCAATCTCGAGTAAGACAATAAAAGTTAGAAGTTGATAAAACGAATCAAATATTTTTAAGGACATGCGATTTGTGCATAGTACTGTTTTTTGTATATACAAGTTGGGACAAAAGTTGTCATAATGTCAATTGGCCATCATTTTTGCAAATGGCGTTATATATTATTGGGTTTTGACATTTGTGTTGTAGACATATAGATAATAATGTTGACAATACTGGTGTTTTCGAATACCTCATACCGCATTTCACAAGGTGTTTGGCTTCAGTCTTTAATATTATCTACATTATCATACCTCCCAATAGCAATACAATAAAAATAATGTTTGCAGCATAAGTAAACAGTGCCTAGCATTTCTCACCATCATTCTTGCACGATGGCTGGACACCCTGCTTTGTGCCAAATCCGAACGGCATTTGATAATACTTAGATGATTTGTCAGATCATCACGGTAGGATGCAAGTGAAAAGACATTTTTTGCTACGGCTGGGAATGGAACTCAGACTTCTGCGCTGGAATTCATCGCAAAAACCATCGTGCCACTGAGTTATCCTGATTAAGACCGTCAATTTTGATTTTAGCCCCATTTTTTGTCTTTGGTACAGCGTTTTGGTTGACAACTGTCATGTATAAATGTGAATGTTTTTTCTTGGAGAATATGATATCCGAATACAGATTCATTACCTAAATGGAAAGATTGTATCATAGATGACTTCAAAAAGTAGTAGATTTTTCGATCACTTCTGACTTTGGGCTATAACTTACGAAATAGATATGATGCAAGAAAGGTATATGGAAATGTAGGGATAAAAAAAAGAATACCTTCTGAACTGCACCAACTACAGAGGCATATGTCTCCTGAACATCGCCTACACGATCCTATAAGTGTGGTTTTATGCGAGGAAGGTCTACAACTGATCAAATATTCACACATCGGCAGATCCTGGACGATAGGGACGATACCACCACCTTTTCATCGATTTCAATGTCCGATTTGACAGCATTTGTAGGGACGATATATACAGAGCCATGTCTAGTTTTCATATGCCGTCCAAGACTCGTCCGTCTTGGAAAAGTCTCGCTGCTCAATTAGGGTTAGAAACGACCTCACCGAAACATAAGCTAAATTTGGTGGAATGCAAGTATGCCTGCAGAATGGAACCTCAGAATCCTTTGCCCGATGTACAAAAAGAGACCCTCTGAACTGCGGCAACTGCAGAGAAATATCACGATCAGCTGCTGCAACTTTGAGTTTGTAGGGGACTTAGTATATCGAGGATCTGCAATAAATCTTGCCAACAACATATCATCAAAAATCAAACGAAGAAACCGCTGATTCTTTGGGCAGGTTTGTAAGTAAGCTCTCACTCGAACTGCTAGACCGTATAGAGGTCATGATCATCCGAGGCGCCGAAGCATCGACCGAATCAAATGAGAATGAAGAAATCCATGGTAGTTTTGAGAGAATAATTCCTTGGACAATCAGTGCAAACTTCGACTTGTAGATTTTGAACGTTCAAGTATAAACCGACATTTACTACGATGAAGAGCGCAACTTGAGACTGATAGGTAGGGACCTGTCAAATTGGAGAGGCATGTTGGTTGAGAGCCAGGTTCATCCTGAACTGTAGAGCTAATTTAGTAGAACCATCAAAAAAGGTAGAAAACAACTGAATGTTAAGGATCAAGCATAACACTTACATACAAATACAAATTTTTGGCACAACTGACTCACAATCATTCTTGGGTGCATGTACATTTTGTGCGTGCGCGATGGTAGGACCTCTAGTTTTATTCCTAATCCATGCGGGTGTGTTGAGACAGTGTGTTGTGTCAGATCACCACCAGATGAGGTGCAGTGAAAATCATTTTGCACGGCAGTTCATCGACGTATGACACATACTTAATGAGTAAATTTTATTCAGCATAAACTTATTAATTTTGAGCTCTTTAAAAAACCACCTTCAGAAACAATACCGATGTAGCTATGGGTTTTTACCTCGACAGGTACTTCGACTGGAGATGGGGTAACCAACCCCTGTGAAGGTCTCTGGTGGCAGCGAACTAGGGAGTGGGAGGAGTTTCCTCTCACTAAGGAACTTACTCTCAGGTGACAGCTGAGAAATTCCCTAGATGGAATCAACGGTAGGGCTTGCAGCAGATCGAACTGGGTCTCAATGGGTCAATGGTAGCGCTCACATACCAAAATGAGTTACTTACATCAGTTTTTCCGACCCGCTGTCTTAGGGTAAAAACAAGGGCCTGACCCTCTAGGTTGGAAGTTGTGCCGTCGGGGTAGCTTCACGACCATGGAAAAGACCACGAGTTATGAGAGAGATACAACCAGCCTCGGATAATGGAACTCCTCAAATGGCAACAAGATCCGTAACGTCAACGGACTATGATCTGAGAGTATGTACCTGTAATATTCGAACACTCTA
Source organism: Rhingia campestris (assembly GCA_932526625.1). NCBI lineage: Eukaryota > Metazoa > Arthropoda > Insecta > Diptera > Syrphidae > Rhingia > Rhingia campestris. Next base: position 21,962,311 of record OW052182.1, read on the forward strand.
CACCCCAGGTGCTACTCAAAGATATAAGTTTGTTCTCGCGCGGTACAAGACTGATATAACCGCAATCCAGGAGATACGATGAGCAGCAGAGAAAAAATTGCGACATTTAGTACATCTGCAACAAAAGATTGCATGTATTAGGATGCGGATTCGTCTTGGGAAATCGGCCAAAGACAAAAGTCATAGACTTCAAGCCGATAAGTGATCGCCTTTCTGTATACGCATCAAAGTTACTTTCCAAAACATAATCCTAATATGTGCACACGCCCCTACCAACGAGGGTCAAGATCCCATCAAGGAGGAGTTTGATGACCTCCTGCGTGGAGCCTACGGTGTCTGTCCGGAGTATAATCTAAAAGTTGTAGTCGGAGTTTTCAATGCTAAAGTCATAAAGGAAAACATCTTTGGCGGTTTAGTTAGTAAGCACAGAATCCAAGAAACTACAACAGACAACGGCTACCGACTAATCGATTTTGCAGCAGCTCGTAATACGTTGATAAGTAGCACTAGGTTTCCAAGGCTAAGGATCCACACAGCAACCTGGCGCTGTCTAGACGGTCAAACCGCCAACCAAATCGACCATGTGCTTATCGAAAGTATGCACATATTCCGAGGGGCAAACGTCGACTCTGATCATTTTTTGTCGCGGCCAGAGCTGGACTGCCCAACGAAGAAGAAGAAGCAGCGAACTGCCCAGAAGAAGAAATTCGACGTTGGAAGCCTTAGCACACCTGGAGTAGCCAGAGCCTACAGCGAGGGCCTGAGTATGAAACTTTCCTCTGATGAAGAAGATGCATATAAGAAAGCGCTACAGAGCAAAACAAGGGCAGTGAAAGAAAAGAGGGTTTGCGCAGCTTCCCTGCTCAAGGAGATCGAAGAGTCGCGCGATCGTAATAACATCTGGAGGTTTTATAAAAAAAACTAAGCAACTGGCTGCTGGCTACAAATCAGAAACGCAGGCTCTTCGAGACATCGAAGGAAACCTAGTCACCTAGTAGTAGATGTTTTTAAGCAGCACTTCCAGCAGCTGTTTAGTGGGCATCATGTAGAGAGAGTGATAGGGCAAGAAGAGAACCCACGCCAATGAAGAACTAGTTCCAACACATAGTATAGAAAAAGATGGCCTAGCTATATAAAAGCTTAAGAACAACAAGGCCGCAGGCTTTGATGGCTTACCAGCGGAGCTTTTTAAATACGGTGGTAATGTTTTGGTGGGGAACATGAACCGAATTATCAACTAAGTATGGGTGGAAGAAGATATGTCGATGATTGGACTATCAGCTCCATATGCACCATCTACAAAAAAGCCGACCCTATGACTTGCAAGAACTATCGAGGAATATCCCTGCTTAATGTCGCATACAAGATCCTTTTCAACTTACGGTGTCAACACTGAGGAAACAATCTTAAACAGGTCCGTCCAGTTGTTGGGCTATGCGGACGATATTGACATCATCGGTCGCTCCCAGCGTGCCGTGATAAAAGCGTTCAGTTCACGGCGATTGAAGAACAAGCGAAAACGTTTGGCCTTAAAGTAAATGTGAACAAGACTAAGTACATGCTATCAAAAAACAAACAAGCATCTGCCCACCGCCTATGACAAAACCCCTCTATCGATAGCAACAAGGTAATTAAGGAGTTTACCTACCTCGCAGTAAACATAAACTGCACGAGATCTGGCGTAGAATTACCCTAGGAAACCGTTGCGTTGCCACTTCGATTTGGCAAAATAACTGGGTTCAAAACTTCTAACTCGAAGAACGAAATGTGTGGTCTACAAAACCCTTATCCTGCCAGTTCAGCTTAATGGCGCCAAGTGCTGGACGATAAGAAAGAAGGTAGATTTTGGTCCTATGCGCGAGGGGGCGAATGGAGAAGATACAACCGCGGTCTCTATGAGCTGTATCAAGATGTGGATGTAGTTAAAAAAATCCACATCGAGCGCATGGACAATATCGCTCCAGCTAAGAGGATCTTCGAATCCCAGCCGTTTCAAAGACCAAGTCACTGCTAAAGCCCGAGCGCTTGGCCTGGACCACTGGAAGCAGCTTGGCCGGGAACGTAGAGGATGGAAGGTTACAGTGTCTGAGGCAGAAACTCTTCACGGGTCGGGAGCAGGATAAGTAAGTAAGTATGGGTTTTCACTCCATTTTCATTAAATAAAATATGTATTTTAGTGAATCTTTTATATTTTTTTATGTTTTTATAATTTTGTATAAAGAAATAGTGATTCTCGGATATTGGAAAATGTATCTACTACACCTAATTTTGAATTTGACATGTACATAAAATGTTTAATCAAATTTTTAATTTTAATAGCCATAAATAAGATTACTATCTCAATGCTTTTGTTTAACAAAAATTGAAATTGAAACAGCTAAACAAAGTAGTGGAACCTCTATAAAATCGATTAGGTCTCGATTAGGATGCACTCCAATATGGGTTAAAAGTTACAGAAAACGAGTGGTGGGTGCACGACTGGGTCGTACGCAACTTTCTCTTTCACAGCGAGTTGGGTGTTAGATCAAATAGTACGCATTTTGATAATTAATGCTTAAAACGATATGAATAATGTTGAAATGTGATTATACGAACGTTTACTACGAAATTTGAAGGAATCGGTGTCTATGGGAATAATAATGATTTTTTGTTATTGGCCAAAACTGAAAATTCCGTTTAGTGATAGTTGGGCTAAAACTAATTATGTGGAATTGCTTCAAGCTGTAATAGTAGTATATATTTTAAATTTCATTCAATTTGACATGATAGTTTGCGAGAAATTATCAATTTATGGCCTAAATGTCAAAATCCGTTATATGGATATTCTCGAAAAAACTAAGTATGCAGTTCTGTTGGAACTAATATGGTTATAGTATATATAAATTTAATCAAAATCGTTAGAGCCGTTTTCGAGAAAATTGAGGTTATGTGTAATTTTTATATGGCAGGTACCCTTATTAACATGGCTAAAAGCAAACAAAAAAATTGGCCTAGAATTATGACTAAAATAAGCTTGGATACGAAGTTTGAAGAAAATCGGTCTAGCCATTTAGGCTGGGGAGACCATCACGGACAGATGGACCGACGGACCGACGGACCGACGGACGGAATTCCAAAAACCACTTTTTTAGGCTCCGCTATCATCGTAATGTTAGAATCAATCAAAATCTCGAGGTCGAAAATTTTCACGAAAACAATATCTTTCTCTTTGTAAGAGAAAGTTAAAAATGAGCGCTAGCTACAATGACATTGAGGAAGAAATAAACTCTAACCCAACTAATCTCCAACCATGTCGAAAACTTTGCAAAATATTATTTAATAAGCACAACTAGGTACTATGTGCTTGTCACATCGGCGCCAATTCTGTCTGCTCTCATACAAACAGCTTAAATAACTGACTAAGCGATGAAAAAAAAACCTTGCCTCCTTTCTACCTGTTATAGGTGGCTAGGTTAAATCGATGGGTCCACCAGACTAGGGTCCTTTAGCTCCCGTTGCGATAATATTTGGCGGTCAATTCACGTCTTCTTTAACTATATTCATCACCATTAAGGACCTCTGAAAAATATAAAAAGATGTCAATGGGATTTTGGAAAGCTGATAGATATCCCTTAAGTAGTAGCTTCTAAGTGTTTTGCTCCTTAAGTGCGACAGAGATTTCGACAGTGTCAAAGAAAGTGAGCTGTGTGCTACACTTGCATCCTGATAAATTGAAAAAGCGCAATTGGAAATTATGATAATGAAAAAGTTCACCAGAATTCTCAAAAAATTCTCCAAAACCTTGACAATATTCGTGACACGGTAATTACATTTCTTCCTTACCGCATCAAAAAAATTCCAAATAATCCTGAAAGTATTTTCGCAAATATTAGCTTTGCTTCAGAACTATTTACATAGACTCCAGGTAAGACTCCTTAATGCAGTCACTATAAGGAAAAAGTTACTCCTTAGTGTTGCAACTCCTGCTTACCAAACGGATCTGTGGACTCGAGTTGATCTCAGTTAAGGCAATCAAAAAAGTTCACGGCGAAATAAAATTGTGCATGTATTTATGTATTGCACTCGTCCTGTTTACTTCGTTATCCGAGTACAAATTTGCTCTTCTTGCATTACCCCGGCGAGGTCGGCCGGCAATTCTTGGCAAGCAATTTGAATCCACTTTTCCGTGAGTATGCTTACGACGACTTTCGAGTGGAAAAGTATAAAAAGTGGAAAAAAAAACTTCAAGAGTGAGTTCAACAAATCAAACCAAAGTGTTGACACTTGAATTATTGGTTCAATGATTATTTTCGAGTTGCTCCTATGCTAATGGGTTGGATAATGTAAACAAATAGTTGTAAGATATGAAGCAGCCTGAGATGGCATGACATTGATGTCATCATTCAAATGCAAGTGTCTTTGGCATACGTCATTGAAAGTTATAATGCAGACGTCATATGAGTTCTGACTGGTTCAATAGACCATTTTTAGAAAAATAATTCAATTAGCCCTTTTTGATTGGTCGTTGTCTTTCATTTTGAATGTTTTGGATAAATGAATTTTTCAATGAAGAATTAATATTTGGGCTTAACCTGCAATACTCCTTCATACTTCATGAAAGTATGTAGGTATTCCATCCGTGGAGTAAGTCACATACCAGACAACTTTCGTAATCCTTATCTTATTTTGTCAAGACTAAGGCAGCGGTTACGACCAACGCTAGCAATTATGCACGCATAATCAATAACGTGATCACAAATCATGCTTTTTGCTTTCACGCTAGTAAAGAATTTCGCACGAGTCCATGGTAGTCCACACTTGTAATTTTCTAGATCAAAACTCATTTGCTTTTCAAGGCAATTAAGGCGAACAGTTTGATTTATTTTTGACGTAATGGGCATCGATGTATTTAATTACTTACTTAAGTGGCGCAACAGTCCGGAATGGACCTCAACCAACATGCCTCTCCATTAGCCTGGTCATTAGCTAACAGCCTCCAGTTGCGCACCCCAAGTTGGTTGAGGTCGGTTTCTACTTGTACGCGCCACCTAAGGCGAGGTCTTCCTCTCAAGAATCAAATTGAAGAAGTCACATGACAGCGCATCGCCTTGCCTTAATCCTTTTTTGGTATCGAATGTGTCGGTGAGGTCGTTTCCGACCTAATGGTGCAGCGAGAATTCTCCATCGTCATCCTACACAAACGGACGAGTTTGGGCGGTATACCAAAACTAGATATGGCTCTGTATAGTTCGTCTCTATAAATGCTGTCGTATGCGGCTTTGAAATCGATAAATAGGTGGTAGGTATCGATTTGGTTTTAATGGGTTTTTTCTAGGATCTGCCGAAGTGTGGAAATTTGAACGGTTGTGGACTTTCCTGGCCTAAAACCACACTGATAAGGGCCGATCAGGTTGTTGGTAAACGGTTTCAGGCGTTCACATATTACGGAAGATAGGATTTTGTAGGCGATGTTGAGGAGACTTATGCCTCTGTAGTTGGCGCAGTTCAGAGGGTCTCCTTTTTTGTGGATCGGGCAAACGATGCTGAGGTTCCATTCTTCAGGCATCATTTTAATCGACCAGATTTGGCTTATGAGTTGGTGGATGTTACTTACCAAGTCATTTTCGCCAGCTTTTTAAAGCTCAGCGGGAAGGCTTGCGAACATCGTTCCTGGAGTGGCACCTCTCTAATTCTCTATATCCTCGATCACGCGCTTTTCTTGTTCTTTTTTAACTTTCTCTTACAAAGAGAAAGATATTGTTTTCGTGAAAATTTTCGACTCCGAGATTTTGATTGATTCTAACATTACGATGATAGCGGAGCCTAAAAAAGTGGTTTTTGGAATTCCGTCCGTCGGTCCGTCGGTCCGTCTGTCCGTAATGGTCTCCCCAGCCTAAACGGCTTGACCGATTTTCTTCAAACTTCGTATCCAAGCTTGTTTGGGTCATAATTCTAGGCCATTTTTTTGTTTGCTTTTAGCCATGTTAATAACGGTACCTGCCATATAAAAATTACACATAACCTCAATTTTCTCGAAAACGGCTCTTACGATTTTGATTAAACTTTATATATACTATAAGCATAGTAGTTCCAACAAAATTGCATACCCAGTTTTTTCGAGAAAATCCATATAACGGATTTTGTCATTCAGGCCATATAAGGAAAATTGTTAATTTCTCGTAAACTATTATGTCAAATTTAATGAAATTTAATATACATACTACAATTACAGTTTGAAGCAATTCCACATAATTAGTTTTAGCCCAACTATCACTAAACGGAATTTTCAGTTTTGGCCAATAACGAAAAATAATTATTTTTCACATAGACACCGATTGCTTTAAATTTCGGAGAAAACGTTCGTATATAATCACATAATCACATTTCGACATGTTATATAATTTTTAGCATTAATAATCAAAATGCGTACTATTTGATCTAACGCCCAACTCGCTGTGAAAGAGAAAGTTGCGTACGACCCAGTCGTGCACCCACCACTCGTTTTTTCTTACTGAAAAGCCGGTGTTCTTCCCTTCTTCTCTGTCTATAGAGCTCAATGGCAGCTCTTCACCTGTAGCTTAGCCTTGAAGGCCTCGTTCTTGGCTGCGAGCATTTGTCGGCATTCATCATCAAACCACGGGTTTCTTGTTGGTGGCCGCGAGAAACCTAGCATATCAGTTGCGGCAGATTTAATGCCTTGTTGGTATCGTTGCCATTGGTGTGAATCGGAAGGTTAATGGATACGCGTTGCGCGAAGGCCTTGGCGGTCTCTTGCAATTGCAGTCTTACGACATTAAATTTTTAACTTTCTCTTACAAAGAGAAAGATATTGTTTTCGTGAAAATTTTCGACCTCGAGATTTTGATTGATTCTAACATTACGATGATAGCGGAGCCTAAAAAAGTGGTTTTTGGAATTCCGTCCGTCGGTCCGTCGGTCCGTCGGTCTGTCGGTCCGTCGGTCCGTCGGTCCGTCTGTCCGTAATGGTCTCCCCAGCCTAAACGGCTTGGCCGATTTTCTTCAAACTTCGTATCTAAGCTTATTTTGGTCATAAATCTAGGCCATTTTTTTTGTTTGCTTTTAGCCATGTTATTAACGGTACCTGCCATATAAAAATTACACATAACCTCAATTTTCTCGAAAACGGCTCTAACGATTTTGATTAAACTTTATATATACTATAAGCATATTAGTTCCAATAAAACTGCATACCCAGTTTTTGCGAGAAAATCCATATAACGGATTTTGTCATTCAGGCCATATAAAGAAAATTGTTAATTTCTCGCAAACTATTATGTCAAATTGAATGAAATTTAATATATATACTACTATAAAAGTTTTAAACAATTCCACATAATTAGTTTTAGCCCAACTATCACTTAACGGAATTTTCAGTTTTGGCCAATAACGAAAATTAATTATTTTTCACATAGACACCGATTCCTTCAAATTTCGGAGTAAACGTTCGTATAATCACATTGCGATATTTTTGATAATTTTTAGCATTAATTAACCCAACTCGCTGTGAAAGAGAAAGTTGCGTACGACCCAGTCGTGCACCCACCACTCGTTTCACAGTATTTCTGGTTTATTATGGATCGCTGTGAGGAAACCGTGTGCTGGCTATTGTGGCCTAAATCCGTTACCAGACGTGTTGTCATGTTGGCTACCTTTTCGCTAAAATCTCCCAGCACGAAGAAATCTTCAGCTATATCATCTTTTTCCTCCTTTGGGGAGTGAGCGCATATAAGGCTGATGTTGGCGAATTTGGCCTTGATGCGGATTGTTACAATGGGGTCGCTAATGTCTTGGAAACATAAGACTTCTTGCCTAAGTTTGGCACTTATAACAAATCAGCATCCGAATAGTCGCTGTTTCTGCTCACTTTAACATGGTCCTTAGTAGATGTCACAGTTTTTCATCCTCTTTTTGCCCGGCCCATTCCATCGTATTTCCTTGTTGGCAGTAATATCTGCTTTGTAACAGTTTAGGGCTTCCGCTAGTTGTTCGCCCGCACCTCTCCTGTTTAATGATCTTACATTCCAGGTTTAAATGCTTAACAAAATCCCTACAAAATAAACTAGAAACTCCCTTCTCTATACTGATAGAACTCCAAATTAATTAAGTTCCAATTACCAGCGTTTTACGACAAAGATCCCAGCCCTATTGATATGCGATAGCCCCTTATTGATTTTTCGTCATTCCAATCACAGTCTTGTTGTTGTGCACGTTTTCCTATTTTCCGATTTCCGAAGTAAAGCGAACGACCCGGCCAACAATTGAATGTGAAAATTGATATTTGATTGATATAGCACTGCATCCGTGTAGCCGTGGGCAAGGATGGGGGCTCTAAGCGTCGGGCAAGCACAAGGATATAAGAAAAAACTTCCTGCAACAGTTGATTACCATTTCAATCACGTTCTACAGCTGTGGGTTTTTACGTTTGCTTGTTGATTCGTTGAATCGAAATGGCTGGACGTGGATATCTCTGCGAGACTTTTCGCATTCGAAAACTGGCACTACCGCAATATAATTCCATTCAATAGACAGCGAGGCATGTCGTTCCAAATTGAAAAGAATAGAATAGATACACGGTAGATATAAAATTGGGTTTTGTTTTGGTCCTTAATCGCATGTCGCAGTGCATGTAGGGAAGCACTTTTTCTGTTTGCTAAGTTTTTGTTCTCGTGTGTTAACAGGGGCTTGAGTTTGGAGTGTTGTCGAGGAACTGGGGAAGTGTGTGATGGCGTTTTAAAGGGTTGTAAGGTGTAGCTACGATTGTTTTTTTTAGTTTAGTACCATTCTTCGGTACAGTCATTGGATAACATGTTTGGGAAGCTACGGATGGTAAAAAGAGGAGCCTAGTCAAACGATACCAATAAGATACAGATACGATACATCGTGGCCCATTTATCTGTGGATAAGAAACTTATCAAACTTGTGGTAAAATTCAAGCAAATAAAAAATTCAAGCAAACTTAGCCATTCGGAGTGGGCATCAAACAGGAGGTCCCGTAATCGTACAGAAATGGCTGTGAGAAAGCTAGAACCTCGGTACTAACGAGCTTATTGCGCCAACACATTGTATTTGTATTTTTTTGTAGGCTAACCTTATGTTGTGATCGAGAAACGGCTGAACCTATTCAATCTCCCAACCTATATCTGACTAAGGAGCAAACGACCACTAAATTCAGATTAGGAATTAAGTTCGAATTTGCTTGGTGGTAAGAAGTCAACTCCTATTGTAGACGATAAAAGGGGCTCATGGACTGTATAAAGATTTATGGAAAAAAAATTGGCGCACTCAACAGGACTTCTGTAAGATTTCCTAACCGAAGCATTACAGAAGCTAAAAAATAACGAGAAAGAAATAAAATCAAATGTTTTTATTATTATAAATCGTTTATATTCACTTAAATAATTATTGCAATTTTATTATGAATAGTGTTATGACGTTTTGGTAGTCATGCTTTTACGTTACTTCGTCGGAAGCTCTACAAAAACTTCTTTACAAATGTCACATATACACACATCAACGGAAACTTTATAGACGCCTTACAGGATACCATCACATCTTCTATAAAGCATATGGATTTACCTACAAGAGTAATTTAACGTGTTCAACACAAGTGCCTACTAAACGAGTGGTGGGTGCACGACTGGGTCGTACGCAACTTTCTCTTTCACAGCAAGTTGGGCGTTAGATCTAATCATAAGCATTTTGATTATTGATGCTAAAATGATATAAATAATGTCGAAATGTATTTATACGAATTTTTACTCCAAAATTTGAAGGAATCGATGTCAATGTGAAAAATAATGATTTTCCGTTTTTGGCCAAAACTGAAAATTCCGTTTAGTAAAAGTTGGGCTAAAACTAATTATGTGGAATTGCTTCAAGCTGTAATAGTAGTATATGTATTAAATTTCATTCAATTTGACACAATAGTTTGCAAGATATTAACAATTTTCTTTATATGTCCTAAATGACAAAATCCGTTACATGGATTTTCTCGAAAAAACTGGGTAAGAAACTAAGAATATTATTAAATAGCTGAGGAAAAGTTACGCAGAGATCGAGTCAGGATAGTCAAAGAACTCAACAAACTAGACCCAGAGTCGTGCAGGGAAAACAAAAGACAGATAGAAAAATAACAAAGGCATTACTGCAGACTCTACCTGGTACCAAATATAAACTACTTTCCAATACTAATGTGAACTAACTGTAGAATTACTCTATGTATCGACTGTAGGATCAGATTTTACCACCTTCCTAACCACTCAGTTACGCAAAATAGGGTTAAATCTGCACGTGCAAGTCGATCGAGTAAAGTTGGTGGATGAGTAATATTTTATCTATTCCTAATCAAGAGTTCCATGAAGTTGGCATTTTCACCAGAACATATCCATGGAGTCGGATCAAAACGAAATAATTTCATTTTTTTAAAAAAAATAGGTTAGGTATGCGGATGTTTTCAAACTTTTCATTTGGTCTTAACCTTATAAGTACAACTTTGAGTTGGTAGGGATTTTAACTACATCGGTTCCGCTATTAAATCTGACGACAATATCTCAGCAATTTAGTAATAAACCCCACACATGATAGCTTCTAAGGCCATTCTATATATAGGACCCTAATCATCCCAGTACTGCTATATGGCGTTGAAGAATGGACTGAATTCGACCTCTATTATGTCCTTGACTAGGAATGGGTAGATTCTGGTTGATGGAATCGACCGATTGCCAAACAAGATATTATGATTGCGAATTACCGAAAAATTTTAATTTTATTTCTTGACCAGTTTTTATAAAACAAATATGGCGAGTGTTATAAATTTGTCTGCAGATTAAAAAATTACAAATTTGTGGACGCTTTCAAATAACATGTGTTGGATGAGTATGATGACGAGGATGCTTATGATGCACTTGATCTGCTCCAGCAAAATCTGTGTTCTTTTTGTGCCAAAAATTTGGTCGTGTTTGAGTAACAGACTATGTCGACGAAGATTCATCCAAGATCTGCATGTTGGTTGAGGATTCAAAAGGCTGGAAGGCGCCAAAACGGATGTACTAAGTTTGTTTTTAATCTGATACACAACATAAAAGAACGTTTTCGATGCTTCAACCAACATGCTGGTTCCAGTTGTGCACTTCAAGTAGGAGTAGGTTGAGGTTGTTTTGTCTGTTTGTCTGGCTGGGAATAGAAGACTTTGCAGGTCGGTAATTGATGTTCATTTGCTCCTCATATCCTAACCCCTCATATCATAGCTCTTCATATATTAGCCTTATAACGTCCAAAGTTTAGTCCTTTGACCACGATCCTGTACAGATCGTGAAGTTATTCATTCAATCTTTGTCTCCATAGTGTCAACGAAAATTCAGAAGATTTTTTGTAATACACCGTCATAAAGCATGTCTGGGATGATCAGGCTACCGCAAAGTTGTAGTCCTATGGTGACATTTACTTCAGTTCTTCGATATTGTGTATCCATTTTGTTAGCAGCATATACTTGGTCTTATCGCTATTGCCACTTGGCGACGAAAGTAATAACGACCAGCCACCAGACCTAAATGAATTTGGGATAGCAATATCTTAACTTAAGCTTCACAAATCTACGGAAAATGACGGCCTTACTGGCGAACTATATAAAATGCGTTTTAGACGATTTAGTATGAATGTATCCACGTAGAATGGAATCGTTTAACTGATCCACAAAAAAGGAGCTCCTTTGAACTGCGCCAACTATTTATTATTCTAAAGGGCCGCCCAGAATGCGTATCTGTAGCTGATGCTTGTAGCTGAGAAAATGATTAAAAACAAGGCAACCCATAAGCGCTTACACAAAGTGTAGCTTCGCGAATCTGAAGCTTGAAGTTGAATAGAGGGCAGTTTCATGCAAGAAATGTATCTCTCTTTTGACAGCGATGCAAGATACAAGCTACAGATGTGCATTCTTAGCAGGCCTTAAGTCTCCTTAACATCGCCTACAAAACACCTCTATGAACGCCTGAAACTGATCGGACCTTATCAATGTGTTGGTCCACAACTGATCAAATCTTTATGGCAGATCCTTTAAAAATGGCAAATCGCTACCATCATATATTTATTAATTTTGAAGCCAAATACGACAGCATTTATAGAGAAGAACTATCCATAGCTATGTCTTGTTTTGGTATACCATCCAAACTAGTGCATTAAGTCGGCAACGACCTCACCTAAGCATTTGGGTTAATATGTCTTTAAAATCATTCTTGAGAAGACGGTGCAAACCACCAAGCCAACTTCAGAGTCATAATCTTCCATAAATCTGTGCAACTACTAGGATATGCTGACGATATTCATATCATTGGTCGGACTCAACGAGATGTCACTGCTTTGTCTGCTAGTATTGAGAAGGAAGCGGAAAAAAGGGTAAGACCAGGCATATATTGCCGACAAGAAAGGACACACAAGATTGACGAATTGGGCAGAATGTTACGATCTACAGCTACATATTGGAGGTAATTTGTATATCTCGGGTCCGCTATTAACTCTGACAACATCTAGTCAGAAATCAAACGAACATTTACTTTAGAACGGACTATAGCAGTACTTTACATCGAAGAGCTTCGATGTGATGACACAATGATAGACGAACTGTGCAGCGAAAAAGACCCAGTTAACAGATATATGCATTCGAGTTAAATATGACTATGAAACGATGAGCGGAAGAATACTAATTTGAGATGGAAGACCACTCACAAACATAAGCTGTCCCAAACGAACACGGAGTGAGTAACTGAAGCCATTTTACAATATGAGCTAGACTTACGTGTGATAAGACCAACTGTCATATATTTCTAGCCTTTTAGAAAATACTTTGGAATCGGTTTAAGAAGGACTAAAGCTTGTTGATCTAACCTCCAAAATTTCCGTTTCAATATTTCAATGCACTCAACTTCACCGTAATCAAGACCTTTGAAGTAAGCTGTCATTGCTGCAAATGTATCATCGCTTCTTAATAACTTCAGCATCCCGCTTGAGAATTCAAAGACATGACCTAGCGAATGTTCTCATCGCTTATTTATCATCGCTTCATAATAACTTCAGCATCCCGCTTGAGAATTCAAAGACATGACCTAGCGAATGTTCTCAAGACTTGCAATAATTGTCTACCGATTAAATAAAAGTATGTTGCACTTAACAATTGTTCACTCTTGAAATAGAACAAATGCGGAACCCCAGTACCCTAAGGACATTCCAATAAAAAAATATTTTCACAACGCAACATTCAATTTGTTGCATCATCACACCTAGAGTAAATTCAACGGATGACTGAAAATACTCAGCGAAATCATGATGATTTTATCCTTCGGAAACAAGTCCACAAAAAGGATGTTTTTTTATTGTTTGTTCTTAGGAGAAATGTCCTTTTTATTGGGATTGGTTGCCCCATTCACGGCGTTGTGTTTGTAATGCCATCTGCGCATGTACTGCGAAATGTTATCAACAATTCTTAGCACAGCGTTTGAAGATTCAGAAAACTCAGCGCAGAAGGAATAGTCGGTGATTGGTCTCTGGAGCGAAGGGATGATTAGGAAGAACTATCTACAAATAAATAATATAATTCGTCTGCCGATTCGATTTTCTCCCCCGAGTTGTGTATCCTCAAGTGCATTTTTTTTGGGACTTGGTAGGGAGGCATTGCTTGGTTGGGAGGATGTTATTTACGTAGATGATGTAGAATATAAGTATCTATACTATATACACATGCCTTCGTTGTTTTTGGAAAATATTGGAATTTAACTAAATTTCGAGTACTTGTAAACAAGGTCAATGTTTGATAGTTCAAGGCTTCACTTGAAATTCTTGCAAAATCATTAATTTAGGTTTCATAATTGATTCTTGAAGGTTGGTATTAATAGATGCATTAGTTTAGTTGAGTCTTAAGTGTTTGAATAGAGGCAGACAAGTATTTAAGAAGCAATTATCTCTAAAGAGGATTCATCTCATAGTTTCTTGCTTAAATGTGCAGATAACCCATTTTATGGTGCATATATTGTAATAAATTGTGTTGTACAAAAGGATCGGGTTTTTAATAAGGATAATTTTACATTTTAATATAAATGATCTGTCGATGTTAAAATATCGTTCAAAATTGAAATGTTATCATTGTGAAAGTCACGAACAAGCAACGTTTGGAAATTATTCAAAATTACTTCTGAACCTCTATGTGGGGGAATGCGGCTTATTTCTTTAATTTTTGTTAGTAAAAATCGTCTCACTTGACAGGATGTGAGTGCTATAGTGGATAAATTCGTGTCAAGATATTCACTATTAAATATTCCTGTGCCATTGACACAACGCACTGCCTGAAGTATCGGAAATATCGCTGTCGTATGTCGATTCCATGCCGTTTTCCATATTATTGCACATTTTGGGATTTTGACATACGCATTTACAGGATTAAATTAAATTAAACCTTTTGATCATTTAAAGCGTCATTAATTTCTCGAATTGACTCCATAAGAGTTTTTAGCAATAAAGCTAATTTTTGGCTAATTTTTGTCAATGAGCAAATTATGCACATTACCGCGTTGCGGGTGCATTAGACTACCAAGAGCTGGGTCCCTGGTTTAAATCCCGAAAGATACAACACTTAAGTTTTTTTCACTGTCCCATCTCACATATATCTTGCGAAAGGCTTACAAAATTTCAAGAGCATAAAACTGTCATAAGAAGCTTCTCAATTAAACGAATTCTTTCCGTTCCTTTGCCAAAAATTAATCGCACAAATATATGAATGAAGAAGCTAGGCTTAAGACCTTTTACGGGCCCTATTGTCAGATATTTCATTTCAAGTCCACATGTGATACAATAGGCTCCATTGCATCCACAAAAAGTGATCGTGTGGTGTGGTTCATGTCGAAGGTGTGATTGTACCGTATTTGTTCGTCGATGAAAATGATTGCCATGTCAGTTCAATATCGTGCCATAATTGGAAGGTTAATTTGGCTTGAATCGGTAATTTTGATATTGTTTCAGCACTTTTGCTATTTACGATTGTTTTTTTGAAGTGAAATTTCTTTGGGCTCGGGTCGGAAAAGTCAAGGGAAGGTGAATGCTAGCGTGGTGATACAACGGCGGCCAAACAATGTCGGCCGAACAACAACAACAACAACAAGCAAAAACTTGTTTCAGCAAAAGAGAGCAAGAGCGTATGCATAAGAGAATATTCTGCAGTAAATCCAGAGCATGCACATCAAAATTTAATGGGTAGGGAGGCAAGCGCGGACAGAACAAATGTGCGACGAACAACAACATGTAAAAACTTGTTTCAGAAAAAAGAGTGCGAGCGTAAAACTAGAGAGCTCTCTGTAGTGAATGTACATATTTTACGGCCAAACCACGCTCACAGTGTTACCGAAAGTACTTCCATAGGAGTATTGTACTACTTTCAACACCTCCGTACTCCCGTACTCCTCCTTTCAAATTCGTACTGCTATTTTTTTAAATACCTACAATATATAACAGTTGCAGCAAAGTGAATATCAACCTTAATAAATTTAATTCACTTGAAATTCCAAATTGTCATCAAAAAGGGATTTTCATTTTTTCTTGAGTGTTTATACCCTATCCCATAGGGCAGTAGTTCCCAATCTTTTTCAGTCCGCGGCGCACCTACAAGTTTAGTATTTAGTCACGACGCCCTACCCTATAGCTATTTAAAAGAGAAACAGTCGAATGAAATAATAGACAGCCACAATGTGAAACTTAAGATACACAAAAATAAAATACAATAGCTACTCAGTCAAATCAATGTGACGGGTGAGTCTCGTGATCTCCACATCGTTTTTAAAAGCGGGGAATAAGGCTTGACACTGCTACTCTCATTTCTTGCTGCACATTGATCCTCGAGTGATATTTGCTTTTGATTACATCTACAGCTGGAAATCCAGCTTCACACAAATGGATGTTGCAAACGGAATGAACATTCTTAAAGCATTTGAAGTTAAATTTGGGTATTCATTTTGAATCGATAACCAAAACCCCATTAAACCGGAACCGGTGAGTCCTGTTTTCAGACTGCTGTCGCAAGAGAGTTCAGTGAGACTCTCTTCTTCGTCTGATGTGAATTCTGGTGGAGCTTGTGCATGAAATGGATCTTATATGTCAAACTTTTCAACATCATCATCGAAAGGTGTTCCATAAAAAGGGCCATCTGGTCTTGTGTGACAACCAGTTCATTAGATGCCGCATATTTATAACGGGTTATCCAAGTATAGATACTTTTTTCAATAGCCTTTTTTGACAGATCACGTGTGAGTCGTGTCATGCTGTCATGTTATTTTTGTTTAGTATTGTTTGGCATTTCATAATGGAAAGACTTACGCGTGAACAACGTTTACAAATTGTTCAACTTTATTATGAAAATTCACGTTCTGTGAGGAATGTGTTTTGTGCACTTCGCTCAACTTATGGTCAACATAATCGGCCTACTGAGCGTACTATTCGCAACACCATCACCCATTTTGAGACCCAGCATTCATTATTGGATAAAATTCGACCGAATAGACCACGTCCAGCACGCTCTGAAGAAAATATAGCGGCCGTAGCTGAGAGTGTACACGAAGACCGTGGAGAGTCGATTCGGCGTCGTTCGCAGCAACTCGGACCATGATAACCGACTATTTGATGCCTTAAATTGAAGCTCGTGATCTCGGCGACATTTGGTTTCAGCAAGACGGCGCCACTTCCCACACATCGCATCAATCAATGGACTTATTGAGAGAACATTTCGATGAGCACATAATTTCACGTTTTGGGCCGGTCGATTGGCCACCAAGATCGTGTGATATCACACCGTTAGACTTTTTCCTGTGGGGATATGTAAAGTCAAAAGCTTATGCCGACAAACCCGCTTCGATTCAGGCCTTGGAGGAAAACATCACGCGTGTCATTCGCCAGCTACCAGTCGAAATGCTCGAACGAGTGATCGAAAATTGGACTCAACGGATGGACCATCTGCGACGTAGCAACGGCCAACATTTGATAGACATAATCTTCAAAAAATAAATGCCAAAGAATGTTCTTTCAAATGATAATAAACATTCTCCATTAAATTTGAGTTTTCTGTGTTTTTTTCTTTAAAAAAGTAGGGAACCTCGAAATGGATCACCCTTTACAATTGCGGGAAGCAATCTTGGGCACCACTTTCATTCATATTTTTTACCAACAACTACAATTTATTTCTAAACGCAATCTCCTCCAATAGTTTCAGAATGACGTGCGTGTTGTTGCCTATCAATGGTAGATTTATTTTATTAAGTTTGTCAAATATGCACAAATGTTATGCTAGTTTTAGCATCTGGTTCAGCAAGGTATATGGCGTTCTCATGACGTACTTGTTGTAAAAAAGTGCGAATTATTTTATGTAATCGATCGCACGAAATAAGACATTTCCACGTGAATGCCTTCGGGAATTGCAGTAATACATCAGGGCCGTATGTTCAGCACCCATATCTGTGCATCGTTTTTTGAAAAATCTGGCCTTTAGCGATCTAGTTTTTATGTATTTTACTGCACCAATGACACATTCTAGTACTGGGTTCCAATCAGAACTCATTGACTTTGATGCAAGAGCTTCCCCATGGATGATGCTATGGGTCCACATAGCATTCGGAGCATTTTTACGAATAAGCGATTGTATACCTCTATACCAGCCAGACATGGATCGAGTACCATCAATACATACATCAATACAATTTTCCCAATCTAAACCATTTCCTGCAATAAACCAGTCCTTTGCAATTTCCTTCGGTAATGCTTTTGCAGAATAAAAGTTGCACACCTAAATATTTGCCTTTCATGGCTCAGAAATTCAGAATCGCTAGCTGAGATTTTTAGGCCTTAAAAATAACGCCCGAATTTCGGTAATTTCGTTGTGTTTGGCCAAACGGTAATGAATTTTGAAAAGTTTGTAAAACATATTTATAAAATCTGAAATCTATAGATCATTTTAACCCACGCCCAATAATGGGCGTTTTTCGTAAAACAAACAACCTGTAAAAACGATCCCTTAGAAAAAAGGTCTTTTTTGCCGAACCATAACCATAAATTAGATAAACTTTCTTAACAAGATGTGGTGACAATGACATTTTCTATACTTCTATACTTTTTTAAGGATGGGTTGGGATAGGGTATTCAACGATTTGCTCATATGTTCTTAGACAAACTTAAAAAAAAAACATTTAAGAAGGCTGTTGGACGTTGATACGAAACAGACAAACGGCGTATGTGCTTACGAGAATCCCAAGTGCCCAAGTAGTTTTAGACATCCCACGCTTAGTACCGCGCAGCAAGTTCATATTATTTTGTTGAAGTGCCACCTTATCATCTTCTTCTTGTTTTTGTTTGGATAATAACGGACTGGTGAATTTGTAATTTACATAAAAACGGTAAAATATTTTCATTCGCGATCTGCACAGTGTTGTTAGTTCTTTAGTGGATATTTGCGATATTACCAAAACACAGAAGCGTGTGTGCCTGCACCTTTTAAAACACATCCGTAAACGGAGGACGGACCAGCTTAAGCCCCCCCATTCAAGAGGAGACGATCGAGGAAGCTTAAAAAAGAAACAATGAGGCAGATCGGCATTAGTGAGAAAGCCGATCCCTTGAAGCGAATTCAAGAGGAAATCAACGAAGTGGCACGTCGCGAACTTGAGTTACGTGAGAAGATGCATCCAACAGAGGAGAACACCATCAACTGTAACAATGACGACAACTCCATGCCAATTCCCCAAGATCAATCGTAGGACGATAACCTCTCCTCATCGGCTGCATCGTCACTGACAACATCTGTTAACACTAAAGATGACAATCTGGATGAGCATCACTCGGATGTTTCTGGAATTTCAGCCTCATCAAGCCCAGTCAATGGAACATCACCAACAACAATAACAATATCGTCATCAACGAAAAGAAATACATTACAAATACCCTAATGGCTACAACTCCATTCCGTCGCCGCCAACACAGAAGATTCTAACGCGGACCGTGTCCACCCCACAGATCTTCACACCATCGCGTTTCATAACATTTGGACCGTCACACAAGGGTCTGATGCAGAGATTCATCGCTAATACTCTCAACGGTAATGCAGCTGGTGGCGGTGTAGCCATTACACAAGCCAACACCCTATCGACTCCATTGATTGCCGATTTTGCCCGTGCGTCCACATATGTACATTCCACCCGTAACCGTCACACCGCCAATCATTGAGCGTGACGCCAATGGGAAACACATTCGACGTGGATACATTCCCGTCGAGGAGAAGATTCAACGTGAGCTGAAGGACCTCAAGAGCCGTGAGAGTGAGCTAAAGAAAATCCGAAAAATTCGACAATCGACACCAGATTTGCTGGAATCCATTGAAAACGAGGAACTTGATTCTGATGAAGATTCGGAGGACCGATCTTGGAAACGATGCTACTTTGGTTTGGCAAAACAGATGGTATCGATGGTGATGGACATTACGCAGAATAGAGGAAATGATACAACCGCGAAGTCAATGAGTTGGACAATTGAGTAATGCTCCAGCCAAGAGAATTTACGAAGCAATAAGGATGACTTAACCGCTGGTAAAGACATTAAACGATCGTGGATGATAGGGAAGCAACGTGATCGGGATCTAATAGGATTATTGCTCCCCTGTATCAAGCAACTGACGGACTTAGTGGCGCGATGGTTAGTGCGATGAACTGCCGCGCAGAAGGTCCAGGTTCGATTCCCAGTCGTAGCAACAACTGGATCTGACAAATCATCCCAGTAGGTTCAACTGTCATCTCTATTATTATCTCTACTTAGCCGTCGGAATCGGCATAAAACAGGAGGTCTCGCCATCGTGCAAGAATTACACACGCACAAGCCTGTTGCGCCAACAATTTGTATTTTTTTTTGTCTCAAGCAACTACTAGATCTTCTGAACATCAATTAGCTAAACGACGATTAAAGACTCAATAAGATCGTGTTCGATCTCGATTTGTAACACTTCGGAGACGTGGCTGTATTATTAAATTAGTAAAAGTGGACTCAAAAAGTTGTTTTGTGGGTTGGCTGCTGGTTCGTGTAGATTGATAAATGGATCGAAACATTAAATCCGTTAATGAAATTCAGTAAAACAGATGCGAAAAAAATTATTGAGTCCCATTTCTGATACTATTTCTCCAGGTTACACTCTACTTTCCGCCAAAAAGCGAAAGCACGTTGTTCAAGCCAATTCAAGTTTATTTATTAAAAAAAACCTTTAATTCTCTTAAAATCGTCATTGTTCTCAAATTTATCTGTCGCAACATATTGAAAACCTATGCCCCGCATCACTTAAACACCAAAATTAATTACAAATATTGTTTACTTTATAAAAACAAAAAAAAAAAAAACACAAAGGTTTAAAGAAATAATAATAACCACTAATGGAAACCAAACCACCTACTACCACCATATTAATTGACCATTGTATTGGTCGTGGCTAATTGCCCATTAAAACACATTTGCAGATATTTGCTTTCACCGTTCGCTGCTTTAAATATTTAAACAAAATAAATTGAAAAACAATGGAAATTAAATAATAAAATTGTTCTCTAACCAAAAATATTGAAAACGAATTGTGATGCTATTACGAATTGAATAAATTAAATGGACGACTGTCGATTAAATTCGGAATTCAATATTGTCAATGGATTGTTGTATTAACACTGGAAATTGCAGTAAATTATTGCAACGAAACAAAGCGTTCAGTATTTCATATATTATGTTTATTTGGGAATAAGTTTAGCAAACTTCATTTCATCGTTGATGTACATATATTTAAATCATTCATGTACATCCTTGCTTATGCAAATCCTTTAAATTATAAAAAAGTGAGATGGGTTGATAATTGGCAACTACATCTTATGTGCTGGGCTTTGAATTCGTTATTTATTATCAATTAGTAAACACCTTATTATTAAAATGAATTTTTTCATCTTCACTGAAAAATATGCGTTTTCGGGAAAATAATTTCCTAAATAATATCATGAAATATAAAACTTATAGCGCTTATACCCCATCCCATAGTTTGGAACATAGAGAAATAAATTAGCTAGATTTACCTAAAAGTATATATGGATCGGCACATAATCTCTAGCTGAGTCGAATTAAACATGTCTGGTTGTCCGTCTGTACATCCCAAGTTTTGGGGCCTTAAATTTTGAGCTAGTATGTTGAAATTTGGTAGGTATACGTACTCTTTGCTGCTCCGAGAAGAGCAAGTGTAGACATATTTGAAATCTGCCCACTGCCATGCTCACTTTCCAGAAAAACGTCGTTCTTGACCAAATCGCAAAAAAAACTTTGAAAAAGTGTCTGAACAAGCTATTTAGAATATCTAAAGCAGACGCTATGCGAAAGTTGCATATATATATATGCGAGTGCTGACGTAACGAATAAACCACAAATTTTCCGCAAATTAAATACGTACAGCATATAGGCGTGTTCACACGATATGCAACTTTTGTCCCAATAATCGCAAATGCATTTGCGATCAAGGTGCTGGCATATGATATGTCCACAAATGGGATCGCAAATGTTGAGGCCTATATGCGATGTGCGACACGATTTGCACATATTTTCAATCATATGCAGGTTTACGAACATAACATCGATCTGTCACTTTGTGTATTGTGTTGGTGATTTTTGCGTACCTCGTCTCAAACATTTTAAAGTGCTAAATTAAATTTAAAATGTAGAAAAGAGTGTGGGCTGCTATTGCTGTTTTTGGCAGTATATATGCCGGAAAATGACGATAAAGAAGCTAGTTCAAAAAAAGTGAAAGTTGATATTGATGGTGTGGATATTTTCACATCAGGATGATTCTGTGCCCTGCTGCAACTTGGAGCTTGGACAAATTGGTCTTGAATGTCACGCGAAGAGAGCCCCATATTACTTTGGCTTCATGCATATCGATATTTAGGCCAAGATCATCGACAACCTAGCCCCAGGCACCAAGTTTGGATAATTTATATTCGGACGAGCCGGTATCCCAAAGCCCGGAACGTTTCTCCACGGTAGCAATTAAACGCTGGATTTCTTCATCCTGTCAGTGGTGAATCCATCATCTCAAGCTCATCAAGTTCACTCATAATTTTAAACACTCTACAGCCCGCGAAATAAGTCACCTTATCAACTATATGCTTGCTTGGCATTGCGTTGTGTTTTATTTTTTTAATTCAATTTTTTGCGTATTTGCACTTAAAGTAATTCTTTTGCGAGATTCAATAACGCAAAGAATAATGAGCAATGAGGTGCCGTTATTTTCACTTGAAATTGTCTGCTGACTCTCTCTGTAGAGCGAAATAATTGAACTGATCAACTCAGTTTCATGCGATTTTTTAACGTGTTTACTTCGGAATCTTAAATTATTTTTCAAATTAAGTGTTAAGAATCATTTCAAGTAAGTTTCTATAGCGACTCTTGGATTAATTAGTTAACATCATAATAATTTTCCTAGAAATGCCACAAAATCGCTACCTTTCCAATGAGGAACGTGCCAAATTATTGGCATTTAGAGAAATGGTGTCGACTTTACGTGAAATTGCTATAAAAATGGAAAGGAGTTTTTATACCATACAAACGTTTTTAAAAGATCCGGAAAATCATGGAAAAAAACGCCGATCTGGTCTCCCTTCTTCGATTAATAATCGGTATAAGCGACGAATAAAGAGCCTAGCAGTTAAGGAAAATAAAAATGCAGCGTAGATTTGCCAGAAATTAGACCTTCAAGTCTCTAAAAAACGAATTCAACAAATTTTATTCAAAGAACAGTTCTTTCATACGAAAAAAAGTCGCCAAATTTGAACTCTTTCCCCGCCATAAAGCTGCGCGCTTACAGTTTGCCGAGAAGTTCAAGTTTTGGAACCTTGAGTGGAGAAATATCATTTTCAGTCATGAAAAAATATTTAATTTAGACGGTCCAGATGGCTTCCAATTTTATTATCGGGATATTAGGTGCCCCAAGCAACAACGGATGAGGCGAAATTTTCAAGGGGGCCCCTTATGGTATGGGCTGCATTTTGCTATTATGGCAAAAGTCCCATATGCTTCATTTCCACATCGATGAACTCCGAAAATTATATAGAACTCTTAGACAGTGAGTTAATTCCCTTTGGAGAGGAAATTTGCGGCGATTCGTTGATATTTCAACAGGACAATGCGCCTATCCACGTGTCTAAGAAGACAAAAGCCTTTTTTACTGAGAGAAACATCCCTTTTTTGATGTGGCCAGCAAAAGTCCCGATCTTAATCCAATCGAGAACCTTTGGGGTATTCTTGCCAGCAACGTTTAAAAGCATGACAACCAATATGGATCCCTACAAGGATTAAGAGATGCAATTGTTGCAGAGTGGGCAAAATTGGATAAAACAATCCTTGAAAATCTTACGAATTAGATGCCACGTAGATTGTTAAAATTAATTAAGAGCAAAGGAGGCCATATTTAATATTTTAATTAAAAAATATTTAAAAGTGTAAATAATTTTTGGAGAAAAAAGCATTTTTTTAGTTTTGATCAGTTCAATTTTTTCATTAATTTAATAATAAATTGTTTGCGGTATTTTATAAAGCTGTGAGTATAGTTCCATATAAAATTTACAGAAATGAAAAGAAATAAATATTTTAGTTTTTATCATGCAATTTATGTTGATAAGGTGACTTATTTCGCGGGCTGTATTTATAACAAGAACCACACTTTTGCTTAACTGAACTCTACAACTGTTTGATTGCAAATGTCAGAATATGCAATGTTCTGTTTTCCTGCAGTCGCATATGGTTGGGACGCTCGCAAATGCTCGCATATGTTCGCAAATTGTCACAAATTATAGGCGAGCGTGTTCACACAAGACCTTCGCGCAACGCGTATCCCTTAACCTCTTGACTCACAACATACGACCAGCATCTAATGTCGAAGAACAATGGCAACGATGACAACAAGCCATTAGATCAGCCGTAACTGATGTGCTAGGTTTCTCGCGGCCACCAGCAAGAAACCCCTGGTTTGATGAGGAATGCCGACAGATGCTCGCAGCCAAGAACGAGGCCTACAAGGCTAAGCTGCAGGTGAAGACGAGAGCTGCCATTGAGCTCTATAGGCAAAGAAGAAGGGAAGAACATCGGCTTTTCAGAATGAAGAAAAAAGAGCAAGAAAAGCGCGCGATCGAGGATATAGAGAGGTGCCACTCCAGGAACGATGTTCGCAAGTTTTACCAAAGTGTAAAACGTCAAAGCCAAGGCTACAAGGCTCGAACAGAATTCTGTCGAGATGAACAAGGAAATATCGTAGTTGAGACACAGTCGATGCTGAGGATATGAAGAACCACTTCTGCAGACTGTTAAACGGCGATGACGAACAACATTCCGCTGTCAGGCAGAACGAACCATTCAATATTGGCAACGACAGCGAAACTGCCAACCACCCGACAGCGAAAACTGCCAACCACCCCTAAGTGAAGTGATGATTGCTATATCTAAACTCAAGCTTAATAAGGCCGCCGGAAATGACGGCTTTCCCGCTGAGCTTTATAAAGCTGGCAGAGATGACTTGGTAAGCAACATCCACCAAGTCATAAGCCAAATCTGGTCGGTTGAAAGCATGTCTGAAGAATGGAACCTCAGCATCGTTTGCCCGATCCACAAAAAAGGAGACCCTCTAAACTGCGCCAACTACAGAGGCATAAATCTACTCAACATCGCTTACAAGATCCTTTCTGCCGTAATATGTGAACGCTTGAAACCGTTTACCAACAACCTGATCGGCCCTTATCAGTGTGGTTTTAGGCCAGGAAAGTCCAAATCGATACCCACCACCTATTTATCGATTTCAAAGCCGCATACGACAGCATTTATAGAGACGAACTCTACAGAGCCATGTCTAGTTTTGGTATACCGTCCAAACTCGTCCGTTTGTGTAGGATGACGATGGAGAATTCTCGCTGCACCATCAGGGTCGGAAACTACCTCACCGACACATTCGATACCAAAAAAGGATTTAGGCAAGGCGATGCGCTGTCATGTGACTTCTTCAATTTGATTCTTGAGAGGATTGTGCAAAACTCTCGAGCCAACACCAGAGGAACAATTTTCCAAAAATCGGTGCAACTACTAGCATACGCCGATGATATTGACATCATTGGTAGGACTCAACGTTATGTTTAAGCCACGTTTTCTAGTATAGAGAAGGAAGCGGCAAAAATGGGTTTAGCAGTAAATGAGGGTAAGACAAAGTATATGCTGTCAACATGAAAGGACACACAACATCGACGAATTGGACAGAACGTCACCATTGAGAGATATAACTTTGAGGTAGTACGGGACTTTGTCTACCTCGGCTCCGCTATTAACTCTGACAACAACATCTCGTCAGAAATTAAACGAAGAACTTAAATATCCAACATCCTGGATGTACACACATTCACAGGGACAAAGTTGACTGTTTTACAAGAAGAAGCTACGAATGGTCCAAAAATTTGACTTCATGTTGCTCGCAGTAGTTAGCCGGAGAGTGACAGAGTCTACAAATAACAACTGATTGAGGAAGAAATACGGAAGGCACTATCATCAACAAATCCGATGACGGATGACGGGTTAGATCTCATTACTAGGACAATTTTTTCCTACACCTGCTGATATTTAACAAAGTATATCAAGGTCATTAACGGCCCTGCTGATGTTTAACAAAGTATATCAAGGTCATTAATGGCCCATACAGGACCTCAAAACTATCTTCCCCATTCATTTGGGTGTTGCGATGTTTTATTTATATTTGCCGCAAATCCGATTCTGAGCTTTATGAATGTCTTCATGTCAGTCTTATACTCATGGATGTTTGTTAGACTGTTTGGCAGAGAAGAAACTTATGTGTTGTTATTTTTGGCACTTGAAACAAAAACCGAGTGTTTATAGTAAGCCATTGCAACCAATGCTAACGTACACCAGACTCAAAAGGACGCATCTACACTAGTCGGCATAAGTATTTTGACGAAACCTTTTTGTGACTATTGAGACTAACTTTGCTTGGTATCGTTAAAACAACGGTGCAAAAATGATGCGCGAAACAAAGAATCTATTTTTAGCTCTATGCAGGCCAAGTTTTGTATTGTTTACCTTTTGCATTCTCTTTCTGCTGATAAGAACGCATGCAGACAAAGAATTTTTACGTGGCATAAGTATTTTGACGGAAACTTTGTGTAAATATTTTAACAGTTTTGAGCACGTGATAACCAAAAAACTTGTGTAGTTAACTTTAATTTACATTAAACATTGATAACAAAATAAAAATTTATTACAATTTATTAAAAACCATGGGTAAAACGGCTGAGTTGAGTTTGGTTGTCAGATCTTCAATGGTAGCGAAGTTTAACGCTGGAACGGCAGTAAAAGACATAGCAAGTGAGTTTAATGTGTCGCGTCAAACTGTGCACTATCAAATCAATAAGTTTAAAAAGCATAATGACATCACAAACCTAATGAGATCAGGTGCTAAGCGCAAAACAACGCCCACTGAAGACCGAACCCTTCTACGGGAATTTAAAAGAAATATATTCCTGAAGCCTCAAACTGCTGCAAATCAATGGAATTTGACGGCAACGAATCCAATCAGTGAGCGCACTGTCCGACGACGTTTAATGGAAGGAGATTTTAAAACATTTAAAGCTAAGGACGTGCCGTACATATCAAAGGTAAACAAGCTTAAAAGACTGTCTTTCGCAAAGGAACATCTGCACAAGCCAAAGGAGTACTGGAGAAGCGTTCTATGGACAGATGAAAGCTCCTTTGAGTATAACTCATCAAAAAACAAATTTTACGTTAGATTGCCAAAGGTAGAAGCAAAAAAGGCGCCCCGTTTGTCAAAAAGTGAGCCATGGTGGAGGCTCTGTCATGTTCTGGGGATGTGTTGCGTATAATGGCCTGGGTGAATTGGTTCCTATCACCGGCTCGATGAACCAAGGTCAATATTTAAGAACCCTAAATGATAATGCCTTTCCTTCCGGAGGTAGGCTTATTGGTGAAGCATTTATCCTGCAACAGGACAATGCCCCATGCCACAAAGCCCGGATGATAACTAAATTTTTGAAGGATGTTGGTGTTGCCACTTTGGACTGGCCACCTCAAAGTCCAGATTTTAATATAATAGAAAACGTCTGGTCTCTTTTGAAACGCAAAAGAACAGTTTCTTTAAATAAAACCAGAGAGGAGACGATTTCTGAGGTCACTTCCCTTTGGGAAGAGATATCTCCAGAGATTCTTCAAAATTTAGTAGATTCAGTACCGAGACGCCTTCAAAAAGTTATTGAAGCCAAAGGAGGTTATATATTTTACTAAATTATTCTTTATTTATTTACTTTTGTTAAGTTTAAAATGTTTTTTCTTAGAGTTATATACTTGTCAAAATACTTATGCCAACACACGAAATTACAAATTAATTTATATCTTTTTTGACTTCTATGAAAAAATATTTGTTTGCCTATTTTTAAGTTTGTATTAGTTATATATAAAAATGAAAAAATAAACATGAATTCTTGTCAAGCCATTTAGAAGTTAAACTCAAAAATGCACGATTTTTATTTCGTCAAAATACTTATGCCGACTAGTGTATGTTTGACGTTTTCTTCATATCTTCGATGCCTGCGCCATTATGGGTGGCCGCTGTGTAGTGGCTATATGTACGCCTGTTGAGTGGAAGGTTGCGCTTTCAAACTTAGCCAAAATCCATGAAATTTTTATTCATAAAATAAGAAAAAACTGCGAATATAACGACTAACGAGCACAAAAAAAAAAACAAAACAGTGACTCCCTGAAGTTAGTTCGGACTAGGTCTCCACTACATCCAAAATATTTTCTATCACTCTTTTTCTTCTTTTTCTCTAACGCTCGTACTGTGGTTAAACATTTAAAGGGTATTCATAACCCCTATAGTGCGTGCAAATTTTATAAAAAAAATTACAATCCGCAAAAGCGCATTAATCCCTTAACAGATAGATTAAAGCCTTAAGTTGAGGTAACCCCCACAAAAAAAGTGTTTTCCCAACCATCCTTAAACAAAAATTAAAAACCCAACTCCCCCGTTGGCAGAGGTGTCATATTCTTTCAAAACCATCCAACACAACGGTATACGAGTAATTAATGTGCGCTCACATAATTATGCACAGCACTTGAAAATGTTTCCTCCCAGGAAATCTACTTCACAGGATAACAGAGAAAAGAAAACGGATTCCATATAGACAAGCTGATATTAACCCCCCCCCCATATCCTGTAGGTATAGTTGGCAAGTTTCACTTACACGCTACCGAGAAAGAAAGTTAACTAAAGCAAAACTTTTCTCAAAAAGAAGCCAACTAACTTCTTAACATTCCACATCGTTTAAAAAAGTCCCCGACACCGGTAAGTCCTGACATAGACTACCGACGCAGAAAAAAAAAAACACACTCACAACAGCAACCTCCCACCTGTGCTAATATCCCTTCCGGAGTACATCGCAGGACTGCATTAACTACCAACGTATACCCCCTCATCAACGACTTAACCAAGCTCGTGTATGGGAGTCGGGAGTCGAGAGCCAAGTAGTTGGCAAAGCATCCTTGACGTGGCATTCCGTGCGGGCATGGAATTCCTTAACTATGTGAAAACATTTCACAGGCGTATGGGTAGGGGTACACATATCCACCTCAATGCCAGGTGAATGGGTAAGTGTATGTAATCCTGCCCTCATCGTCGACATTCCATTCAAGTGTATCCTGTTTAATGTAATAAATTATGATGACGCTGGATATGGGTAGGGGGACACTATATTATAACCTTGAGGCAGGGTCCTCACAGCAAATATGGGGGTATACCTCTTGTCATTCTAACATCATAATATATTTTATAATTAGGACAACACTTGTGAGAGTCCTTAAAAGTTGATAGAAAAATTGTTAAATACTTTAGCGCAAGGAATGTGTGTTACAATATCCTCGATGCCTTGATGCGCATACCAAGAGCTGGTAGTAATTTGTGCGGACATGCCGAAAAGCGAAGGCAACCCTAAGTTATGGCAAATTCGTTCAAGGAAGCCGAACTAAAAATGGGCGGTGGAATAAATTCACCAACCCCACCGATCCTTTTCAAGTTGACGCCGGAATTTAAAGTTTACTCACCAGAACCACCTTTCCGTTTCAGGTGGTGTGTGTTGCGCGCTCTTCTTTGATGCTGTTTAGCATTTTCCTGTGTGGAGCTTGCCTTACTTTCTCTCACGTCATGTACGGCTGGCTAGAATATAGGTAGCTCATTTGGCTGGGTATCCTTGTGGTTGTGGAACGTTTTAGTTTAAATAGGTTTTCACTATGTGGCACGTATGGTATTTCATTTCGTTTTTAAGTTTTTGTGGCATTCATTTATGCGGTGCGGTTGCTTTGTTGTTTGGAGTGTGGTGGAACTATGAAAAGGATTCTCCAGTGTTAGCATGAGTGTAGTCCTCTTTCAGGTAGAGGTGGAGTTCTTTTTCTATGTGAAGAATGGGCAATATTTGGTTTTGAAAATCTGAAAATCTAAGCATTTTTTTTTTGTTTTGTTGTTGTTGCATTGTTCACCCTTATGGCGGTGAGGATGTGTGGTGGTGGGGTAGTTAGAACATTCGTTTTGTTTTGTGTTTTTCTGTCGGAATATAAATAGGAAAATCTGTGCTTTTGACCTTGTGAATGGTGCCGCTGGCAATGGGTTAGTTTTGTGTTTAAAAGGAATTTTAAAGTACCAGGACGTTTGTGATAATCTGGCATTTGGGTTTTTGGCAAATAATGATTGTTGGTCTTGTATTATGTGTTTAGAGATACCTCTGTAAATGAGGTGATTCAGGGTTGAAGTATGTGGTTGTGGAAATCGGATAAGGTATTTCATGAAGAAAAGCTTTATTTTGGAATATGGAAGAACCATTTCTACAATTTCTACCCATATTCCGAATGATAGGCAGTGACATTTTATAATGACATCAACAACACTGAAGGCAATTGAAATATATGCAATTTATAGCCAAAATTTGGTCGGGTGAAGGTACGTCGTACTTACCTACTTATGTGGCCCTACACCGACTGGTTCTAAAATTAGACAGGCTAACTACCTCTAATTGCAGAATGTAAGTTTGTAGTAATCGGTTCCTACTTATGAGCAGCGAAATCTTTTCGCATTGAAGATTTTTCCGCCAAGAGTGTCAGAGTCCATTGGCTCTGAAGAACAAGTCGTCCTTGAACCATTGTTTCCACATAACATCGAAGCAAATGGTACTGAAGGTTTTCCGAACATTTATTGGCATTTGATAGAGGCTATGCTTAATCACCGTATAGGACTAGATTGATAAGAGTCTTATGCAGAATCTCCTTATTACTTTAAGACCGTTGTTACTAAATTTCCTTTTATGTTTGATTTCTGAAAAGGTTACCAGTATTTTAAAGTTGTAGCTGTCGCTTATGATTTTCGGATTTATTCGTCAATTTGTAAGTCCGTTCTTGTTGGAATATAGGCTACCAGTTACCCGCGAAAAGATGCCCGTGGTATGACTAATATTTGCAAGTATCAAAAAGAGATGACAGAAGTGGCACATATCAACGCAAAACACGTGTGGCACGGGAAGGGCAGG
The DNA here is from genome assembly GCA_932526625.1 of Rhingia campestris. NCBI lineage: Eukaryota > Metazoa > Arthropoda > Insecta > Diptera > Syrphidae > Rhingia > Rhingia campestris. Next base: position 21,992,970 of record OW052182.1, read on the forward strand.
AGAGAAAATCTTGCATAGGAGAAAAAAAGAGAGAGAAAAAGAGCTGAGCAAAAAATTTTAAAAAAGCCAAATAACTGGCAGCTATCTTCAAAGTAGGAATGCAAGCTCTAAGAAATAATAATGGCAACCTGCACTGACGCGCAGGTAATTGTAGATGTATTCAGGCAGCATTTTCAGCAGTTGCTTAATGGATATAATGTCGAAAAAGTGCGATAGGGCAATAAACCAGTCCACCTCTATTCAACGTAGAGGTATAACTCCTTCCAGTATTGAAGAAGTTAGAACAGCCATGAAAAAAACAACTGAAGAACAACATGCTAGCCGTTTCTGATAGATTACCAGCAGAACTCTGCAAATACAGAGGTGTTGATTTAGAAGCGTCCATGCACCAAAACATCAATAAAGTCTGGATGGATAAAGCATGCCCGATGAATGGAACATCAGCTCAGTATGTCAAATCTACAAAAAAGTAGCCTGGGGTCGGCCCGGCAGATCCACCATAGACCAAATATTCACACAAAGTCAAATCCTTGAGAAGACCAACGAATTTCAAGTCGAAACACACCATGTGTTTCAAGGCTGCGTATGATATAGCATCCATTGCTTAGACCTTTAGAAAACGATGGTGGAATTAGAGATACCATCAAAACTAATACAGCTGTGTCGCCTAACATTACAGGTCACGCGATGCAGCGTTCAGTTTATCTGAGCTTTTCCAAACTTGTAACGGGTTTCTACAAGGAGATGCGCTACCATGCGATTTGTTCAAATTCGTGCTGGAACAGATAGTGCGCACAGCTACTGGGGTGTGCAGACGGCATCGTCATCATTGGTCTCGGCCATTCAGGAGGACGGAAGAAAGAAAGAGGCGAAACGCAGACAAGACAAAGTATGTGCTATTAACAAACAAAGTAGCACAACCTTGGACAAAATGTCACTGTTGGCAGCCAAAATTTTGAGGTAGTTAAAGAGTTCATCTACTTCGAATTCAACATCAACCCCACGAATGACACCTTAGTTGAGATACGAAGAAGACTATCCCTAGGACACCGAAAGTCGAAATGTTTTCTCTACCTGACCCTAATCCTACTAGTGCCACTTTACGGCGATGAGATGCAGCGTTCAGTTTATCTGAACTTTTCCAAACTTGTAACGGGTTTCTACAAGGAGATGCGCTACCATGCGATTTGTTCAAATTCGTGCTGGAACAGATAGTGCGCACAGCTACTGGGGTATGCAGACGGCATCGTCATCATTGGTCTCGGCCATTCAGGAAGAAGGAAGGAAGGAAGAGGCGAAACGCAGCCAAGACAAAGTATGTGCTATTAACAAACAAAGTAGCACAATCTTGGACAAGATGTCACTGTTGACAACCAAAATTTTGAGGTAGTTAAAGAGTTCATCTACTTCGATTTCAACATCAACCCCACGAATGACACCTTAGTTGAGATACGAAGAAGACTATCCCTAGGACACCGAAAGTCGAAATGTTTTCTCTACCTGACCCTTATCCTACTCGTGCCACTTTACGGCGATGAGAGCTGTACAATAACCAGGACAGCTGAGCAAATATTAGGCACTTTCGAAAGAAAAATTCTTGAAATTGAACAATATTGCTCCAGATAAAAGAATATTCGAATCCCAGCATTCAGGTTCGAGGCACAAGTAAGCCCGAACATATGGATTAAGGATCAAACGATTGCGGATAACAGAGCGCTTGGACTAAAAAGATGGCAGCAATATGCCCAGGATCGAAGAGTAGAGATTTTTCGTTTTCTTCTCGATATGATTCTGTTCAGGGTTTGTACATGGAATAGTGGTCAATTTGTTGAACTACATAGCTCTGGATCGCAGGTTCAAATTCCAAAAGTAACTCCTAAGATTTTTATTTATTTTTTTATTTTTTTCTTCCATGTGTCTGTAGTCTCTGTAGTCTGTAGTCTGGCGTTTGGAGTATGTTATTGAACCTGGAGCCCAATCTATTCGGCCTGAAATGTGAAATGTGTATTTTTGGAATTCAAGAAGGACGGTGCTTTTTATATGACGATATTTTTAAAACGAAATGCTAGATATCGGAGAGAATATCTTCACACTGGAGATCTTGCAGAAGGATCTAATGGCGATATTTGTATGATTGTCTTTTTGATGAAAAGCGAAGTCGAAACCGAGGAGATAAATGAAAGACAAACCAGTCAGCTTCGTTATCGCTTCGTAGAACTTTAATTTTGCGAGAACACTGATTTTCTACGAATGCTTTAAACGTCAAAAAAGTTTCAAAAACGTCCGATTTTTGTTTTATTGGATACAAAAAAAGTTTACGACTATAGTCGTCCACGAATGTGACAAAATATTTATATCCTGAGCACGGGCCAGGCATAGGGCCACACACATCCGAATGGATTAAATCTAGGACAGATTTTGCTCGAGTACCCACAGATTTAAAAGGATCGCGAGTTTGTTTTCCCTTGATGCACACGATGCATTTTTCATTCATTTTGTCACAGAAATCCACACCTGTCACTGCGTTTTTAACGTTTCTTAGATTCTCGTGACATATATGACCCATTCGCCTATGCCATAAAAGCATATTAGTTCGAACATGCAAAGCGACTGCATTTGAAGTGTCAGAATCATTGATCATGCAATTCAACCGGTACATATTATCGATTAACGACGCGGTAGAAATAAGATGATTATGTTCATCGTAGATTATGCAACTGTCATTCTTAAAACGCACTGTCATACCGTTCTTAGCAAGTTGACTAACTGATAGCAAATTTGCGCACAGAGAAGGTACATATTGGACATTGTAAATGGTAGCGCGAGTTTTATTTTTCCCGTTGAAGAGAGTGACGTTAATATCACCTTTGCACTCAACTGCTAGTTTTTCATTGTTCGCGACGATTATCTCTTTATGATTTGGTGCTGTTTGATTTTTAAGGAAAGTCTTAAGGCTGAACTATAATAGACGGAAGCAATCGGAAGCTAATGTCAAAATTCTAAGTTAAGTTTTCTTCAGTACTCTCAATTTCTTAAGTTGCCCATAATAGACTTTTGTGAACGGAAGCGATTGCAAACAATAAAAACAAAATTTCGTTGCTTTAGGAACTAACAAATTTAAATGTACACAGCTGTTGAAGTGAAATGTGAAATCTGTGTATGAAAGAACAAAAGAAAGAGAAAGAGCGAATCAATTCGCTTTTTCGTAAGTGAGCAAAAGTGAACGAAAACTGAACGAATCGAAGCGAAAAGCTATTATGGTCGTACAATACAAATTGCATGTGTTCGCACAGTTACGGAAGTGGTCGTCCGCAACCAGCTTCTATTATAGTTCAGCCTTTACTCATAGTCATATGTGCCGATGCACCCGAATCAATGTACCAAATATTTTCAGTTATTGCATTGTTAATAAAAAAAGACGAAAACATTGCGGTTTCATTATTATGTGATAACTTGTCTCTTTGTCGTTTTTTGGATGGACAATGTTTCGCGAAATGACCTTTTTCTCCGCAATTATGACAACGAAATTTAGGTCGAGGTTTAATTTTGTTTGATTTAAATTTCGTTTTCGTAAACATTACTTGTTCTGATGATTTGGAGTCATACTTAACTTGTTGCAGTAACAATGTTTTAACCGAATCACTTGTAAGCTTGGACGACGAATTTTCCACAGCCATTACCAACGGCTTATAGTCATTTGGTAGACCGGCTAACATTAGTGAGGCAACAATTTCATCGTCGATATTCAAGCCAGCTTTTCTAACCTTTATCGACGTCATTACCATTTTGTTAACGTAATCCTCCATAGACTCGCACTCGCTCAACTTCAATTGAACTAGTTGTTTCAGCAAATCTACTTTCCTGCATAGCCCGTTGTCCTCAAACGCACCGTTAACCCATCCCATGCACTTTTCGCTGTCGTTGTGTCAGCGATATACGAATAATTTTGAGTTTCGAGTAGCAAAATTAACTCCGATTTAGCTTTGAGTTCATTGGCTAACGCTGTCCATATAACTCTCACATAAACCCAAGAGCTTGCGAATTGTCAAAAAGTACCCAAGGCAATTGTCAATATGCCAGTTCAACTTACCTCGAATGAGATGAATACACTATAGAGGTGTGAGAGAGTCAGAGAGTTAAATTAAGCAAAATACAGTTTCATTTCTACCGCGTGTGAACTCACACTCGATATTTTTAACTTTCTCTTACAAAGAGAAAGATATTGTTTTCGTGAAAATTTTCGATCTCGAGATTTTGATTGATTCTAACATTACGATGATAGCGGAGCCTAAAAAAGTGGTTTTTGGAATTCCGTCCGTCGGTCCGTCTGTCCGTAATGGTCTCCCCAGCCTAAACGGCTTTGCCGATTTTCTTCAAACTTCGTATCCAACCTTGTTTTGGTCATAATTCTAGGCCTTTTTTTTTTGTTTGCTTTTAGCCATGTTTTTAACGGTACCTGCCATATAAAAATTACACATAACCTCAATTTTCTCGAAAACGGCTCTAAAGATTTTGATTAAACTTTATACATACTAACGGGTGATTTTTTAGCTGGTTTGGTTTTGGCAACACTGGTTTTGACAGCTGACGTGTGTTTAGTACCTTGTGTCACTGTCAAACAGCTTCAGTTTGGTTTGCAATTTAACCATGGATCGTCTTACAAATGAACAACGCTTGCAAATTATTGAATTTTACTATCAAAATTCGTGCTCGGTTCGAAATGTTCATCGCGCGCTGCTTCCATTTTATGATCGGCATTCTCGACCTTCTGAGCAGTCTATTCGGAAGATTGTGACCAAATTTCGCACCAAATTTACTTTGTTGGACATTAAACCACCAACACGTTTACGTACTGTGCGTAGTGAAGAAAATATTGCGGCCGTATCAGCTAGTGTGACAGAAGACCGCGAAATGTCGATTCGGCGCCGTTCCCAGCAGTTAGGCCTTTGTTACAGCACTACGTGGAAAATTTTGCGGAAGGAATTGTGTTCAGCGATGAGGCTCATTTTTGGTTGAATGGGTACGTAAATAAGCAAAATTGCCGCATTTGGAGTGAAGATCAGCCAGAAGCATTGCAACAGCTACCAATGCATCCCGAAAAAGCCACTGTTTGGTGCGGTTTATGGGCCGGCGGCATTATTGGGCCATATTTCTTCAAAGATGATGCGAATCGCAGCGTTACTGTCAATGGTGAACGCTACCGAGCGATGATAACAAACATTTTTTTGCCCGAAATGGAAGTTCTTGACTTGCATGATATGTGGTTTCAACAAGACGGTGCCACATGCCACACAGCACGCGAAAGAATGGCGCAATTGCGAGGCGAGTTTGGTGAACAGTTAATTTCACGTTTCGGGCCGGTAAATTGGCCGCCTAGATCGTGCGATTTGACACCATTAGATCATTTTTTGTGGGGGTATGTCAAAGCTAATGTCTATAGGGACAAGCCCGCTTCGATTGACGCACTGGAAGCCAACATCCATGCATTCATTCGTGAGATACCGGCCGATATGTGTGAAAGAGTATGCCAAAATTGGACTCAGCGGATGGGCTACCTGAGACGCAGCCGCGGTCAAAATTTGCATGAAATTATCTTTTAACATTAAATTGCAAGGTTCAAACTATCGATTCAAATAAATATTTCATTCATTTTTTCGAATTTTTTGTGTTTTTTTTTTTAAAAAAGTTCTAAACCTCTTAAAAAATCACCCGTTATAAGCATATTAGTTCCAACCAAACTGCATACCCAGTTTTTCGAGAAAATCCATATAACGGATTTTGTCATTCAGGCCATATAAAGAAAATTGTTAATTTCTCGCAAACTACTATGTCAAATTGAATGAAATTTAATATATATACTACAATAATAGTTTTAAACAATTCCACATAATTAGTTTTAGCCCAACTATCACTTAACGGAATTTTCAGTTTTGGCCAATAACGAAAATTAATTATTTTTCACATAGACACCGATTCCTTCAAATTTCGGAGTAAACGTTCGTATAATCAAATTTCGACATTTTATATAATTTTAAGCACTATTTGATCTAACGCCGAACTCGCTGTGAAAGAGAAAGTTGCGTACGACCCAGTCGTGCACCCACCACTCGTTTGTTTCGTGAAACAACGGTTGCCTATAGCTGACTGTTGTTTTATGCAAAACAAAATTTTGTTTCTGTTGTTTTTATTTTCTGATAGCATTTTCGATTAATTCCAGCAAATAAATCAAAAGTTTCAATCTGCATTCTGGTGAAATTATTCAATTTCTCAGGTTAAGTCCTTAACTTTGCTATTAAGTTTATTATCATAACCTGAACATTTCGTTTCAGATTATATGGATGCACCCACCATTCTCTGCTATTTGCGTTCTTTTCCTCAATTGCTTCAAAAATTGACTCATCGTCTTAGTCTGACATGTTGATTATTGAACAACCAGTGCTTTACTACTATTCTTCAGCTTTCTTCATAACTGGGCATTTCTACAGACCCATTAAAGAGACGAAGGCAATATCATGAAATAGACTTTTGTATCCGTTCGATCCGATTTATAGCCACCTGATATGTTGGTGACCAAACAATAGAGCAGTATTCCAAAACAGATCCAACTAGAGAACTCTTTAAATCTGAACACCATTGTGAAACGTTTCAACGAGTCAATCTTGAGTTCAATAACAACGTCTGGTCGGGTCCACCAAAAAAAAAATTATAGGATAGGAGACATAGAAATAACGCCCTCAATAATTTCGCCCGAACATAGTCTCCTGCAACTTCAAGAACCAACGCTAAAATTAAATATCCAGGTGCATTCCACTCATTTAAGAGTTAAGCCGCAATACTCGATAAGCTATGAATACAGATCAGTTTACTCTCAAGCCTATTTTCGGGCGTATGCTAAAATAAAGGGATTCGTACATAAACCGAACAACACGAATGGCGAATCCTCTACCAAAATTTCTTTTTCCTACGCATAACTAGCTTGCGGCCATTTAAAACCATTGGTCATCAATAGCTCCTTTCTTCTAACCCCCAATTTCCTTAACAACCGCACTTTGCTAAAAAATATTATAACGGGTAGATATATATACGAAAGTGTGTTAATGAGCCAACAATCAACTGAATGGACTACTAGGATACATGCTTCCTCCAATATACCATCTCCTGTCTGTAAAAAATAGAGTTTTGAAATATTATGATGTATTTCGGGGAGCTGCTTCCCTCGTTATGGGCTCACCTCATCTAAGAGAAGTGCTCTTAATGGGATTTATCTCAAAAGGATTTTTTCCTTTCCAATGATCCCCTAATACACATTCCGATTGAGTTTATTTTATTTGCACATCAAGCAGTATCATGCTAACCCTAGGGGGGCTATATCTCCTTACTCACATATATAATAACCCCCTAATCTTGTTTGTTTATCCATCAAGCTGATTGTATCACTCAGCATGTTTGCTTGGCTTGACTTCTGAAAGAAATACGTGCCTCTGCGTACTTCAAGCTGCGAAGAAAGAAATTTCGAATAAGTCAAATGATGTCAACTGAATAACAAAGTGCCTAAGACAATTGCAATAAATTTTTGAAAAAAAAAGTTTCTTTTACTTTTGTGAAATTGAGATTTTTGGACTCCTCTCACAACATTACCCACATCCCATCATAACAAGCGAGGAAAACTTTTGTGACAATGCGATGCCAATTTCGCACACTGCCGAATCAATTTGGTTCTTCCGGTTTCCGGAAAACTAGAGTCAAACTTCAACCTTCATTCATCCATACAAATTCCCAGTAGCGTTTGAAGATAATAATATTTCCCAAGGATAACGTTCCATTGGCATACACACACATATTTATCGGTGCGGGGGTCGCAATTGAATTACTTATTGTCGCTCGACATGAAAACTTTGCATTTCACCTAGACTCGATGGATTCATCTTCCCCGAGGGAATATAGATTGCCCGCCTTTTGTGAATCTATGTGGATATTATTTTATTGGAGCCGCTATTCCGCGGATATGGCCATTGAATTGAAAGTTTTGACATTAATTTTACTTCTCTGTAATTGCATTGAATTGCTTTGCGCAATTTATTTGGAGCACTCTGAGTAGCGGTTTCATTTTTTTTACACCGAGCTTAGAGTGGGGTTAATGGCTGGTGCTCTGTGAATAATGGAAATTATATCCTTTAATGTTTCAACTTTTTCGTGGTAATCCGTGAAATTGAACGGAAACTAATTGAATTAAATTTTTCGTATAACAGCGTGAACAGAATAGACAGGCTATCTGGTTGTAATCGGTTGGTAAACGTTTTTCATCGCGGGCGATTTGTTCGTGTTATGAGAGGTTCTTAGTTTAATTGATGAAGATTGGTATTTGTGGAATTTAAGAAATTTTGGAGAAATTATTATCGGTGCTGTTAGCACTTATTGCTAATTGTGTGGGGTGTTCGATTGGAAAATATTAGCACTTGACGAATGAAGTTGTTATCTGTCATAAAATAAATCTCAACGTTATTTCAAAATATTTTTTGTTAAGATTTTGAACAGGGCACTCATTCCGTAAAGTGTTTATCGTTTGACGATAACATTTCGACGGTACATCTAGCATTATGTAATATCAATAGACGTTTTTGCTTTCGGCGATATCACTTTATTTTCTTCACTTAAAACAATAATCGTCAAATCCAGACGATTATTGAGCGATTGCTCATGAGGTCTCGACTGCCGTCTGAGTGATAATCGTTTTCAAAGTTACGGAATGACCCCCCAGATGATATATTTTGTATTTTATTTTATTTTTAACATTTTAAAAGTTGTTTTCATCTTAATACGACTCATTTTCAACTCCTTGGGACTCGGGACTGACCTTGACATGCTTGCATCGCTCAGATTAGATCACTGGAAACGGCGTGGATCTTTGTCATTAAAACTAAAACAAAATAATATTGAGAGCCACATTCAAGAAGTCCTATATCCATCTTAACAGTCCAATTCGTAGTTTTATATCGCTGTACAGTTCGTAAAGTTCTTTGCTGAATTCATAACCAGTCAACCCGATGAATGATGATGTCAGCATATGGTAGTAGTTTGACAGATTTGTAAAAGACTGTGGAGTTTTGCTCAATCCTCTCATGAAGGATGTTAAAGAAGAACATTCTCTGCGTCAACTTGCATTGTGGTCCATAGATATTTTTTCGGTATCGAAAGTTTCGGTAATTTCTTCGTCGTCTTTGATCGGACGAGAATTCATTATCGCAATTCTCCACAGACAGACACATTTGGACTAGACAATGCTCAATTAATACGCTAGATCGGATATTGCTACCAATCTTGTAGGTCTGACGGTTTTTTAGGTCTGTCGTTGGCGCAGTTCAGAAGGCATTTTTTTAACCGACAAAATTTGATGCTGAGTTTGTATATTTTATTTACCAAAAACATTAAAAATATTATATGTATAAAGGCCGTCTCTCGCGATGATCTGACAAATCATCAGAGTAGTATCAATTGTCAAGAAAAGATTATCTCAACTTTGGCGTTGGGGTTCGCCATAAAATAGGAGGTCCCATTATCGTGCAAGAAGTACACACGCATACATGAATACTTGTGATATAAAACAAGTCCCTGGGTAAAATTTTATTTTTTTATTTTATAAAAGCCGTCCTTTGAGGTGGCCTTGCTAGGCTTAAATTAAGATATTTCAATCTTCACTATCTTCACAGTGGGCTATTTTTTAAAATTCGTTTTTTAAAATTCCATTTGTTTAAATTCCGTTTCAACAAATGGAATCATCAAGAGCCAAAAGAAATGTTAAAATCGGTCGAAGGATTTGGCTGATACAGGTAGTCAAAAATATTTTTAAAATCGAAGAAAATATATTTTTGCATATATTAAATTTTTCAGAGTTTCAGTATAAAGAATTAAAAACCTATTTAAGAATTATATTATTTTTATTTGAGTTTTTAAAAATTACCATTTGTATATAATTATTGAGTTGATTTATAAAAAAAAACTTTAAAAATCTTTAGTCTGAAATCTACGGAAATTTAATCTTTGACTATTTCTTAAACATTTACTAAGAAAATCAGCTGCTACTTTAAATCCTTTTGAGTTTTAGAGAGACTTTTCGATAAAATTTGTCATCATTGTGTCCAAAAGCTTAGTCAAGATGGAATGCAGCCAATAGAATAAAACTCGTATTTTTTAAGAAAAATTATAGTTTGTAGTCAAATTTTATTGGCATTGGTTTTGAAAGTACAGATGAAACTGATAATGCCCCAAGTGTTACATCAAATAATTCTAAAAGTAGGGAAAGTAAATTAATATACTGAGTGCTCATCATTTACAAAACAAATTGTCCAAAGCTTCAGAGGCCATCAGCAAAGCAGTATCAGACGCTAGTCCTGTAAGAATTGAAAGGATAAAAGATAGCATTCCTAATCCTCAAAAGGATTTCACCAAAGAAGCAAAAGCATTTGCCCTTTTTATGTATCTGGGACTTAAAAAGGAAAAATACCACATACCAAGACAGTCCTTACAGAAACATAACATAAGTCATAACACTTGCTAGTAAAGAGACACTTACGGACTATGTTAAAATAGCAGAAACTTCTGCCAGAGTTCAAGATATGTGGGATAAGACGCATTTTGGAAAACAAAAGCGAACAAGAATAAATTGGATTCCGATAAGTCTAACATTTCTTAGCAAATGGGGTTGTGAAGGATAATCTGGACAGAGTGCCTATAAAAAAAACAAATACAAATTTTTGGCGCAACAGGCTCGTTAGTACCCAGGGCCTAGCTTTCTCACAACCATTCATGTGTGCGTGTGTAATTCTTGCACGATGGCGGGACCTCCTATTTTATGCTGACTCCGAACGGCTATGTTGAGATAAGCTATTCTTGACAATTGATACTACTCGGATGATTTGTCAGATCATCACGAGAGTGGGCCAGTGAAAAATCATTTATTTGTTACTACGGCTGGGATAATGTAATGTAATAATAATGTTTCATATTCAAATCAACAAATCAGTCAAGGTTACATCTATCGATATCCAGTAACAGCTGAGTTTACTTAGTGCGTCTACTATGTTTCCGTTCTGACTTTCCACCCGCCAGAATCTTGTCATTTCATTAGGGGTATTCATGCAACGTCGGAAAGTCGTCGTAAACGTGATAAAATTACGACGTGATAAATTAACTGTCAAAATTTGTATGGGAAATCTTTTCCAACAATATCGAAATGTTCTCACAGGAATTGGGTGCGTAAACTGAGATGGTAAACGTTGTAAACTTTTGAAAAGCTATTTTGACATTTAATCAGTCACTTTCACTCATCAAACGTATGCGCTAAACTGAAAAAAAATTATTGGAAACGGAAAGAGAACAATAATATCAAAATTCTATCAATAAATAAATTACTAAAATGAAATTGAATTCAGTGGGTTACCGCGTTATTTAGTGGTGCAGTTTTAGGGTCGTTCATGAAACGTCGTCGTAAAATTAAAATCTTTCGCACGTAATAAAATTACGACGTTGCATGAATACCCTTATTAACGAAATTCAACATTTGAAAATAGTGTTCGAACCAAAAAAAACGCATTCCAACTGTCATTTATATGATCCAAGTGCTATCAACTGCCAAGAAATGCTTATCTCAACTTAACTGTTCGGATTCGGAATAAAATAATAGCTGTGAATGGTTGTGAGAAAAAGCCAAGCCCTGGGAACTAACGATGGTGTTGTACCCAAAAAAAATATTTGTTTTGTTTTTTGTATGTAATCAATAAAGCAAATACAGGGATAATGGGTATCACGCAAATCTGGCCCATCTTCAACAATTTCATGTGCTGTTATTCAGAAGATATGACATTTGCAGAAGCTTTTTGAAAAGAAAAAGCAATACGAAATCAAACGAATGAATTTTTTTCTGAAATTAAATTTTTTTTTTAGTAAAAATTTAATTTTTTTTGTAGGGGAAAAAAGTAATGTTTGATTTGACAAGGCTCGGTTAGACGTCATTTGAAATAGCATTTCAGCGGAATGCCGAATTTCAGAATGTGAAATTGTACTGTAAAGCCCAGTATCTTCCATACAAAAATCTCTACAGAAATAAAATTTAGCGAGCAAATTTATCAGCGCAGTACGCAGCTCCCGAGATAAATTCTTAACTTCATAAAGATGGGACACACAAAATGTAGATAGGATATAAAAATATTATGTGTTATACGAAAAGTGTTATACTCGGCGGATGACATGTCTCTACTTATTTATCTCGCGAAATTAATGTGCGAGGCATTTCAATCGGCAACATTTAAAACGAGTGGTGGGTGCACTACTGGGTCGTACGCAACTTTCTCTTTCACAGCGAGTTGGGCGTTACATCAAATAGTAAGTATGCATTTGGATTATTGATGCCAAAAATGATATAAAAAATGTCGAAATGTGATTATACGAAAGTTTACTCCGAAATTTGAAGGAATCGGTGTCTATGTGAATAATAATGATTTTCCGTTATTGGCCAAAACTTAAAATTCCGTTTAGTGATAGTTGGGCTAAAACTAATTATGTGGAATTGTTTCAAACTATAATTGTAGTATATATATTAAATTTCATTCAATTTGGCGCAGCAGTTTGCGAGAAATTAACAATTTTCTTTATATGGCCTAAATGACAAAATCCGTTATATGGATTTTCTCGCAAAAACTGGGTATGCAGTTTTATTGGAACTAATATGCTTATAGTATATATAAAGTTTAATCAAAATCGTTAGAGCCGTTTTCGAGAAAATTGAGGTTATGTGTAATTTTTATATGGCAGGTACCGTTATTAACATGGCTAAAAGCAAACAAAAAAAATGGCCTAGACTTATGACCAAAAAAAACTTGGATACGAAGTTTGAAGAAAATCGGTCAAGCCGTTTAGGCTGGGGAGACCATTACGGACAGACGGACCGACGGACTGACGGACGGAATTCCAAAAACCACTTTTTTAGGCTCCGCTATCATCGTAATGTTAGAATCAATCAAAATCTCGAGGTCGAAAATTTTCACGAAAACAATATCTTTCTCTTTGTAAGAGAAAGTTAAAAATTAAAAACAAAATGGAAGAAAATGAAGAGAAATATTCGATGGAAGAATTTTATTGACGCGACTGATTATCTGACATTTACTGACACCTGCGAATGTATGAAATTTTCCTGACTTATCTATATGCTGTGTACGAATTTAGAGAGGATTTATCTTTGGATTGGAGAAAACAAGTGGAGAGTATTAAAGATAACATTTAGCGCGAACTACGTACTAAGCTTAACTCTGCGTATTTTTTTACATTACAAAGCGACACTTACATTTTTTTGGGATTTACGGAGAAAAAAGCTGTAAAATGAACGAAAACACTGTTGAAACTATTACGAATAATATGCTTCAGTAACAATGTTTATCTTTAGCCAATTAACATAATTTTTTAAGAAACACAAACGTTGTTAAAATATCATGAACATGTTCAAATTTATACTTTTCTTATTTAAAGTATTACAAATATGTTCCAATTCAACAATTCATGCATTTGTATAAGTTCAGTTTTCTTTCGTTCTCTAAGTAAAGGGTGGTCCAACGAAAACGCACGATGTTAATTGTAAATAAAACAAAAACTTTTCAGAAAATTATCTTAATATCTTTTATTATGATAGAAGGACAATTATGTGTGAAACAAAATATCGGCTAAATGCTCGCACGGCTTCTGTGGCACAGCTCTATCCGATGTCTATATTTTTAATGACTCTGATAAATAATTGAGGTGCTATGTCGTTAATGTGCCGAATTATCTCATCCTTTAGCTCATATTAACGTAAAATTTTTCTTTTAAATATCCCCAAAGAAAAAAATCCGACGGTGTATAATCACATGATCCTGGCGGCCAACTAACATCGCCACGACGCGACGTCAGATGACACGGCCATTGAAGTGGTAAGAGCACCATCCTGTTGGAAGCACATATCGTCCAGGTCCAGATCCTCAATTTCTGACCACAAGAAGTCAGTTATCATCTTGCGATAGCGAACACCATCCACGGTAACTGCTTGGCCGACTTCATTTTTGAAGAAGTATTGCCGATAACGCCGCCAGCCCTAAACCGCACCAAACAGTCACTCTTTGTAGATGCATCGGCTTTTCAACAGTCACTCGAGGATTCTCATTTGCCCAAATGCGGCAATTCTGCTTGTTAAGGAATTCACTGAATTCTTGTCGCTGAAGATGATTTTCTTTGTAAAGTCACCGTTCACTTTGGCATATAGAGGACGCTTGACATGGTCAGTAGGCTTCAGCTCTTGAGTCAATTGAACCTTGTAATCATTTAAACAAACAAAATGAAAATGCCAGCTTCTTCAAATTAGGTATGATCGTGTGACAAGTTTGTTAGAAATTACTTCGAATTTGGACGAGAGTTTTCAAGAAATCTATTTTTTTATTTATTATAGTCGGGCCGACTTCGCCCGGGTACAATTTTATTGACGAAATTTATCGAGGTCTGCCACTTAGACCTCGAATGTTTCTCGAATGCTCAGCACATCTAAATCAGTTAAGCAGTTCTCGAGATTACCGCATTCATACACGTTTTGGGAATTTATTTTATTTATTTTATTATTATTATTATTATTATCTTTTATTAACAAGCAATTTAAATTACATGGTAATGTTAAAATTAATGAGCCTAGCTGCGATGACTATTTGCTCAATGATATAAAAAAAAAATCTTATATGCTAATGTTAGTAGCAGAAATGAATTCATTAATTTTATGTTTATGTTTAGAGAGTTTAACTCATAAGCCAAATCTGGTCGGATGAAAATATGCCTGAAGAATGGAACCTCAGCATCGTTTGCCCGATCCACAAAAAAGGAGACCCTCTGAACTGCGCCAACTACAGAGGCATAAGTCTCCTCAACATCGCCTACAAGATCCTATCTGCCGTAATATGTGAACGCCTGAAACCGTTTACCAACAACCTGATTGGCCCTTATCAGTGTGGTTTTAGGCCAGGAAAGTCCACAACCGATCAAATTTTCACACTTCGGCAGATCCTGGAAAAAACTCAAGAAGTCCAAATCGATACCCACCACCTATTCATCGATTTCAAAGCCGCATATGACAGCATTTATAGAGACGAACTGTACAGAGCCATGTCTAGTTTTGGTATACCGCCCAAACTCGTCCGTTTGTGTAGGATGACGATAGAGAATTCTCGCTGCTCCATCAGGGTCGGAAACGACCTCACCGACACATTCGATACCAAAAAAGGATTTAGGCAAGGCGATGCGCTGTCATGCGACTTCTTTAATCTGATTCTTGAGAGAATTGTGCAAAACTCCAAAGCCAACACCAGAGGCACAATTTTCCAAAAGTCGGTGCAACTACTAGCATACGCTGACGATATTGACATCATTGGTAGGACTCAACGTGATGTCATAGCCACGTTTGCTAGTATAGAGAAGGAAGCGGCGAAAATGGGTTTAGCAGTAAATGAGGGTAAGACTAAGTATATGCTGTCATCACGAAAGGACTCACAACATCGACGAATTGGACAGAACGTCACCATTGACAGATATAACTTCGAGGTAGTACGGGACTTTGTCTACCTCGGCTCCTCTATTAGCTCTGACAACAACATCTCGTCAGAAATTAAACGAAGAATTACTCTTGCCAACCGCTGTTTCTTCGGGCTAAGAAGGCAATTTAGTAGTAAAGCCCTCACTCGAACTACTAAGGAGACCCTATATAAGACCCTGATCATCCCAGTCCTGCTCTACGGCGCTGAAGCATGGACCGTATCAAAAGCGGATGAAGAAATCCTTGGTAGATTCGAGAGGAAAATTCTTCGAAAAATCTTCGGTCCCGTTTGCGTTGACGGGCTATGGAGACGAAGATTCAACCAAGAACTATACGAGCTGTACAGCGACATGCCCCTGGTCAAAAAACTCCGCATTGGAGTTTAAGATGGCTAGGACATGTAGAACGAATGGACACCAATACTCCGGCTCGCAGAGTCTTCGATTCCCAGCCAGGCGTCGGACGCAGTAGAGGAAGACCTCGCCTTAAGTGGCGCGCACAAGTGGAAACCGACCTCAACCAACTTGGAGTGCGCAACTGGAGGCAGTTAGCTAAGGACCGGGCTAATTGGAGAGGCATGTTGGTTGAGGCCCAGGTTCATTCCGGACTGTAGCGCCACTTAAGTAAGTAAGTTGTAGAGTTATGGTTTTTTAATATGTCATAAATGTTGGTGTTTTGAAAAATTTTGTTTATAAAAGGTTTGAAAACGATACAATTTACAAGTATATGATCTAGATCCAAACTAACTTTGCATGTAGGGCAGATTGGACGAGTATTTTTTGTCAGTAGATATTGGTGTGTAGCTGTTGTGTGGCCTAGCCGCAACCGAACGAAGTTTGTTATTTTAGATCTTGGAATGTTGGTCGGGTATTGTGGGTGGCTTCTGTTGGGGTTGGTTTTGGTGTAGTGATGATGGTATGAGTTCCATTGAAGAAGTCGATTGGAATTAATATATTTTTGTATTAGATTTTTAACTTTCTCTTACAAAGAGAAAGATATTGTTTTCGTGAAAAATTTCGACCTCGAGATTTTGATTGATTCTAACATTACGATGATAGCGGAGCCTAAAAAAGTGGTTTTTGGAATTCCGTCCGTCGGTCCGTCTGTCCGTAATGGTCTCCCCAGCCTAAACGGCTTGACCGATTTTCTTCAAACTTCGTATCCAAGCTTGATTTAGTCATAATTCTAGGCAATTTTTTTTGTTTGCTTTTAGCCATGTTAATAACGGTACCTGCCATATAAAAATTACACATAACCTCAATTTTCTCGAAAACGGCTCTAACGATTTTGATTAAACTTTATATATACTATAACCATATTAGTTACAACAAAACTGCATACCCAGTTTTTTCGAGAAAATCCATATAACGGATTTTGTCATTTAGGACATACAAGGAAAATTGATAATTTCTCGCAAAATATTATGTCAAATTGAATGAAATTTAATATAATAATTATTACAACTTGAAGCAATTCCACATAATTAGTTTTAGCCCAACTATCACTAAACGGATTTTTCAGTTTTGGCCAATAACGGAAAATCGTTATTATTCACATTGACATCGATTACTTCAAATTTCGGAGTAAACGTTCGTATAAACACATTTCGATAATATTTATATCATTTTTAGCATCAATAATCAAAATGCGTACTATTTGATCTTACGCCCACCTCGCTGTGAAAGAGAAAGTTGCGTACGACCCAGTCGTGCACCCACCACTCGTTTAAATCGGATTTGGTGTATGTGTTGAATTTGAACACTGGTGCATTTTTGGCTGAATTAGCAGCATGGTCGGCGTGTTCATTGCCTACGATGCCAGTGTGACCAGGGATCCAGATAAGTTTTAGCTTGTTAGGGGATTTGATGATTATATTTCGAATTTCGATGATAAGTTCGGTGTTGTTGTTGGGGTTGTTGATGGCTTTGAGAACAGAGTAGCTATCACTACATATTATATGTTTACCACGCCGCCGGTTTAGTGCTTCTTTTAAAGCTTGTAAAATAGCGAATGCTTCGGCTGTGAAAATCGATGAAAATTCGGGTAGGATTCCAATTCGAAGTATTGCACCGTTTTCGAGTGTAACGGCGAATTAAGTACTTTCAGTTGTTTTTGAACCGTCGGAAAATATGAATTTCCATCCGTTTGATTTAAGGTCAGAGGAAATGCTGGAGAACATTGCATGGTATATTTCTTTACTAGTATTGTCTTTTTTTATAATCTGCTAGTGTCATTATTGTTGCCTCCGACCTTATTAACCAAGGTGGGTATGTTGTAAGAACGTTTTTTGGGCGCTTTGTTGGAATTTGAAATTGTTTAGCTTTATCAAAGATGACACTGATTGCGGATTGAACTTTCTTCCTTGTTTTGTGATTTTTGGATTCCAGGATATCTTTGTCAATAACTGAGTGTTTGGAAAAAGCCAGCTTTGCGGTTAATTTTAGAGTGATAGCATCTTTTCTCTCTTCAATTGTAAGAAGTCCCGCTTCTGCCAATATGTTTTTAATCGGGGTTGTAGGAAAGGCATTAATAGATATTCTAGCTGCATGGTGGTATGTTGGTTTGATGATGTTTAAAGTCGTTTTGGGGCAATTGCCGTAAATGAATAACCCATAGTCAATTTTGCTAAGAACTAACATTTTGGTGATAGATGATAACGTGTTAATATGTACACTACTTTTTTTACTACATAAATACTTAATAATATTAACCCTCGCAGCTAGTGATTTCTTAAGATCTAGACAATGCTGATTCCATTTATATTTTTTATTACAAGTAAGTCCTAAAATTTTCAAATTATCAACGTTAACAATATTTATATTATTTATGTTTAGCGCTAATTGCTAACATGAAGTGTTTTACATTTACCTATTGAGAGTTTTGCGCCAGATACGTCTGACCAATCTAAAATATCTTTTAAACCTCTTTTAAATAAATTCTTGCAGCTATTTAAATCGTTGACCTTGCAAAGAATGTATATATCGTCTGCATATAGACAAAAATCGAGAAGTTTGTATTTCGATAGTATAACGCATATATCGTCGAAAGCTATAATAAATAGGACTACCGACAAAGGTGATCCTTGTGGTATCCCGTTATGTAACGGATATTGTTTGGAATAACAGTTATCAACTTTAGTGTAAAACTTCCTATTGGTTAGGAATGATCTTACGTATCCATAAATTTTTTTACCGACACCCCATACTTTCAGTTTGTTTAATATAATGTGTAAGCCAATCTTATCGAAAGCCTTTTCAAAGTCTAATGAAAGAACTGACACATGATTTTTGGCGGATAAAGCTTTTGATACATAGTAGTCGACATGTAGATGAGCATCGATACACCCTTTGTTCGATTTGAAGGTTACTTGCTTAGACGAGGTGAGTTTTTTTGTTTCAATGAACCAGAAAAGGCGTTTAGCTACAATTTTTTCAAGTATTTTGGATAAACAGGGGATCAGAGAGATTGGACGGTAATTTTCAACAAGACAATTTTTTTTATTTGGTTTTAGAATGGGCAATAATGAGACTGTTTTCCAACTTTGTGGTATAGTCCCTGAATCGAGGATGTTATTATACAATGTGATAAGTCGTGATTTGACCACATTTGGCAATTGCTTTAACATCGGATAGGATATACGATCTCTACCCGGTGTTTTACCTTTGACTTGGTTTAGGCATGATTCAAATTCGATTTAGATTGTTCTTCAAATCTATTAACCTACCAATTTTTAAACAAATATATTCTTTAATAAAACATTTTTTTTTATTTCTTGATTTTTTTAAATCACAACTTTTGTGTCGTTTTAAAGACGTGGTGACAATGTCATATTCTAAAGGGTGTTTTTTTAGAGGTAGGTTTTTGAATAGAGATAAAACTGACATTTTGTGGTCAAATCGGGACTCTAATGCCATTTATGTTCAGTTTGGTTTGCAATTTCATGACAAACAGGTTGACAAATGAACAACGCTTGCAAATCGTGCAAATTTATTTCGAAAATAATGGTTCAGTTCACGAAGTTTACCACAAGCTCTGTCCACATAGTCGTCCATCAGAGCAATTAATTCGGTTAACCATGGATCGTTTTCGCACTACGTTTACTCTATGTGATAATACGCATCCGCAGAGACATCGAACAGTGCGCACCGAAGAAACAATTTGCGCTGTAGAGCAAAGTGTTGAAGAAAACCCGTATGAATCGATTTGCCACCGTGCACAGCAATTGGAGCTTTGTCCATCAACTTTATGGAAAATTTTGAGCACAGATCTCGGCTTACGACCTTAAATCCGCGAGACTATGCTATGCGTCGTGATTTTATTGTATGGCTCAAAAATTAAATTGATCTAGATGCTGATTTTCATCGCAAAAATTTGTTCAGTGATGAGGCTCATTTTTGGTTGAATGGCTACGTCAACAAGCAAAATTGCCGCATTTGGAATGAAGAGAATCCACATGAGACCCTTGAGACGCCATTACATCCACTCTATGTGCTCTATGGGCTGGTGGAGTCATTGGGCCATACTTCTTCCGAAATTATGCTGGAGAGTCAGTTACGATTAATGGAGACTGGTATAGAGCAATTACAAACGACTATTTTGTTCCCGAATTGGATGGCATGAATGTGGATGAGGTGTGGTTTCAACAAGACGGCTCTACATTCCACACAGCGCAAGTCGAAATCGATTTATTGAAGTAAACATTCGATGAGCGCATAATTTCGCGGAATGGACCTGTCAATTGGCCACCAATTGATTTGACACCAATGGATTATAATTTTTTTGGGGATATGTGAAGTCGCTCGTCTACGCCAACAAACCAGAAACGTTAGGGGACTTGGAAGCCAACATCCGTGGCGTTATTGCCGACATACGGCCCCAAATGCTAAAAAAAGTGGTTGAAAATTGGACCTCTAGAATTGGCTTTATTCGAATCAGTTACGGCGGCCACATGCCCGAAATCATATCTAAAAATTAATGGCATAAAATTATCCTTGCAATAGAGCTAAATTGATGGACATTAAAATGATTTTCTTGTGTTTTATTTCAATTATATTCCCATTCAGTTTTAAGCCACCCCTACTTCTTATGGACATTGATTTTACGAATGGGATGGGATAGTGTATTAAACGATTGGGATTGTAGCCTTTTTATATTAATATTTGTATAATATTCTCTCATTAGACATTTTACTTGTCTGACTAGCACATAGGCAAACAAAATTTTTACACCGACTAAGTTGCATTGACCAACACGCACTACCTAGTAATTTTTAACAAAAATAAAAGAGCATTCTGATGCTCGTCCGGGTTTTATGTTTTTTCTGGTTGTCGTAGTAAAACGTTATTTTTTTAAGTAAAGTCTTATACACGAATTTGTTATTCCTGAACAGTGACCGACAAATGTTTTGTTGTTTATGGTTAATAGACCCGTTCCCTACAAGGTTTTCTAGAGAATATTTGTATTTTGCAATTATAAGAAATAAATATCTATCTATCTATCTAGGAGAGAGACATAGGATTTAGTTAGTAAAAACTAATAAGGACAATTATTACTACGATAACAATATTGGTCTAATCACTGTCCCACGGTGCAATCAAACGGTTTATTATTATTTTTTTTGTTTGTTAAAGAACGAACGGTTGAAAGTGAGCCACATGGCTGTGTGTTTATTTCCATTTAAATATCCCATATACAAGGTGGCGCAAAAATAACCTTCCGATGTTTTTTGGCTGTAATTAAAAAAAAAAATGAAAAACATTGATTCTTCTTGTGGATTATTTTTATTTGGTCTCTTAATTTTTTTTACATCAAGTCGAGAATATGATGTCATGTAAATGGCCGCCGCCACAGTTGATTGTCATTTGAGCCCTTTTTATGGCATTTTCCATCACTTTGGCCAAAACTTCCGGCGATAGGTCCTCACATTCTTGACGGATATTGTCTTTAAGAGCTGCAAGAGTCTGAGGCTTGTTGACATAAACCCGCGACTTCAAAAAGCCCCACAAAAAGAAGTCTGGAGCGGTCAAATCAGGCGATCTTGCTGACCAGTGCAAATCGCCAAAACGGGAGATTAGGCGTCCGGGAAATGCATCCTTCAGCATATCGGTTGTGGCACGTGCAGTGTGTGCCGTTGCACCGTCCTGTTGGAACCACATGTTTTTCAATCCCAATTCATCAAGTTGCGGCAACAAGAACTCGTTGATCATTGCCCTGTAGGGCTCACCATTCACAGCAACCGTTTGGCCCGCGACGTCTTCGAAGAAAAAAGGTCCGATGACTCTTCCAGCGAAAACAGCACACCATACAGTGACTTTGAGCGGGTGTAATGGCTCTTCGTGGGTCACTCGCGGATTTTCAGTGCCCGAGAAGCGTAAATTTTGCTTATTTACGTACCAGCTAAGATGGAAATGGGCCTCATCACTCATGATTATTTTTGATGAAAAATCATCTTCCTCTTGGTAGTGATTAAGGATGGTTTGAGCGTATGTTAGACGCGATTGGCGGTCAGCAGCTAACAGCTGATGCACCGTCTGGACTTTGTACGGAAACATCTTCAAAACTTGTACCAAAATTCTCTGTAAAGACCGTCGACTGATACCCATTTGCGTGGCACGTCGTCTGGTCGATGTCGACTGCGCTTCCATGACATCTTCGGCTACAGCAGCAATATTCTCTGCAGAACGGCTTCTCCGGTGTCTGCCACGCCTGGCAGCATCTCATGTTGTGCCAGTCTCTTCAAGGCGAGCGGCTAAACGTCGCAGTGTTTCACCAGTAGGCGTTGGACGGCTAGGAAATCTGCGAGAAATTCACGTTGTGCCAAAGTCACCGACCGATTATTGCTCAAATAAATAGTCACCAATATTCCGCGTTCTGGAGCAGTGTAGCGTAACATTGTTAATTAACGTGTATTTCGCATGTGTTTACTACACAAATGTTAAAACAGAACTGACATTAGGGGCCAATCGCAAAATTTATAGCATTTTCTGATAGGAGGATTACTTTTGCGCCACCTTGTGAGCGTATGGATTTAACAATATGGTGAACTTATTTATTTCTCTACTGCGAATATAACACAAGTCATGCATGACAACGCACACTTCCTAACCAAATATCTAACTCTACATAAACTTGGCCTAACTTCATGACCTCGCAAATGATGCTTATCCCAAACTGCAAACAGCGAAATGATTGCCTCAATTTGACAAAATGCATGCATTTGGCATATTTGAAGATCGCTCTTATGCTATGCCAACGAAAATGCGATTTCAAATGTCAACCAAGTTCGCATCAAGTTGAAAATTATGTCTAAGTGCTGGATGCGTATCTACTCAAAACAATGACAATTACTGTCAATGGTTTTGGTTTTGATTTGGCAATTACGTGGAATGGTGGAATAATACCACGGGAATTGTAGTAGCTGCTGCTCCGACTAGGAATCAGCGAGTTCGTCAACATCACATTTCAAGTGATGCGAATGGCGTGATGTGTGATGGAGTTTATATGAGAGGATAACACTCTTGAACGATGTTAGTCCTTGGATGTCATGATTTTGTGTTGGGCGATTTGAAGAAGAGTGGAGTTAGAGAATTTTATAAATAAGTGGTAAAAAAATAATCAGTTGGCATAGATTTATCTGGATACATAGCTTACAAAAATATTGTAATGACAGCTGCGCAGTGTTAAAAAACCTACAAAGGTATTTACACACTATAGAAGGAATGCATAACCTTTTGAGCTAGTGTAAATTATAAAATAAATCGAATTGTGATACCCTGCATAAAGTGGGAAATATTGAGCACAGGTCAAATTTCATAGCGAGTGTTGAACACAAAAATTACCCTAAGCTGCTAAAAAGGACGTATGGCTGCTATTGAGATATATAATGCAACTACCAGGGTAACTAAGATAACAGATTCACTGATTATTTGAATACTATCTAACTTTAGAAGCGCTTCAGTCCGGGGTGAACCTGGTCTTCAACCAACATGCCTCTCCAATTAGCCCGGTCCTGGGCTAACTGCCTCAAGTTGCGCTCTCCAAGTTGGTTGAGGTCGGTTTCTATTTGTGCGCGCCAATTACTATTGAGTACGACGTCTGGCTGGGAATCGAACACTTTGCGACTAGGGGCATGTTACTGTACAGACAGCTCAAACGCAAACGGGACTGCAGGTTTTTTCGAAAAAAAATTCTCTCAAATCGACCAAGGACATCTTCATCCACTTTTGATACGGTCCATGCTTCAGCGCCTTAGAGCAGGACTAGGATGATCTGGAACTTATATAGCTTCGGGTGAGGGCTTTACTACTGAATTGCGTTCTTAGCATGAAGAAACAGTGGTTGGAGATTAATTCTGCATTTAATTTTTGGACGAGATGTTGTTGTCGCAATTTAAAGCGGAGCCGAGCTAGACAAAGGCCCGCACTACCTTAAAGTTATATCTATCAATGGTGAAGTTCTAACCAATACGTCGATGTTGTGTGTCCTTTCGTGTTCACAACATATACTTAGTCTTAACTTCGTTTACTGCCAGCAAATGTGGTTATGGCAAAACGTTTAGTCCGACCTATGATGTCAACCATCTCGGTGCAGGCTACCGATTTATAGATGATTTTGTCTCTGGTGTTGGCTCTAGAGTTTTGCACAATCCTTTCAAGAATGATATTAAAGAAGTCACATGACAGCGCATCGCCTGTCAAACCCTTTTTTGCTACCGAATATGTCGGTGAGGTCGTTTCCAACCCTGATGGAGCAGCGAGAATTTTCCATCGTCATCCTGCACAGACGGACGAGTTTGGGCGGTGTACAATAACTTGACATGGCTCTGTATAGTTCATATCTGTAAAGGCTGTATATGCGGCTTTGAAATCGATAAATAGGTGGTGGGTATCAATTTGGACTTCTTGGGTTTTTTTTCCAGGATCTGACGAAGTGTGAAAATTTAATCAGTTGTAGACTTTCCTGGCCTAAAACCACACTGATAAGGGCCGATCAGGTTGTTGGTAAACGGATTTAGGCATTCAAATATTACGGCAGAAGATAAGAGATTTATGTTCAGAGGGTCTCCTTTTTGTGTATCGGGCAAACGATGTTGATGTTTTAGTTTTCAGGCATTCATCTGACCAAATTTGGCTTTTGAGTTGGTGAATGTTACTTACCATGACAGCGCGGTGGGAAGGCCGTCATTTCCGGTAACCTTATTTAGCTTGAGTTAAGATATTTATATCCTTTCTTCACTTTGGTGGAGTGGTTGGTATTTTTTGCTGTCATCGCCAATATTGAATGGATCGCTCTTCCTAACAGCAGAATATTGTTCGTCGTCTGCAGAAGTAGTTCTTCCGTATCCTCAGCGTCGACTATGTCTCAACTAAGAAATTTCCTTGTTCATCTCGACAGTATTCCTTTTGAACCTTGTATCCCTGGCTTTGACATTTTACATTTTGGTAAAACTTGCGAGCATTATTTCTGGAGTGGCCCCTCTCTATATGCTCGATCGCGTGCTTTTCTTGCTGTTTTTTCTTCTTTCTAAAAATCCGGTGTTCTTCCCTTCTTCCCTTACTATTTGAATGCAGATGTGCAATTGGTTTGTGCAATGAGTCGTTTGCTTCGAAAACATCTTTCGAAGCATAACCGCATTAAGGGCAAATTCATTCAAGTATGCACTCTAAGTACTGCTTTTACTGCGCGACATCCGAAAAAGGATGTTAACATTGTGCTATATGACTTAAATGTCGAGGTTGGAAATCAAAACATATTACTGTCATCCACTAATCTACGTAACTGCTAGCAAACGACAACGATATTTACATCGTTGGTAGTACTAAACAATATGCCAGCAAGCGTCACTTTGTAAAGTACAGAGGAGGAAACGTCAAAAGTTGATTTAGCAGCAGCTATGTTTTTTTACTGCTAAAATGCTTGAAAGTCTGAAAATCATCCAAGAAGAACACTACCATCAGAAGCTTCTCAAATTTGCCATTCGTATTCGACGTTAAACAGAAGTTCCCCTTTTTGGCAGAAATAATAACTTCACACGCACAAATGAAGGGAGAAGCTGGGTTTAAGGTCTGTAAGGGCCGTAAATTCCAGATATTTTATTTAATTTTAACAGTTACATGGACCTATTCAACAAATCCGCATAAGATGTTAAGGTTAGGTAAGGTAAGAGTGGCTGCCGTTGTGATACCACGTGGATCTTGTCCAATCTCCTTTCTATCCGTGGGTAAACCATTCTGAGCTTTTGAGGAAGCGGAGAAGGCTTTTTCACTTCCGTTTTTGCCAAATCACTGAAATTTTGAAAATAGTAAGCTCCAAGATGTAGCTTCCTTTTATTTGAAAGGGCCGGGCAGTTACAAAGGAGATGAAGTATTGTTTCCTCCTCCTTCCTTTGCTGTAAGCATGTTGCGCTAATAAGTTTTTGGATATAGCGATAGGAATACCTAGTGCTACCGTGTCGGGTACAACTGGTAATTTGGTTCCATTTCTGGCGAGTTTATCAGCCTTACAGGACGGAATGTCACTATGCCCAGGCACCCAGCATAGGTGAATATTAAAATGCGTTGACATCTCCTGCAGAGATGATCGGCAATCTAGGGCCGACTTTGAATTTGTGAAGACTGATTCCAGGCATTTGATGGCCGCTTGGCTGTCCGAGAAAATGCTTATATCCTTGGCAAATATAACATTCTCTTTCAACCAGGATAAGGCTTCTTTGAATCGCCATGAGTTCCGCCTGAAACACGCTGCAATGATCAGGAAGACGGAAAGATAGGCCGAGATCTTACTTTGCAGGGTATATAATTTAAGTTTAAAAAAAATTATTTGTATCTTGATCACATTCCATGGATTATAATATATATTTACTGTATTTCAATTCCTAAATTACGATCAGATGAATATTCCGAATGTTTTGTAAATGTCTAAGCATGTAGTCCACAGAAACACCCAATTGCACGTGCGTATTGTTTCCTCCTCCTTCCTTTGCTGTAAGCATGTTGCGCTAATAAGTTTTTGGATATAGCGATAGGAATACCTAGTGCTACCGTGTAGGGTACAACTGGTAATTTGGTTCCATTTCTGGCGAGTTTATCAGCCTTACAGGACGGAATGTCACTATGCCCAGGCACCCAGCATAGGTGAATATTAAAATGCGTTGACATCTCCTGCAGAGATGATCGGCAATCTAGGGCCGACTTTGAATTTTTGAAGACTGATTCCAGGCATTTGATGGCCGCTTGGCTGTCCGAGAAAATGCTAATATCCTTGGCAAATATAACATTCTCTTTCAACCAGGATAAGGCTTCTTTGAATCGCCATGAGTTCCGCCTGAAACACGCTGCAATGATCAGGAAGACGGAAAGATAGGCCGAGATCTTACTTTGCAGGGTATATAATTTAAGTTTAAAAAAAATTATTTGTATCTTGATCACATTCCATGGATTATAATATATATTTACTGTATTTCAATTCCTAAATTACGATCAGATGAATATTCCGAATGTTTTGTAAATGTCTAAGCATGTAGTCCACAGAAACACCCAATTGCACGTGCGTTCTTCCAAGTGTCATATTTGTACAAAAATAGATTCTGAATTAGCTTGGTCTAACGAGAAAGCTGTGATTCATGAAATTAATTTGAAGAATTGTAGGTATGTCACATGAATTTTACTATTCGTTCGAATGCTCCCTTTCCAGAGAAAAAATCGGTGAACAAGGTGATTACACAAGGTGATTAATTTAACATAACATGCTTTACCTAATGGGCTCACCAACAGTTGATGGTCTCTGATAAGACAAGGCAGCCTCCCATCCTCTTCTATCCTGGGCATTTATGCTCTCCTTTAACCGCAGGTTCGGTCTTCCTTGTCGCCTCGAACCTGAAGGCTGTGATTCTAAGATTCTCATTGCTATAGCAATATTGTTCATTCGCTTGAGGTGCTCGATCCAATGTAGTCTGCATATCTTAACCATTTCTTCTACATCCATAACTGGGTACAGCTCATAAAGTGCATGGTTGTATCTTCTACCCCCATTCCCTTTCTTTCATAGAGGACCAAAAGTTAGACGAAGAATTTCCCTTCCTTTTATTGTTCATCACTTGGCGTCGTAAAGTTGAACTGGTAGATAAAGTCCTATAGAATAAACTTTGGACTTTTGGGCTAAAAATGTTTATCCAAAACAGCATAGGTTTCCTAAGGACGTTCGTGGGGTGAATGTTGACTCTGAGGTAGATGAACTCTTTAACTACCTCAAAATTGTTGCTACCAACAAAGACATTTTGCACAAGGTTGTGCGTTGAGGTACTTTTTTTTGTTGATAGCATATACTTTATCTTGTCCTCGTTACAAGACCAACGCGTTTCGATATCGATATCGTCTGCATAATCCTTGTTAGATGGATATTTTGATGATAGTGACATCCGTATAACCTATCTGTTCCAGCACGATATTAAAGAAATCGCATGATAGCGCATCTCCTTGCCGATTTATGTTTGGAAGTTTCACATGAGCTGTTTCCCTTTTTTTAATCAGGATTTTTGTCTATTCCCTTCTCCTTGTTCGGTACTCTTCCCGATCGACGCGTGTTTTGCGTTGTAGCGTCTATAGATATGTGCGCCTTATCTCATCTTGTTTTGGTACTTGCAAATATCATCACACGACGGACATCTTTTCGGGATTGACTGGTTGCCTATGGTGGTTTTGGCTACTTCTTTGATAATATTAGGACCTCAAAGACCTCTAACGTGAATATCTTTTCAAAAACATTATGAAAACATAAATGTCAGTAAACAAAATTCCAATGAGTTATAGTTATGTCGTTTCTACGCTAGGAAATTCCGAGGACCTGGTCATTCAGATGACTGGATGTCTGAAAATCCTATCCGATCACAATAACGCCAACAGGCGATTGCAACATTATTCAAACAAGTCATCAGGATGCCGCAACAATTCTCTAAATCCAGCCTGTCATTCACTGTCATTCATCCGAATAACATGACGTTTGTACGGGTTCATCATTTTTAGACAAACGCTACGTAATTTTGACGCCTACAGTTAAGCGTCAAATCGAACTTTTCTTCTGATTTAGAAATATTCAAATTATATATTATAATATTTTTTATACAGAAAGTGCAAACTCACTGGTCTTGAATAAATTCCGGACTTGGATATATTCCCGTTGAAGAGGACCTCTCGAAGTAAGTTATTGTTACACTCAGATTTTATTTTGATCAAAATTAAAAGCCAATTCCCATAACGAATTCATTTAATTAATTCCAAGTGTGCGTATGTGTGTAGTGCATATAAACATAGATATTTAAGCTATCATCCTTCACCCACAGCAGAGTCTGTAAATGACATAAAATTAAGTCGCAACTTAAAATATTCACTCAATTTAAAGGCCACCAAGCAAAGGAAGCCATTAAATTCCATACCACTAGACGAACAAAAAAAAAAACTATCTCACATAAATAAGCTAAATACACACACTTACAGACAGCATTACGAAAAGGATTCACTGATTTCGTTTCTGCTTCCGGCGTCGTAGTCGGCGCCATGCAGTCTAAAGGCAAACCCACTAATATATGTCCTCGTGTGTACATATGTATGTCCCCTGCTTACATGAATTATTTTCGTCTACTTGCGCCTGCTAGGACATTTCAGTTGAAGGACAAAACGATTACAAAGTGTGTGAGTCTCTCTCTCTGACAAAAGCAGAATTCCTTCACGGAATTGATTTCAGTTCATCTTGCCTACTTAGAAAACAATTTATCATAGATAAGTAGTCACGTTAAGATGCCAAGGACTCTGCTTGCTAAAGGCTCCCAAATCTGAGATAGTCTGTGAGTGTGTGTGCGGGGGAGAATGGCCACAATTTATTTGGGTGTTTCTACAACTCACAAAATGAATTCCTACTGCCATCGAGCCGAGTGCAATATATATAAACGTGTGTTCGTCTTCTTTTTTCCTGTCATGTCCTCTTCCTTTCGAAAAAGAAGACTTCAAATATTTGGAATAAGGCCAAAAAGATGCTGGAAGTGATTTTTGGAGGGAATGCACTGAAATGACTTCCATTAGCTTTTGGAATACCAATTTAAAGTGGGTCTAGGGATAATGGAGGCAGAGGTTAACCACAAGTCGTCGGAATTGAAAATTGATGTTCAATTTTGTTTGTCGTAAATAAATAAAATGGGAGAGACATGTCTGTAAGTGTGTGTGTGTGTGTGTCTGACTGTCTGATGTAAACATGGTTCTGGCAATCACGAAATCTTCAAACAGCGTTTTGAACATATTTGCAAAGGGACATTTTTTTAAGGCTAGTTAAACAAGAAAATCATTTTCACGTGAATGCAACAGCTCAACAATTTATTTTTCAGTTTCATTTTTCCCCACAATCAAGGAAATGACATCTACAAGAAGGCTATAATGCGCTGTGAAAATCGGTTAAATGTCTGAGTTGAGTTGAGTTGAGGGAAGCTTTTCATGAAAGTTGATTTGTCAGATTTGTAGAGCATTCCACATTCGTATTGTTCGTCATATGTAAGAATCTCTATATTTCAGTGCTCGTCCGAAGATAGGCTTGATGGTTAACTGATTTGCATTCATAGCATAAAGAGTATTGCGGCTGAATTGTTGAGTGGGGGAATGCAGCTTGCTATTGCATTTGAGGATTGGAGCAGGAGAAATTTCGACTATGTTCTACCGAAACTAATGACTTCGCTATTTCTATGTCTCCTATCCGTATTTGAATTCAATCTAGTAGGTGTAATGTTGTTTTTGGTGGACTCGACCATATGTAGGCGTTGCACTTAAGTTTAAAGCATATAAACGTTTAATATATTGTGGCCAGATCAGAAGGGTTGAATTATTTCTTACACCGATTATGGAAACCTATACATTTCGCTACGTTTCTTCGACGTAAGTGCCATTCATATATAATGGATGTAGATTTTGGTTTCGCTTTAACGACAGATGACAGCATTCTGCTTTGGAAGCATTCAATTCTACTCTGTTGGATTTACCCCATTTGATAGTACTGTCAAGGTCAGACTTCAATTTTGTTGTTTAGAGTCCACGGTTGAAGATGATGGATGGACGTGGACCTGGAAACGAATATGAGAAGGTGAGAGTACTGTCATCAACGAAGGTATGAATTGGATTAGAAGTTGCAGACAGGAGATCATTTATAAAAATGAGAAAGAGAGTCATGGACAATAAAAATAGAACAAAAAGAAATTTTTTGGCACAATAGGCTTGTTAGTACCCAGGACCTAGCTTTCTCACAATGATTCATGTGTGCGTGTGTACTTCTTGCACGATAGCGAGACCTCCTTTTTTTATGCCGAATCTGAGCGGCAAAGTTGAGAAGGGTGATTTGTCAGATCATCACTAGACGTGTTGCTACGGCTGGGAATCGAACCAAGACCTTCTGCGCAGCAGTTCATCGCGCCACTAAGCCCATCGAGAGCCTTGGGGGACACCAGAATTTATTTAGTGAGTTGCAGACTTGAAAGTTTTCAAAACAACTTGATTTGAAAGTTTCAAAAGATAATTTCTAATCCAAAGACTAGGCGGGCTAGAAACAACTGAAAGATTATATTAAGACGTGCTAAATTTTTACCTGACCAAAAAGTGAGGCAAAAATACTGCAATGTCCTAAAGGCAGCAAGTCTTTTTGGTCTTTCGTCAAACGAATAAAAGGTTGTACATCAACAATCCCATCGCTTGTCTACAACGACAGAAATATCACGGACTCAAAAGAAAAAACAAATATGCTAGCTTCACTATTCGCAGCTAATTCCAACTTACCAGACAGCTCTTCTACACCACTATAACTGAATCCGGTTCATTATTCTTTAGGAATATTTTTTTCCGAACCCGTTCAGTTGCTAGAGTCCTAAAAGATCTCAAACAAAATAAAGCTTCAGGTCCAGATGGAATTCCTCCCCTTGTGCTGAAGAGGTGTTCTTCTACTCTGGCCAAACCTCTACGCAAACTCTTCCACTTGTCGTACTCTGCAGGAATATTTCCAGATAGGTGGAAACTTGAGCATGTTCAGCCAATTCCAAAAAAGGGCGATAAAACCTCCCCTTCAAACTACCGACCCATAACTCTAACGTCAGTACTCTCTAAGGTCATGGAGAGTACAGTCAATTACCACCTCATGAGCTATCTAGAAAAAAATCATCTCATTATTGACCGTCAGTATGGCTTTCGTCAAGAACGTTCCACAGGTAATCTTATGGTTTATCTAACCGAAAAATGGAATCACCAATTCGGTGAATGTAGAATTGCTGCTCTGGATATCTCAAAAGCCTTTGATAGAGTGTGGCATAGCGCTTTTGTTTATAAGCTTAGGTCTTTCGGTGTCGGTAACACTTTTATAATTTGGATTACGAGTTATTTAAGTAACCGATCAATACAAGTTGTATTAGATGGGTCAACTTCCACCCCCTTTTCAACAAACGCTGAAGTACCCCAAGGCTCAGTCCTCTCACCAACTCTGCTTTTAATTTTTATTAACGACCTTTATCTCTGACTTGTGATCCTATCCATTCGTTCGCGGATGACAGTACTCTTGACTTCGTTTACTCTCTCACGACTCCGCGACAAGAACCCCACGTCGTTGAGTCGCAATGCCAGCGAATGTCAACTGAACTCAACTCCGACATTGATACAATTATCAATTGGGGTACCAACAACCGGTTGAGTTTAATGCGTCAAAAACTCAGTGCTGTCTCCTATCTCTGAAACGGGATACATATGTAGCTAAACTTAAAATGGAAGGAGTTGAAGTTGAGGAATCCAATGGCTTGTCTATGTTTGGCATGTACAGTCCAGACCTTTGTTGGAACCAGCAAGTTATAGATGCTGCAAAAGGTGGTGCTAGATGCCTAGGATTTCTCAAACGATGCAAACTGTTTTTCACTACATCGGATTTAGCTAATATCTATAAAGCCTACATTCGTTCAAAACTCGAATAAAACTCGCACATCTGGGCTGGTGCTCCTGCAACTTGCTTGAGCCTACTTGACCAAGTCAAACGTCATGCTACCAAACTTATTGACAACCAATCAGTTTGTAGCGAAATTCATTCGCTCGAACACCGGCGGAATGTTATATGCCTTGCGCTTCTTTACCGTTACTTTCACCATAAATGTTCAGACGAAATGTATAGCTGTATCCCGCGTGTCCGTCTGTTTAATAGAAATACTCGTGCGGCTTCTTTCGCACACCCATATTGCATAGAGCCTGTTTTCGGGCGCACAGTAATATTTAGAAGATCATTTCTTAACCACACTTAAGAAATAGCTTGCCTTCTTCAATTTTAACAGATGACTACAATTTATAAAGATTCAAAATTAACGCGAATCGTCACCTCACTCTTTTCCCACCTACTCCCAATCTCTAACTATCTACAAACCATTTTCCTTCCTTTCATCACTCGGTTTTATAACCTTCAAGGACTAAGTCCTAAGTGTTGAAAAATATTTAAAAAAAACAAAAATATCCCACTAGGCGCGGTTAAGAGATAAATCCACTTCCTGAAGTAAACCGACTCGCAAATGAAATGCAAATGAGAAAGAAACCCTACCCAATTTCATCACCACTCTTCGACGAGCTTACTGACATCTCGGGTAAAAAGATACAAGATCTTATCCACTGTATCACATTCACAACAACAATCATAATAAAGGTCACACGAGTCGTGGTAACAAAAAGGCACATAAGTGCTTGTTGGGTTCATGCTTCCTCTATCTACCAACCTACGAGTACGAAGGTGAATTTGTCATATAGAATGAGTAACGTTCTCAAGTACAGGAGGAAATTGGCATAATCTGGCAACGAAGAATTGGCTGCGAAATGCGCAGCGAGATTAACTTTGTCTAAAGAGCTGAAGCTGGAATGTCATTGTGAATGAGCATCTAAACGAATAAGGAGTCCAAATTTTTATATATTTTTGACAAATGACCAAAGGTTTTACTACATTGTAGAATTGTTTGCATCAATTTTTGGTTATAGAGGAATTTGACACGCTTTAAATGGGCATTGCAGTCATTTCTGGCTTTGAACCTTCTTCGGATTCCATTTGTTGGGTTGGCCTTGTAAAACCGTAAATTTGTCTCTCTCAACTTAAAGTTCTTTACAGCTCAAGTCATACCACCCTTTTGCCTTTGGTCTGATACTCTTTATTCTGTTGGTAATATCTCACACCAAGGAGAATGATGTTTGATATCATATCAGCAGCAGCATTATCGAGAAAACATAGTGACCAGTTAAAATACCTAAAAGCAACTGTTTAATGCTTTTTGGGAATTTGTTCTTTAACTGTATGGTTAGAGTACGAAAACTATACATACATGATACATTTGTCTGACAAACCTAGATCTGATAGAACATGAGAGGTAAGAGACAAGTCCAGGATGTTGGCGGCTTGAATGTTAACATTCGATATTCGTGTCAGCTCATTTACAAGCTGGGTTACGTTATTCAGCAAAGATCTCAACATATCTTCCTTCGGGTGTTGTCTTTCCAGAATGACGAAGTTATGTAGAATTTACACATTTAAATAGCCCGAAATGACGATTTCAGTGTGAGGATGCAGTGATACAATTATTGAGATGGAGTCAGACGACGCAGCAAATTAAAAGTTGAAATACTGTCAAGGTTTGGGCTTCTATAAATGAATCAGTAGTAGATTATTTACCTAATTACATTGAATTTCAGCCGTCATTCTCTTTTTAAAAAAAACAGGGACCAACGATCCCAGCTGAAGAAATTGCACACCATACAGTGACTTTAGGGCATTTTTAAGAAATTTCTGTCTACCCACTAGCTATTGTTCTGTTTGTCGACGCATCCACTCATGTTAAAGTGGGGTTCGTCAGTAATAAAATACAATTTCATCCTTTGGAGAGTTTTCGCGAAGCGCCTCACATCTGAGCCTCCGAAAGGAAGATTTACTGCACAATCGAGCACTTGCATGGATATGAAGGTCATCGTGAAGGGCCCAAGAACTCTGATTTTTCGTATTTTCACATGCGTGGTTTGTTTGAATGGAGTGACCCATTTAACAATTGATTTTCGGCTAGCTAATTTCATTTATCACTTTTGAAAAATCTAACAATTCTTCCAAGCATTTTTGGTTCCGTTTATGTTTAGGGACCAAGAACGTACAAGGTGTACAGTGAAATATACAGTGACATATAATCGATGTTAACCAACTTGAAATGCGTAATAGAATGACATTAGCTAGGAACCGGGCGCGGGCTGTTTAAAGAGGCATGTTGGTTGAAGTCCAGGTTGATTCTGGACTTTATCGCCACTTAAGTAGGTTAGTAAATAAGTTCAAAGGTCAAATATGAAATGAAAAATCTATTTCCTTGTTTATATTTCATATTTTATTTAAATATTAAAACGTTACAACTTTTTTGGAAAGAGTAAGCAGACGAACCCCAAAAAATGGGTCTTAGCATATTGCAGAAAATATCCACTTTCCAGAATTACTTGCCAAGTCGATTTAGCAATGTCTGCCCGTCTAGAATGATAAAATTTGGTATAAGTATTTTTTGTAGCTCCCAGCATAAAAATTGTAAACATTTTTAAAATCCTCACACGGTCACGCCCCCTTGAAGAGTTTTTAAAAAAAAAATTGATAAAGTATGGATGAACAAGTTATTTCGATAATCTTTATCATTTCGTTTTCTTTTTCACCCGTGACGGCGACGATACCTCCTAAAGTGATTAAAATAAATTGTTAAGATTTAAGTTTTATTTTTACTCGCACGTAAACATTTGGATACGACATAGTTCATAGAGGTTAACTGGTCAGTCCGAAAACGTTGAACTAGGATAATGAAATTCGGTATATTAGTCATTTCTTCATAGATTCAGTACTTTTAAAATCCGCCACTTTCAGAAAAAAATGGTATTTGGATTTTGGTAAAACAAAATGGAATTTTGATAAATTGTCTAATCAAGATATTCAGATATTCTTATTTGCTATATTTCAACCACAAAAAACTTTAAAAACATCCATATTATGATATTTTTAATTTAAGATGGAGTGGAATAGGATTTTTAATGATTCGCACAGCTGATTGTAGCCTTTTCATATGTTTATTTCTATGAAAATTTATTTTCGAAATATTTGAAATTAACCAGCAAATCCAAGCTTAAACTAAAGTTCATCAAATTGACTAGATCGATCGATGCTTAACATTGGATGCAAAATATGCGAAGGAAATTGTGAATAGCGGCTGCTAAGTAGGCATAATGCCGAGGGCAAGAATCAATTCCATCAAGTCATTCCTCATTTTAAAAAAAAAATTATACATCCCAAATGCATTCAACGTTGGCTGGTTATATTGGACTCTGTATAAATTCTACATGAGTTGCGACGATACATTAAGCTACATACACACGAGCAATAAATTTGAAGCAAATGTTTGCCTGCAATCAAATTTGCATGTGTAAACAGTAAAAAAAAAAACAGTTGGTTGCAATAAAAAATTTGTGCAGCAACAATTTGCGACAATAATGTAGTATGTCATGATATTTCAATGAGGACGCGCAGACAACAATGTGGAATCGCGAGATAATACAAAAGTTAATCGTGAAATACGAAACTTTTCCCGAATTATGCAATGTTTCGTCAGCGGATTTTAAAAATAAAAAACTTGTTCTGTATGCACGGACAAGGATCCTTTATACCAAATTTTATAATCCTAGCTCAAAATTTAGGCCTAAAAATCGGTGACGTACAAACGGACGGACGGACAAACAGACAGACATGGCTTAATCGACTCATCTAGCGAATCTTAGTCGATCCATATACTTTGAAGTATACCTAGCTAAATTATTTCCCTATATGTTACAAACTATGTATCGAAAATAATATACCGCTAGGGCAGCGGTTCCCAATCTTTTTTGGTCGAGGAGCACTTTTTAGGTCAAATATTCCTCGCGGAGCACTTCGTTACACTTACGCTATTTTCGCAGTTATGTATGTGTAAAAAAAGCAATACTCAAATTTTTTTTTATATTTTATTAAATTCAAGTAAAACAAGTAACATCAACGAAAAAAAAACAAGAACAATGTTAATTAAAGAATTAATTCAATATCTAGTGAGAATAATGTGCCTGTTTGTATATCTGGTTGAATTTGGGACAACTGCAACCGAATATCTGGCTCTGCATCGAGACGGGATCTATATTTTGTTTTGGTTCCAACGTAGGCGGAGAATCCTGATTCGCACATGTATGTTGCTGCAAACGGCAGAAGAATTATTTTGGCTCTGTCTGACAAAATTTTGAATTCGTCCTTCAACATACACCAGAATTCTGATAAAGACTTCTTAGTTTCAAAATTTGCCTTTAAAGAAGAATCTGATGTCAAATCAATTAAGCACTCAAACTGCAACGATGTCAGAGATGCTGGCTTTTCCAACGCGGCGGAGTACGGGTCTGCAACTCACAAATTTTCTTTAATGTTTGAATGGTATTCTTCCGGAAAGTATCTTTGGAAGTTTTCGAGCAAACTTAGCAGATGTAAATGAAACTCATTTAAAATGGAATACCCAAATCTATTTCCTCTTTACATTCGCTGACCATTGGGAAGCTGTCTAGGTTTCCTTGAAGTGATACACTCAAATCATTTAATTTTTTAAAAATATCGGCTAGATACAATAATTTCAAGAGCCAACGCTCATTACACAATCTGTCGCCCAAATCAAAGTTGTCGTTCATAAGGAAGGTTCTGACTTCAGCCCTCATTTCGAAAAGCCGCGTCAGTGTTTTGCCGCGAGAAAGCCACCTTACTTCTGCGTGAAGAAGTAAAGACGTATGTAGACTACCCATTTCATCGCACAATACTTTGAATAGCCTTGAATTTCGTCTAAGACCTCTTTTAAGGAGAGTGGCATTTTTTTTATTGCAAGGGCATGGCGGTGTAGAACGCAGTGACTACTGCTGCATTCCTTGGCATTTTGTTTTATTCTTGAGACGGCACCGGACGTTTTTCCAGTCATGGCCTTGGCACCGTCTGTGCACACATCCACGCAGTTAACCCATGGGATATCATTGACAATAAAGAAATTGTCTATTAATTTAAAAATTTCAGCACCAGTTGTTGTAGTTTCCAACGGCTTGCAGAAAAGCAGATCTTCTTGAAAGGACTGTTGGTATTGGTAGCGCACAAATACTATTAAAATAGCCAATCCTGCAACATCTGTTGATTCATCCATTTGCAGCGAAAATTTTGTGACTTTTATTCGCGAAAGTAAAGTAGTTTTGACATTCTCTGCTACTGCTCCGATTCTTCGTGATATTGTGTTATTTGACAAAGGAACGGTGTCAACTAATTTTTTGGCCTTTTCACCCAACATACAATGTTGGGTGAAAACAATGTCCTTAACGCATGGCTTGATTAAGTTTTCAGCGATTGTATGGGCTTCGCCAGTTTGCGCAACTCGGAAACTCACTAAGTAGGATGCCATCAACGCATTTTCGTTCACTGTCTTTGAGTGGTTAGTAATAATTGTTTGAGATTTTGTAAGTTCACCATACTTCCTTTTAAAAAAATCAGTCGGTTTGCTTTTGCAGTCTGGATGAATCCCCTCAAAATTACGTTTCATTTTTGCTGGAAACATCGCACTATTCGGCAACACTTTGCCGAAAATTACGCATTGGGATTTGTTGTCACTTGTCTCAGCAAATCCAAGATTTAAATATAAATCGTGGTACATCCTTTTTACTGTTTTTTTTCTGCAGTACTGATCACCATAGAACTAGTACTAGCCACATTGTCTGCCTCAAATTCTTCAGAAAGTTCTAACGCCGCTGTCTCTATTGCGTCATTTTCCTTGGCACTAGAATAGAACAATAAATGGAAAATGAGCAAATTCACAAATCTGAATTGAGGATAACAACAGAAAAAAATATTATAAATCCAACAAAACTCATCTAATACAAATTCGGTTCTAGCGATAGGAAACTTCCCATTATGAAATAAACAAATATGGTTTTGTATTATGTACCTGCCAGTTGCTGACTCTTTAGTAACTACTGGGGGTGCTGTTAAGGAGCTTTTAGCGGTTATTTTTAACGACCCAGACTTTAGCCAGCGATCCATAGTACCTATTATTTTTGGTCTCTCACGATCTTTTGATCTTTTCACGTCGATAGATCCACAGAGTCACATCAATTTACAAAAAAAAACGAGTGGTGGGTGCACGACTGGGTCGTACGCAACTTTCTCTTTCACAGCAAGTTGGGCGTTAGATCTTATCATAAGCATTTTGGTTATTGATGCTAAAATGATATTAATAATGTCGAAATGTATTTATACGAATTTTTACTCCAAAATTTGAAGGAATCGATGTCAATGTGAAAAATAATGATTTTCCGTTTTTGGCCAAAACTGAAAATTCCGTTTAGTAATAGTTGGGCTAAAACTAATTATGTGGAATTGCTTCAAGCTGTAATAGTAGTATATGTATTAAATTTCATTCAATTTGACACAATAGTTTGCGAGATATTAACAATTTTCTTTATATGGTCTAAATGACAAAATCCGTTATATGGATTTTCTCGAAAAAACTGGGTATGCAGTTTTGTTGGAACTAATATGGTTATAGTATATATAAAGTTTAATCAAAATCGTTAGAGCCGTTTTCGAGAAAATTGAGGTTATGTGTAATTTTTATATGGCAGGTACCAGTTTTAACATGGCTAAAAGCAAACAAAAAAAATGGCCAAGAATTATGACCAAAACAAGCTTGGATACGAAGTTTGAAGAAAATCGTTCAAGCCGTTTAGGCTGGAGAGACCGTCACGGACAGACGGACCGACGGACCGACGGACGGAATTCCAAAAACCACTTTTTTAGGCTCCGCTATCATCGTAATGTTAGAATCAATCAAAATCTCGAGGTCGAAAATTTTCACGAAAACAATATCTTTCTCTTTGTAAGAGAAAGTTAAAAAACAAATAAAAAGTAAAATTCACGCACTAAAAGCAAAATATAGATAAAATACACCGCACTACCATTCGTTTTAACCTGTATAAATAGATACCGACCCAACAAAAACCGTCTATTGGGCGCGTTTAAAACCAGAGAAACGTCGTCCCAGTATAAATTTCAGTTAGCGTCAGCGTATATGGTCGTCTCTGGTACGTCTCTTTAATAATTTTAATTTGTCGGGGATTCCCACATCTTTTTACACGAATTATTTTTAAGTTTGTTTGTATGTATTGATTTCTTTTAAATGAGCATTTCAAATTCGATTGCTGCGATTAAAATGACAAGTTCAGAAGCACAAAATGAAATAGTCACTAGTGTAATGGAATTTTGCTATTTCGTTTTTATTATTTTGCCGCGGAGCATCAGGATATCCTTCGCGGAGCACCAAGTGCTCCGCGGAGCACACTTTGGGAAACGCTGCGCTAGGGGATAGGGTATAAAAAATGGACAAGGGGCAGATGATAATCAAAAAAGTAAATGGGAGTTCTACGATGACGTTCGGTTCATAATAACTGAAAAAGAAATATCTTACAACATTGAAAATTTGGTAAGTAAAAGACTTGTTTGTTGTTTAAAATTATATATATTTAATTTTTTTTAATATTGAGTTAAATTATCCTTCCTGGATGGTGATAAGATAACATTTTGCCAAGAAACTTCGCCTTCGGGAGAAACAAAATATTCTTTAAATTCGTCCCGAATTTCTTTCGCGGTAGCATTTTGTTGAGAAACACGAATCAAATGTTCGTTGTGGCGCGTACCTTCTTCTTGAAGTTTTTTCCTGACATCCAAAAGTTATGTAAGGTACACATTGCAGACACAATGTCTGACGTTCTTTCCGTACCAAGTTCTATAGGTTTATTCAAAACGCGAAACCTATTTGCCATTATCCCAAAAACGTTTTACACAACTCTCCTCGTCCTTGAAAGGCGATAGTTGAAAACACGATTAGGAGCAGGTTGATTTCTAAATGGTTATGGCTTAAGAAGAAATCTCTGGCAAAGGCATCATCTGCTACTATTACATATGAAACTTTCTTGTCCCGGCCATATAGTGGACCGTCTTCTGGTATTTGCAATATTTCTTTCTTTAACGCACCTGATAAGGAACAATTATTAAAAATACCACCGTCCGAAATCCTGCTTCTTCCACCTACATCGAGGTAAATTCTTTTATATTTTCCATCGGCTAACGCCATCAATACGATGCTGTGTTCGAAGGCAGATAAAATCTGAATCCATTAATTTATTGAACTTAAAACCTACAACAAAAAATAATGAATTCATAATTCAGAATTCTACCTAAGTTAGCCTTTAAAATTCATAAATTTGCTCAAATTGAAGTTATGAATTTTAAAGGCTAACTTAGGTAGAGACGAAACTGTGGTACAACCAAATAAAGAAATTCCTTCTTCAAGTCAAATACCTACATAGAGGAAAAAAATGAGGTGCAATGATATTACAATTAATAACGACGATACTTTACTGAAAAAAGCAATTTCGGTAATCGAAAAACCAGCAGATGAATATCAAGTGTTCGGTGACTATATTGCATTTGAATTTAGATTGCTAAATTGTTACATTGGGTGGTCGTGATCTGTTACGTAAATTTGATTCATTTAACATTTAGAAAGTTTAACTAGTGAGGGGTATCTGCCACTGATTTTTATTTAAAATGGGAAAAAATGCTTTAACAGGGATAGAAGAGAGGGGAATTGACGCGTTGCATTCCAAAGGGTTTTACATGAGAAGTATTGCCAAAAAAAATGATACGAAGTGACTATATTGTGCGAAATTACATTGAAAACACTGTCTCATACGGATAAAAATACAAGGGAGGGACAAAAACCACTTTAACACCTCATGACAGAAGAAAAATTCTTAGAACCGCATCAAATTCAGCTCTCTGCACCAACAAAATGAAAGAAGAAGT
The DNA here is from genome assembly GCA_932526625.1 of Rhingia campestris. Taxonomy (NCBI): domain Eukaryota; kingdom Metazoa; phylum Arthropoda; class Insecta; order Diptera; family Syrphidae; genus Rhingia; species Rhingia campestris. The sequence goes on from OW052182.1 coordinate 22,034,515, forward strand.
GGGGACAGCAAATCAACTGTTCGAAGAGCTATTTTGAGTGCTGAAATCCTTGAATTAAAAAAAAAACATTAAAACCCCTACTAAACGCCGTAAGAAGAGAACATCAATTGGAATTCGCCCAGCTTGGAGTAGCGCGAAATTGGCAAAATATGTTTTTTTTAGATAAAAAAGATGTAACGAGTCAGCTAAAAGATTAATAAATCTAAAATGTAAAACAATGCTTAAACATAATCTACTAATAGTTAGTGAAAATGTTTTTCAAATACAAACCTGTAGCTAGAAAACGCAGTGTTAAAACTAAACGCTTACTTGGTGAAATTGAAGGACGCAAAACTGTATCACATTTTGTGATTTCGGTTCTTTCCAGGGCTAATAAAGCTTCAAAGTCATTCTTGGACACTAGTTAAAAACTGAAATAGCCCTCTTCGTCTTTTTCACTCAAAAGTTGGTGATGAAATATTTGCTCGCTTCTTTTTGCTATCCAATCTCTTACCCAAAATTTTCCTTTTCAATGAAATTATCATCACCATAGCTAATGTTTTTTTTTTAGTTTTTTGGCAGAAAATTTTTCGGTTTTTGTCGATTTCAATCACACAATTCAATTCAAATAAACTATTGACAAATGTAACTGTCAAATATTTTAAAGGTAATAACCATGCACACACCTTTAATGTGGTGTGAACTACTTAAATTAAGGGGCACCGTTTAATCCATACTAGATGCAGATGCAAAAAGGATTTGCAAGCGTCTATAGGCAGTAAAGCAGAAGGACTCTACAGGTAAGGACTTTGGGGTTTAGGGTAATATCTTCATTTGTTCCATTTTTACCATGGAACATGGTGTGGGTTTGATGCTCATCATAGTCACTTTTTTGAACATAAGTCCTAATACGAATATAGGTACTCTGTTACAATAATGAATACATGTAGCACAAAAATACATGTACCAGCTTTAATCTAACAATTCCCAACAATCATCATTTTGGTTTATTCCATAGCCAAGAGCTATAACGAAAAAAAAAACACCATCCCGACTATCGCATTCATTTGGCATAAAGACAGCCTCTGGCTATTACTGAATTTCCAAAACGATATAGAAATAGACCATAAGACCAATAAAACCAATCATTGCCCGAGCATAAAATAAAAGAAACATAAAAGAGGACCAATTTTAGTGGAAAACAAAACTACCTCCCGGCAATGGTGGAATGACTGCAATGTTATAGATACATAGATACATTGGACTATTGGAGTAATTTTACCATCGATAAGGAAATTATCCTTAAAGGATATATAATCTGATACCATGGGAAGGGTAAAAACACGAGAACTGAAACTACATTGCTCATTGCTCTCCAATATATACATGCGCCACCACTTGGGGGAAGGATAAATGACCACCAGGAAATTTGGGGTGGTAGTTGGCTTTCCAGAAAAAAAAATCAGGAAAACATGGACCAACTATCTAATCTTGACGATCGATGTCTCGAAAAATGGGCGTGGGCGGCGTTGAAATGTATACTCGTTGGGATTTTGGAAAACACATAAAACCTACTCCAAAGCAATGGGATAAGCACTAAAGTAGTAGTCGAGATTTCTTATTGCACAATCGATGAGCCCTTTTTTTTCCTATTGGATGAGCAATGAGCTTGAAGTTGAATTGTGTAGCTATAAAGGCGTAAGGGATATTTTTCTTAGTGTTAAATGTGTTAAAGACGCTATACGCTTATAGTATATCTTAACAACAAGAAATCAATCGTGTAGAACGTCTTGGAATAACTTTCATAGATATTTTGAAGAGTTTTGAATTTTTGAGAGCATTTAAGAGATTCTACCGAAGAACGATTTTAAAATAATTTCTAGTGAAACAAACTCGAGCTTCTTCCATTACAAGTGATAATCGTACCAAGACAGTGCTTGAACTTATTCACCAGAGATGTTTGATGCATGTTCGTACGATCATTTGATGGGGCTAAATTGTTTGTCACATTCATTGATGATTTCAGCCGTAAAGAGTTTGTGTATTCATGAAACACAAGTATGAGGTTTTCGAGATTTAAAAAAAAATTGTTTAAAATCAAAGGTTGTACCATCAAAATAGTACGCTCGGATAACGGCACTGAATATTGCAACAAATAAGTTGATGCTTTCACCAGCACATGAACAGTTAAAAAAAAAATATTGAAGCTGAGCGGATGAATCGATCAATAAACGAGAAGATATAAGGTGTATGCTTTTCGATGGCAACTTAAATTGTACCTTTTGGGCTGCAGCGACGGTGAAAGTAGCCTATCTTATGAAAATAATTTCATGTTGTGGAATAGAAGATGAGACGTCAGAAGATCGTAAGATTAAGCGATAACCGGACTTATAAATTTAAAGAGTGCTCGGGTAAAAGGACTTCGCTTATATTCCTAAGAGTCAACGCAATAAACTATCCCCTAAGGAAATTGAGTGCATCATGGTGGGGTAAGGCAAAGGTATATCGACTGTATGACTATATACAAATTCAAGGAAGGTCACCTCTATCAAGGCGGATGGAAATCAGGTATTTTCTATAACTTTCGTTCTCCTTCTTTATCAAAAATACAAATACAATTTTTTGACGCAACAGGCTCGTTAGAACCCAGGGCCCAGCTTTCTCACAGCCATTCCTGTGTACGTGTGTACTTCTTGCTCGATGGCGGGACCTCATGCTTTATGCCAACTCCGAACGGCTAAGTTGATAAGCTTTTCTTGATAATTGATACTACTCGAATGATTTGTCAGATCATCGCGAGAGGAGGACCAGGTGTTGCTACGACTAGGTCTCGAACCCAGACCTTCTGCGTGGTAGTTCATCGCACTAACCATCACGCCTCTGAGCCCGTCATCAAAGATGTCGAAAGAATATCAACATTCTGCAAACCAAGGTTCAGAAAGAGATTCTATCGGCAATAGTGAAACAGTGAGCGACGAGTACAGTGAGTCTATGAGGAAACCAGGATTCGTTGTTGGACATCAAGCGAATCAGCCTCAAGTGACAACGAATTCAATGAGGCGATGGATAGTCCTAATTTGTCTTACACTTCTGTCGTTAAGGCTGATTTTGATTATGAACTATGAAAGCTGACTGTAGGTGGGACTATAAAGTAAAGAGGAATGGAACTGGCGTCAAATCATCAAAGGATACAGTCAAGTTGTGGTATTGATATGATGAAACTTACTCACCTGTATCATTTCTTTTGGATACGGCAGTCAATTTTAAAATGGATGCTGTAATCGCTTTTCGCCATGTGTTACTGATGAAATATTTATGCGTCAAGCGCAGACTTTGATGATGGGTCAGGAAAAGCATGTCACCTGAAGCGTGCACTATATGATTTGAAATAGTCAAACGTTCATCAGTCGATTAATGTGTTTATTTTTAAAATTTTGGACAAACTGTTATCATTATAGCCATGTGGGTTGATAACATTATGATTTAATATAACTAATAACTAATGCGACAATATGCACAAAGTTAAAAATTGAATTATCCACTCACTTTAAAATGATGAATCTGAATTCTAGGTGCAACCAAATCTTAATTAGGGATGAACACTAGTCGCAGTCCATTAGGATCTATTTTAATTGATCAGAGCAATTTATATATCAAATGTTCTAAAGAGGTTTAACATAGAGAACTGCATTCCAGTGAATTCGCTGATGGATCCAAATCAGAAACTATCTGAGGGATCCGAACAACAAGGGATGGGCACGATTCCATATCAGAAGGCGATAGTATGTATTTTGTATTCTGCACAAATTAGTTCTCCTGATATTTGCTTTGCAAGGATCACGGCACAGCGGTAAAAAGGGTACTATGATATCTGAAAGGCACCTTTTATACCTTTATATATACGATGATTATGAAATTGGTTTTTGCAATGCTGATTGAGCAGGCGACCCATATAATCGGCTCTGAAGAACCGGGAACGTGTTCCGAGTGCAATTAGGTGCGGTGTCTTGGGCAACTCGTCGTCAAGTCTACAAGGTCCTTATTTATATAAAATTTAACTTTCAATACATGCCTAAAAATGATATGATTGCACACGTTTTCACAAAATCTGTAAACTACGCAGGACATATGTGAACCATAATATATTTAATAATTTTTTTTATCTGCGCAGTATAGAGGCATCAATTCCATTAATTCAACAGATTTTAAGGCATAGGTAAGAAAAAATGACAAAAAATGAAAAATTTATAAGTTGTATCGGAAAACACAGCCTACACTACACCACATTGTGATAGACAAGAGGCTTCTACCTTTTTCCTTTTTACGAAGCTCTTTGTCGTCAACTGGTTTCGGAACGTAGCATTGAGGCCCAGTCGGACTGTTTCCGTTTGATAGTGAGCTGGTACGATACTCCAACAGCACTTTATTGGGGTCGGTGTTGTTTTGAATCTACAATTTAGAGAATTTTGCATTGTTGTTCCCAACCATAATAACTGGATGATGTGCAAAAATTGATTTGCATTTACGTTGATAACCGCTGTGAGCACAGAGCGAGCAATGCAAATCTGGAATAGAAATAATTTATGATCAAATACCAGCGCGCCCTTGACATTTTAGAACTTCCGATAAACTTGACATCAAAAGTTTTCGTATAACTCTAAGTTCCTGAATGCATCCAGGATAGCTCTGGCACGACACTAAGTGATTTCCTGATGAATAGCATGAAGTCTTCCTAGAACGTCCTAAAACATGGATATTGGTATGATAAGACGGCTACCCCGCATAAAAGTCAGTTTTTATTGGCATAATTTTGACCAACTTGTTTTTTTTTTCTGACCACTCGTTCAGCAATCATACTGACATATGCGTAAGTCTGTTCTTTTTGTTCCTTGTTTTTCTCATTTACGTGCAGAGAATGACGGCTGAGTGCGTTTAAATCCTTGATCAGTGGGACCAGCAACGATCACACCGATATATTCGATGCAAAAAAAACGAGTGGTGGGTGCACGACTGGGTCGTACACAACTTTCTCTTTCACAGCGAGTTAGATCAAATAGTACGCATTTTGATTATTAATGCTTAAAATGATATAAATAATGTCGAAATGTGATTTCTCGAAAAAAACTGGGTATGCAGTTTTGTTGGAACTAATATGCTTATAGTATATATAAAGTTTAATCAAAATCGTTAGAGCCGTTTTCGAGAAAATTGAGGTTATGTGTAATTTTTATATGGCAGGTACCGTAAATAACATGGCTAAAAGCAAACAAAAAAAATGGCCTAGAATTATGACCAAAAGAAACTTGGATACGAAATTTGAAGAAAATCGGTCAAACCGTTTAGGCTGGGGAGACCATTACGGACAGACGGAACGACGGACCGACGGACCGACGGACGGAATTCAAAAAAAAACTTTTTTGGGTTCCGCTATCATCGTAATGTTAGAATCAATCAAAATCTCGAGGTCGAAAATTTTCACGAAAACAATATCTTTCTCTTTGTTATAGAAAGTTAAAAAATTGGCAAAGTGACGCATTGTCATTCCACTACTTTCCTATCAGAAGTGGTACGCCGATAATATTGACATCATGGTCACATGTTCGTAAATGCTGGTAAATGAGTGTAATACCACGTATATGCTGTTAACACGAAAGGACAAATTACATCAACGAATTCAAGGACTCGTTTCCGCTATCAACTCTGCCTTATCACTGGAAAATTGCTGAAGTCATTGTAATACCTAAAATAGGAAAACCTCCAACTGAAGTTTCTTCTTACAGACCAATATCGATTATACCAATTCTGGCAAAAGTTTTCGAAAAATTGCTACTGAAAAGACTTAGCAAAATTATAAATGAAAGAAGACTCATTCCGTATCACCAGTTTGGATTCAGGAATAAACATTCCACGATTGACCAAGTGCATCGTATTACGGATGTTATAGAAAATTCACTGGAGGAAAAACAAGTCTGTTCGGCTCTATTTCTAGATGTTGCTCAAGCCTTTGACAAGGTTTGGCATGAGGTACTTGAGTATAAATTGCATAGGGATTTACCAAGACAGTATTATGAAATGCTAAAATCATATATTTCAGACCGACTCTTTAGGGTTAGATATGAACAAGAATATTCAGAACTTAAGAAAGTCGAAGCAGGTGTTCTAGGACCAACCCTGTATCTGTTATATACTAGGGATATTCCAGTGGATAACAATGCTTTCATGGCTACCTTTGTCGATGATACAGCAATACTGGTGCCTGAAAATAACGTTCTGAAAGCAACGTTATTTTGCAGAATGCAGTCAATAAAGTTCAAAATTGGACGGAACAATGGCGTATCAAACTCAATGAGACAAAATCCACTCATATAAACTTCACTAATAAGAAGATTAACAATGTTCCCTTATTCATTAACCACCAAGCTATACCTTACGCAAATATGGCTAAGTACCTTGGAATGAATTTGGACGCGAAGTTAAAGTGGAAAGAGCACATCAAAAAGAAAAGAGAAGAACTGAACCTAAAATATAGAAAAATGTACTGGTTACTGGGAAGAAACACATACCTTTCCATCCAGAATAAACTCATGCTATATAAGCAAGTGCTGAAGCTTGTTTGGACGTATTGCATCCAATTATGGGCCTGTACTAAGAAAACAAATACAGAAACCATACAAAAATTCCAAAACATAGTCCTTCGTGGAATAGTAAATGCCACTTGGTATACTAGAAATAGCGATTTGCACCGTGATCTACAAATCAACATGGTTACAGAAGAAATTAAAAAACACGCTATATCACACAATCAGCGTCTACAAAATCATGAAAACTCCGAGATGGAGAGAGTCCTAAATGTACGAAACAACATAAGGAGATTAAGAAGAACCAAGCCTCATGAGCTTATGGCCTAATTATATGGGAAAATATTACATTTGTAAATCTTCCCCAAAGCGATTAAAAAAAAAATAAGAAAATAAAATCTGTCGTCGATCTTTCATAGATTGGTACTGATTTTCGGGTGGTTTTTGTGCGGTAAAATCCCACACTACTTGATACCGAGAACTATCAAGTGTCTTTTTAAGATTTCCACCAAAAAAAAAAAAAAACTCTGTAAACAAGATTTCGTCAGAAATAAAACGAAAAATTATTATTTCCAACCGCTATTTCCTTGGCGTTATAACGCAATTTTATACAAGTCCCTGATTATCCCAATACTGCTCTAAGGCACTAAATCATGGACCGCATCAAAAAAATATGAAGGAATCTATGTTCGTTTTGAGAGAAAAATTCTTCGAAAAATCTTCGGTCCCGTTTGCGTTGACGGGCTATGGGAAATGTAGAGCGAATTGATAGAACAACTCCGCAGAGTCTTCGATTCCCAGCCAGACATTGGACGCAGTAGAGGAAGAATTCTCCTTAAGTGGCGCACACAAGAAGAAACCGTTCTCAATCAACTGGGAGTGAGCAACTGGAGGCAGTTAGCTAAAGGCCAGACTAATTGTTGACTAAATGTTGGTTGATGCCCAAGTTTATTTCGAACTGAAGCGCCACTAAAGTAAGTAAGTACACGACAATACATTACTACAAGACTAAAGCTTCTTTAGTACCGAATGAGATGGTTGCCGTCTTTCAAACTTAAAACATTTTTACTGACCCTCCTCTTGCGATGATCTGACATTATATCATTCGAGCAGTATTACTTGTCAAGAAAAGCTTATCTCAATATAGAGGTTCGGATTCAGCATTCAACTGGATGTCCAGTCACCATGTTAAAATCCTTTAATCGTTTTGAAAAAAATTGAGGTTCTACATCCTGCCGAGTCTGTTGCTCCAAAAATGTATATTTTAGTACAATCGTAAAGTCTGTCACTCCTAGTGGTATCATACTCCACTCCAAACAAACAAATATATTAGCTTATATGCCTAATATTAGGTTATACATCAAAATGTATATATCGCTATGAAAATGTTTAGAAAATAACTTATTCATATAACCGAGTTACATTTTATACAAAAAAACTTTTCAGGAATGTTTCACCAAATTCATAAGTTCCCACCATCTATAAAATACAAGATTCCTGAACTACGAGTATATTCAGTTGGTTTATAGCTGGTGCGGTCTATGTATCTAAAAACAATTCTCATTTGGTATTCTCTTGCGGTTCTCGGATCAAAATGCATCTATCTATTGCAAGGAAATTATTTTCTCAATCAAGTGATACAAAATGATTTGAATTTTACCAGTTACAGTAAGAAATTGCTAATTTAATCAAAATTTTCACATTCATGTATCTCCTTTTATGTGAAGAATTATTCAATCAATCTCTCACACTCCAACGTGCATTGACCACAAGAGTCCCAGAAACGAAAACCGTAACCCCAGCATAAATAACTCGGCACATCTGAGTATCCAACATCGACTATCCTTATCCAACGAATTTTATTTCACTTATCCCAAGCTCAATTGTTTCATTTTGGAATTTCGATTTATTATATTATCGCCCATCTGCAACTACATCTCAGTATCTATTGGAACGTAACATTTAAATTGCTTCCTATAGTCGAGACTGCATGACTAGGGCTGCTGCAACTCAATTATTGTGAAGACAATTATCCATCGGTCAGGTTTTTGGTCGCTCCCTAAACTGCTCGGAAATTCGGATCATTCGTTTAATTCGAGAGGAGAGAATCGAGAAAAGATTAAAACCAAGGATCCAAAGCCTGAAGGATGTACCCGAATGGAGAAACAATAAACGAAATGGTGAAACCACCATAAATTGCCTGATTCGATTATCGGTTGTGATGTTCACAGTTCCTTGTCCTGCTGCATCCTACGAAGGGAATCGAATTGGGATATTCGCAGAGAATCTTAATCTATTCTTCCTTTTGGGCAGGGGGATGCTGTGTATATGACGTTGTAGCATGTTGCAGATAAAAAAAAGTTTGAAAACAAGAAGCAGAGGAGAAAAAAAAGGACCATCAACATCAACATCACAACCGCATCCATTCATTCGGAAAAGAAAACGAAGAAGACTATAGAATTCAAAACGAGCGATGAGGTTGCCATGGGAGGTATCTTCATCGATGAGTCCAAAAACAAGACGCAGCCTTGCAGCACAATGATAATGGAATTCCAAAATGGACAATTTATGTATACTGAATCGAACGGCTGCTCATAGGATTCTGTGCACAGTAAGTGCATAGAAAAACATTCCAGCAAACAGTTGTAGTTGTCTTTGTATTCAACTACTCCCTTCCGATCCTTACACCCGTGTTCCGCCACAAAATGTCGATAAATTGAAATTACAGTCGGCAACAGCTCACTCTCATCGGATTCATTTTGTTTTCTTCGGAAAAAATAGTTCTTGTATTTTTTTTAGTTGGTAAATTTGGGATTGCGGACATTTGAAAGACACTGTGGAAGATACGATGTGGTGAACATTGCGACATGCACTTTCCACTTGTGCAGCCATGTAGACTGATTATTAGACACTGACGGAATTTCACAAGATGCAGAAGAATAATGTTGGTCCAAAAGTAAGAGGCAACAACCAACCCCCAACCACCAAAATAGGTTGTTGACTGTAGCATGAGTCGAGATCCATTAACATCAAACCATCAGCATACGAGATGGCGCGCGAAGGCACTGCTAGGAATCTTTTCGTGTGTTGAAGGTGATAAAGGTGCTCTTTGACAAATGAAATGGGATGAACCATACTTGGGGTTAGGATTGATCATACAAAATATTATTTCAAATTAGAACAAACGAACTGCATCCAAACTTTTATTAATTTGAAGTTGGATCATGGTTTTGAATCCCTTACACGGTCAGGTTTGTGCTTTATTTGTCTAAAGCAATGACATGTTTTAGGCAACAAGCCAAATACCTAGCAACATAACATATTTTGTAGGAAGCAACAAGCAGGAACAAAAGCACTAGAAGCGAATTTATAGTTGACGGGCGTGCCACCACACTGCGTGTTCAACCTGTTTACAGTTCTAGCCAGCGACTGGAACAATGTTAATCCTGGCTATTTGGACTTAATGACCCAATCACCAGACGCCTGATCCGTCGCGACCACGTTGTTTTGCTTGTGACAGCATAGGCACGTATATATTATTTAGAGCTGAGATTCCTCGACTACTTTGCGACCCTGGATCGCAGGTAACTTTGGTGACTTGGTTTGGCTAGAAACTTCAATCTTTATAGACGTAAGGTCGAGTTGTCGATTGAAGACATTGGTGGACTATCATAAGCCAAAGCAAGGGATAGTGTTTTAGTAAAGTCCATGCGTCAGCTTTAGGGCGCTGAAGTAGGAATGGGATGATCATGGTCTTGTAAAGGATCTCCTTAGTTCAAGTGAGGACGTCACTACCTATCCTGAATTCTTCAACGTCATCCTGCACAGACGGACGAGCTTGGGAAGTACACAAAAACTAGACAAGGCTCTGTATAGTTCGTCTTCATAAATGCTGTTGTATGTGGCATTGAAATCGATGAATAGGTGGTGAGTACCGGTTTTGACTTCATGGGTTCTTTCCAGGATCTGCCAAAGTATTAAGATTGATCAGTTGTGGACTTTCCTGGCCTAAAACCACGCTGATAAGGGCCGATCAGGTTGTTGGCAAACGGTTTCAGGCGTTTACTTATTACGGCAGATACGATCTCGTAGGCGATGTTGAGGAGACTTATGCCTCTGCAGTTGATTCAGTTCAGAGGGTCCTCAACTCACTTAGGTTAGGTGGTTGGTAGTTTTTTATATAGTCGTCAAAATATTGAAAGGTTCGCTCTGCCTAACAGAGAAAGATTGTTCTTCTATATACTCAGCATCGACTATGTCTCATTTACGATCTTTCCATGTTCATATCGATAGGATTCTATTCGAGCCTTGTATCCTGTATTTTGACGTTTTAGTGGCATCTTTCTAAATCCTGGATAGCGCGCTTTTCTTGCTCCTTTTCTTTTTTCTGAAATGACGGTGTTCTTCCCCTCTTCTCTGCCTATAGAGCGCAATGGCAGCTCTCGTCTTCAACTGCAGCTTAGCATTGTAGGTCTCGTTCTTAGCTGCTAGCATCTGTCGGTATTCTTTATCAAACCAAGGGTTTCTTGCTGGTGAGGTCGAGAAACCTACCACATCAGTTCCGAATGATCTTCGACATTAGATGCAGGTGGTATTGTGTTTATCGAGAGGTTAAGGGATACGCGTTCTACAAAGGCCTTGACGGTCTCTTGCAATTGCAGGCGGTTGACATATAATTTGTTTACAATATTTCTGATTTGTTGTGGCCTGGTGGACAACCGTATTCTTACCTTGGCTGCAACAAGGTAGTATTCCGAGTCGATGTAAGCCCCTCGTAATGTTCGGACATCAAAAATACTGGATGCGTGTCTCTTGTCTATCGCAAGGTGATTAATTTGATTGAGGTAATTCGTTAATCTGGAGACTGCCAACTCCCGTATTGATATCCAGGTAAGAAAACCGTGTGCTGGCTATAGTGGCCTTTCCTAAGTTCGTTGCTAGACATTGTGTTGTTTTTTTTTGGGCTGTGTTTTCGACAATGCAACTAAAGCTGTCTTCTTTTCTTTCCTTTGGGTTAAAATCTCCCACCACGACATCGTACTTCGGTAGTTGCTCATAGAAGCAGTCTTGCGCAATATCACCTTCCTCCCCCGTAAGGCGTGAGCGCATATAAGGTTTATGTTGGCGAATTCGGCTCAGACGCGGATTGTCACAATGCGTTTGCCAAAACATTAGACTCTTTACCTAAGTCTACCACTTATAACAATTCCACATCCAAATAGTAGCTGTAAGGGCTTCCGCTAGTTGTTCGCCTGCACCTCTCCTCTTTAATGCTCTCACTTTCCAAGTGTAGATACGAACTTCATCGTTCTTTTTTCGTTTAGCATGGTCGTCAACAATAAAATCATTCCTTTATGAGGCTCTTACTTGCTTCTTAACAATGCAATGCTTACCCAAAGCCCAAACCCCACCCTGCATGTCCAAACTCATGTGTTCACCTGACTACAGCTGGGCGGATAATTCGTGCCAGTCATTCGGAATAGGATGATGTTAGTATTACCATTTGCTGACACTACTTGCACTTAAACGCTTATTCTGCCCATGTTCGACAACAAGCAACCATCATATTACTACAATACAGACAAATATACTCACCACCTATCGGCTAATCCTAACCTAACCTAAGAAATTTCGACGGCCCCATTTTAAGATTTCAACTTCACTTCATCATCTAAATAACCCAAAACTGGCACCCCTGGCAGAGGGTGTTAATCCATTTAGAGGATTTACCAAATGAACAAAATGTCGTTCATTATTTTTTGAAACGGTCATCTGACTCATATCTGTCACCCTATCTTGTCTTCCTTTGTTCAATAAACTTCAGTTCATTACCCGAGTGCAATAAAAAAGCGTACCCCAATCGTAAGCAGACAGAAACAAAAAAAAAATATATACCATCATCCTTCATCCTTAGAAACAAAAAAAAATCCGAAAAAGCAAAACCAAATAGCTGTCACAACTCATCATCAATGATAATACAACCACCACGCCACGTCAGGGAGGATTCAACTTAAAGTACGACAAACAATTTTTTTTTGTTCGCCAGGATATTTCCTTGGTGAGGCACATTTAACGTACAAAACCACGACTCGGAGAAGTGTAATCAAACCAAAGTGGCGAACAAAGTCAACCCCCCTCTGGCTAAACACTGACAGGCAATTGAATATTTTCCGGCATTTTTGTTGTTGTTGGTCCTTGTGAATATTAGGTGATTGTTGTCCTGCTTTTGGGCGTTTTTCTGCCTAATTTTTATCTTTAGGGCTAAGGCGAGAAGATATTGGAGTTGTAAACATTCCTAATGGCGGCAAATTGAATTCTCCGCGAAGCAGGATGATCCTGAGATGGAGATTTTGATAGCAAGGACGATACGACCAACGACAATGCTCCCGCTGATGATGATGATGCTGTATAAATATTTCGAAACCAAAATCTGGGGATTTTCTGTAATTCGTTGGATGACATTCTTTGCTTTCAATTCTCGGTATGACAGTGGATATCTATGTCGGTGGTGGTGGTATAGATGCTCACTCCGAACTTGTGCGAGGATTCATGACTCGTGGGAGATTTTGATTAGGTTCTTGAATAATGCAGTGGTTACATTCACACTCGGAAATTGGAATTAAGCTTGAAGGCTGGGAGGGGCTGTATAAAGCTGCGTACTGCTGCACCGTTGCCTCGAAGCGAATTGAATATTTAATTTGATTTATTTTTATGTGGTGTCGGTCGTCGTAAAACAGAATGCCATCCGGCAAAGTGTTTCGAAGTGAATAGTTGATTAGGGTGTACATATATTGAAAAAAATTAAAATGTCTCGTTACGTTGGGTTTGTTTTTGTTAGGGGAAAATCGTGTTAGTTATTGGTAAGATATCGTGATATACGCAAAAGTATTTAAATCTGTTTACACAGATTACCCTGTTCAGACATATAATTCTGATAAAATTCTAAAAATTGTGCATCGAAGAAACATGTGAGTCAAATCAAATTGTTTACTGAATTCAACAGGTCTGATGTTTATGAAAGGTGGCAACATCAAACCAGCACTTAGCACTTCGAAATACATTGAAATGGTAAGACACTGTATCTGCCTTGGTAACTGTGCAAATTAGGTTTATTGTAGCTAAGAAGTTAACTGAGTGATGGTTGGTTTTTGTAAATCGAGGGCAAACTCTGATCGGCAGGCAATGACAATGCCCGCTAGTTGTAAATTTGACTAAACATCATTTGGCTTATTTTACCTCCAAGTGGCTATCATCGGATACTGGTCTTATCCAACCGAATTTGACTTGCTTAAATTATAATTGCGAGTGGTGACAGCAACAGTAAAACATCCTGACCAGAATCACTAGCACGAAATATCCAACCAGCTGTCCTCCGATGAACACATGTGCCTGGTCGTCCATGTTGGGGGTTGTGCTTTGGTTTAACATTGTTACAAAACAACTAAGAGCCTCGGAAAGGACTGATTTTATGTTGACAATCATTCTAAACGAGAAAAGGACAACGAAGTTCGTATATGCACCTGGAATGTGAGAACATTAATCTGGAAAGGTGCAGGCTAAAAACTAGCGGAATCCCTCAGCAGCTACAAAAGTAGACAAAACTGCCATCCAGGAAATACGATGGGATGGGCTGGTCAAAAAAAGCGTGAAAAACTGTGACATTTACCACTGAACGTGTTTTAGTGATCAGAAACAGCGACTATTCGGATGTGCCAGACTTAGGCATGAAGTCTTTTACAGTAGACAGTCGATGACGTGAACAATTAAAAACCAAGGGAGTTCAGTGAGAGTTCACGTATGCGATGGTCAAATTTTAGTAATAAAAAATAAAGTTTTCGAAACTTTGTACTCAAGAGGGTCAAGGTTTAGTGCTTCTAGAGTAGCTATTAAAATTCTTGTGGCATTTCTGTCGGATACCTTACATTGATCTAACAGAATGGAAAATTCCATGTTTTAATGCACCTTGGAAATGAAACTGAATAAGGCTGAAGTAAAATTGGAATCCATAAACGGGTCTTTCTTTGGTAAACTAGTCAGGTTATCAACATATAATTAACGATTGCATTTGAACAAAATGCTCTTTATGTTTGAAAATTGAGTTCCGAAACACTTTTTAACAAAAAAATGTTAATTCGGAGACACATTATGTAAAAACCCGTAAAATTCTTAGAATACTCTCAAACTGATTCCTACTGGTATCAGGTCATGTTTTTGGGGTCAAAGGCTGTTGTAACTCTGTTTGAATTAAAAAAAAAAAACAATTATGTATAGAATATAAATATTGAAGAACGACATTAGCTTTCTTTTGGATATTAAACGTGTTTTTGCTATTTACCGTTCTGGAGCTATCCATATGTCAGCTTTTTGCCAAAAATTTAGATTTCTTCAAACTTTGAGCGGCATGGGTTAAGGTAGTTTAATCGAGTTCAAATTTCAGCTATCTTAATATCTGGAAAGGGTAAGTTTTCCGTGTTCTGTGGACATCGATTTTTTGTGGTCACCCTTTGCACATATTCAGCGCCATTGTACAAATTTGAAAAAATAAAGGTAACATTTTAATCAACTCTTGTTTATTTAAAATTTTCCCTGCCTCCCTCTTGTTTATTTGAAATCCCATTATTTTCAAAATATTGAGAGTCGACTGTACTGTGAAAAAATGTCGAAAGACTGCCTCGCAAGAGACCGCCAAGGGATACGTGTAACGCGTAACGATGTCTGAAGACTGTTAAAAGAACATTCCGCTGTCAGGCAGAACGAACCATTCAATATTGGCAACGACAGCGAAAACTACCAAGTGATGCTAGCAATATCTTAACTCAAGCTTAACAGGGCTGCCGGAAATGACGGACTTCCAGCCTAGCTTTATAATGCCGGCGGAGATGACTTGGTGAATAACATCCACCAACTCATAAGCCAAATTTGGTCAGATGAAATAGTACCTGAAGAATGTAACCTCAGGATCGTTTGCCCAATAAACAAAAAGGAGACCCTCTGAACTGTGCCAACTACAGAGGCAAGTCTCCTCAATATCGCCTACAAGATCATATCTGCCTTAATATGTGAATGTCTGAAACCGTTTATCAACAACCTGATCCGCCCTTATCAGTGTAGTTTTAGGCCAGGAAAGTCCACAACCGATCACACTTCGGTAGATCCTGGAAAAAACCCAAGAAATCCAAAACTATACCCACCGTAAATTTATCGATTTCAAAGCCGCATACTACAGCATTTATACAGAACCATGTCTAGTTTTGGTGTACCGCCTAAGCTCGTCCGTCTGTGCAGGATGGAGAATTCTCGCTGCTCCATCAGGGTCGGAAACGACCTCACCGACACATTCGATACCAAAAAAGGATTTAAGCAAGGCGATGCACAATGACTAATAGAATCTGATTATTGAGAGGATTGTGCAAAACTCCCGAGGCAACACCAGGGGCACAATCTTCCATAAATTGGTGTATCCACTAGCATACGCCGACGATATTGTTAACGTCATTGGTCGGACTCAACGGGATGTCAAAGACACGTTTTCTTGTGAAGTAGCAGAAATGATGTAAATGAATATAAGATACATTTTTGTTCCCTTAAAGATGAATTTTAGTACTAATATCTTGATAACTTTTTTTTGGATTCGCGAATATTCCGAATAGCCAACATAGATATGGTATAAATGTGAAGTATTAAAAAGTTTAGTATTACCACTGTCCATAATCAATGGAAAGGGTAGGAGCAGATGTGCTGGATTCGTGGGTATACCAACGAGTACAAACCTGATTCGACAAAGAATGCAGACAGTTTTACCGATGAAGACGAAAACTAATGAAAGATTTGCCGTTGAATTAAATATTTATAGAACAAGGCTAGCATTCCAGGAATAAGATGAAAACATATATAGGAGCCTTAAAATCGATCCTTAAACATTACATCATTCTGTTTGTCTGACTATTCCTTTGCGATATTTTTTCAATATCAAAACAATAGATTTTTAGTTATCCCAGTTTGACTTAGTTGGGATTTTTGGTTATTTTCGATAGTCAAAGCATTTTGTGCCGTAACTAAGAAAATCAGGTAGTAAAAAGTGGCGTAACTTAATTTATAAACTTTTATAACCCACCTTTATTGGACCCTTAACAAAATAATTACATTACTACCTGTTTAATTGGTTCTCAGAAAGAGTCCAATACTTAACGGTCAAGCCTACCATATATATCTTACGAGCTTGCAGGTACCTATTTTCAACATATAAAATCATTCTGGATCCTTCCATTAATCAGTTGCATTTCATTAGACACACTAACAAGATTGTTAGCATTTTAGCTACATACCACTTATATATATCAAACATGAATACATCATGCCGTTTCCCCAACTGCTCCTGGTTTGGTAGCAATAAAGACCTCTTCTGTCATTGTGAAGTATTCCACACCGAAAACGTCAAGAAAATCAACAATACAAACGGATTTATCTTCACAATCAACGATCTTTTAGAGGACGCCTTCCTTCTGTCTACTCAAGAAGGACTCTATTGGTTCTTACTCGATGAAAGTGAACAAGGAAGCTGCATAAGACGAGGAATATTTGTCATAGACCAATCAAATGTGTCTGTGTACACAGCAAGAATAAATATTGGTGAGGAAGCAGCTACTACATATGTCGGACCATACCAGACTGCAACCGGTGATAGTCAATACGATCTTTCTTGGTGTCTTAGAAGTCTATACCATAAAATCTCCAAAACATCCGTAGAGGTATACTTTGGTAAATCTGACGACAGTGTTATCAGGACAAAGGTTCTACGTATATAACCGGAACAAGGTATTACTGACGTGGATTTCAAAACCGAGTTCAAGTATTTTGTATAAGACTGTATATGTTTTTTTTTTTTAATTTTTTTAATTAAAACTTAGGTCAGATATAAGCTTTAATTATGAGTTGTATAAAGTAGAAAAATTATTTTTAGTAGAAATAAATATATTTTCATGGAAAACGAATATATTCTAATGGATTTTTTATGATCTTCTGAATGGTGAACAAATTGCTATTACGACAATTTTTTTCATACAAATCCAATAAAAATGTTGAAAAAATAAACAACAAATTTATATAAAAAAACCTTATCTAAAGAATCAAACAATTTGTTTGTTTTTTTTTAATAAAACGGTGATCAAATCTTATTTATCCAAATATGGCTACCACCTGCCAAACATGCCACTGAAGTATAACCATACACTCAACGAATGAAACGATCATGTCATCATGTTTGCGATCTACGAATGTATATATACATGTATAGGATAATCCGTTCTTTCTTTCTGTTTTGGCAGTAAAAGTGATCGCTTAAACCTTAGCGTTGATAAAAAAGTTCTAAAAGTTCTAAGTGAAAAAGCCAATTTAAATCACCAAGTAATTTGTATTTAACGAAATCGAGGTAACATTTTTAAAATAATAATTTCCAAAAGTTTAATTGTCAAAAATCTTTGTACCCAATTAAAATCTGCATGATCAAGGCCATCATTAGCATTTGAATTGCGATACCAGATTACATTTCAATTCGTGTATTAAATCGACAATTCCACGTAAGTTCTATACAAATGTGATTGAATAGTGCTTTAATAAAATACCATAATTCGCAGCCAACACACTGAACAGATCGTCGGGCCTCTAATTCATCTGTATAGTGGGAATCAACGCTTTTAAGCGCTAAAAAAAAAAAAACATAAAGTGAAAATACCCTGCCATTCTCACTTTCCACTACACAGCAAAAAGAAAGGGATCATGACGTAATCTCGAATGACAAAAATCTCGAAGGCTAAAAATCTCGAATTTTTTTTTTAATCTCGAATGTATAAAAATCTCGAATGTACAAAAATCTCCAAAGACTATATCTCGAAAATAAAAAGTAAATTCGAGATTTTTTTTAGTTTAAGTGCTAAAATTCGAATAAAACACATTAGCGCAAATTTATAGTCGTTTAAAGTACACTTTAAAATTATTTAATCGCGTACTAACGCGTTTTGGTAATTATAATCGTCAAAAAGTGTACTTTAGCGTTGTCACTCTGCATTAAAGTTAAAGCGTCCGAAACCTCACTTTAAATATTTAATAAAGGGTTAGTGTTCTGTCACTTTTTAGGTGAGTTTGATTTAGAGGCCTCAGAAGAATGTCCATTAGCATACACTAATAAGCGCCACGTTAAAAAAGTGTCTATTATTGAAAATATGTTAAAGCAACCTTTTAATTTAAAGTACCTGATAACTAGTGTGGAGTTCAACCCTTAAACATCGATTGACTATAAATTTGCGCCATTGTTTTTTGTTAATTTGAACTGTAGTAAGTCTAGCACGACGATGATGTGATTTATTTAGATCATTGATTTTCATTCATTACAACAGTTGTTATATTGTATGCAAACCAATGATCTACATAGATTATCTGGGGAAAATATAAAACACCTAATAATTGTAGTTTCAAAAATTAATATTAATTCGAGATTTTTGTTTTTCGAGATTAAGCTTTCGAGATTTTTTAATTCAAGTTTTTTTTCGAGATTTTTACATTCGATATTTTTGCTTTCGAGATTTTTTTTCGAGAAATCGTGTTAAGCCCAAAAAGAAATACCCCATCAAAACCACAAAATAAAGCGAACATAGTATAAAAGATCACTTAAAGAAGATTTATTTAAATCGGACGGGATATGCAAGAAATAAACCGAGAGATCAATATAACCCTGCCTCTACACACGTGTGCGTATGTCACGCTAAGCTTTCTGCTTGAAAGTTGCCTGACATACCCCTCTACCCGGATTTGAGATGCATATCAGCTTTACCAAATGCTGATACATATAATTTTGTTTATCAATTTAATAATTTTTTTGAATAAGCTATCTGCATTTTCACCAATTTTGTCTTCGTTTGTTGTCAGTTAGTGTAATTAGATATAAGTAGTTTGTAAGAGATTAAAAAGGTAACGCCAATCGAACATACTATTTATACATATACATTAATAACATTTATTTACACAACCACACACATATACCTACATTAATTCAAACATAACGAAACATCAAAATCAAAAGCAATAGGGCATACGATTTGTGCGCAGAAAACGGAGTCAAACACCAATAAAATAATACATAATCCACAAAGTACATAAAATAGCAACAAGTTCGAAGTAAGTTATATCATATAGTATATTATTTTGGCAACTACCTTTTAAACACCTAAATTAACTCAACTACATTTAAAATACCTATATTAAAACAAATACATTTAAATTACATGCCTAGATTGAAACATCTAAAATTAACATACCTAGATTTAAATACCTTAATTGAAACCATTACATTTAACATACATACCCAAATTAAAACCTCTAAATTGAAATACCTATATTTAAAATATCTTACATACAAAAGAACTTCATTGAAATACCTACAATTAGTTACATAAAATTAAATAATATTAATACCTACCTAATCAATCTTCTTTACATTGCTGGAACACATTTTTTGTGTTGTGCAAAACATTTTTTTACACACGATTTGTGAATATCCTTGAAATATTTGAATATCCTAAGTTAGATTTATTTTAATTGAAATAAATAGTTTTAGTATTTAAGTACGCATCATACCCTAAATTACGTTTAATTTCATTGATCACAGTGTTCTTTCCAAATATTATTATACTTATCATTCTATTTGAATGACAGTAATAAATGAAGTTATCAATGAAGTTATCATATCATGAAACTCTCATCGACAGTGTTGATCTGCACTTTGTTTAAGAGTTTTTATCATGTTTTGGTAAAGTAAATTAAATGTTGATGCGGACATTTGTCTGGCAATGTTGAAGTAACGGACGGCGTAGTATAACGTTTAAGGGGCTACCCCAAAATAATTATTCCAACGCATGGTAGCCAAGGATTAGTTGACTTGATGATCAGCTGTTGCGGGCGGGCAATGCCGATGACGCATGCTAACGATGTTGCGCTAGTCACGACCATCTGACCCTTTCTCTACCCATTCTCTTCTTTCATTTCGCTCTTTCCCTTTTCTTTCTTTAGCAGCAATAGCAGAAAGAACCCTCCCCCATTCGTCGAGCTTATCGCCTGGTCCCCGCAAGCGTGCCAACCCCTACTATTTGCTATATTAAATCTATCCTTACCCCTACGTATTACTACAAAACTCAATATAATTCAAAGCACAGTTGTGCCTCTACATATTGAATCTTGGCAGGAAGAGAAATAAAATCTATGTAAATATAAAGTATAATGAAGTAGATATAAATAAAATCTAAAAATCTACATACGTAACGAAATAAGGCAAGAAAAGATGTTTAGATGTTGAATCACTGTCATCTTCAAAGGGCCTGCGGGATTAAAAAAAACGTTTCAGCTTTGGTTGTCTAGCTTTATTTAGTTTAGTTTGTTTGTAACATAGAGAAATAATTTCGATAGATATACCTCAAAGTATATGGGCCGATTCAGAACCACTAGCGGAGTCGATCTAGCCATGTCTGTCTGTCTGGCTGTCCGTCCGTCCGTCCGTCTGTGTGTCACCGATTCTTGGGCCTTACATTTTGAGCTAGAAAGTTGAAATTTGGAATATATACTTTCCAACGCCAACTACAGAGGCATACTTCTCCTCAACATCGCCTACAAGATCCTATCTACTGTAATATGTGAACGCCTGAAACCGTTTACCAATAATCTGATCGGCCCTTATCAGTGTGGTTTTAGGCCAGGAAAGTCCACAACCGATCAAATTTTCACACTTCGGCAGATCCTGGAAAAAAACCCAAGAAGTCCAAATCGATACCCACCACCTATTTATGGATTTCATACGACAGCATTTATAGAGACGAACTATACAGAGCGTGGTTCGTCCGTTTGTGTAGGATGACGATGGAGAATTCTCCATCAGGGTCGGAAACGACATCACCGACACATTCGATACCAAAAAAGGATTTAGGAAAGGCGATGTGCTGTCATGTGACTTCTTTAATTTGATTCTTGAGAGGATTGTGCAAAACTTCCAAAAATCGGTGCGACTACTAGCATACGCTGACGATATTGACATCATTGGTAGGACTCAACGTGGTGTCATAGCCACGTTTACTAGTATAGAGAAGGAAGCGGTTTTTAGAAATGGGTTTAGCAGTAAATGAGGGTAAGACTAAGTATATGCTGTCAACACGGAAGGACAAACAACATCGACAAATTGGACAGAACGTCACCACTGACAGATATAACTTTGAGGTAGTACGGGACTTTGTTAAACTCCGCTCCACAGTTAACTCTGACAACCACATCTCGTCAGAAATCAAACGAAGAATTACTCTTGCCAACCGCTGTTTCTTCGGGCTAAGAAGGCAATTTAGTAGTAAAGCCCTCACTCGAACTACTAAGGAGACCCTATATAAGACCCTGATCATCCCAGTCCTGCTCTACGGCGTTGAAGCATGGACCGTATCAAAAGTAGATGAAAAAATCCTTGGTCGATTCGAGAGAAAAATTCTTCGAAAAATGTCGGTCCCGTTTGCGATGACAGGCTATCAACCAAGAACTCTACGAGCTATACAGCGACATACCCATGGTCAAAAAACTCCGCATTGTACGTTTAAGATGGCTAGGACATGAAGAACGAATGGACACCAATACTCCAGCTCGCAGAGTCTTCGATTCCCAGCTAGACATCGGACGCAGTAGAGGAAGACCTCGCCTTAAGTGATGCGCACAAGTAGAAAATGACCTCAACCAACTTGGAGTGTGCAACTGGAGGCAGTGAGCTAAGGACCGGGCTAATTGGAGAGGCATGTTGGTTGATACCTGGGTTCATCCCGGACTGTAGCGCCACTTAAGAAGAAGACCCTCTGGCCGATGAAGCAGAACAAGTGTAAATATTTTTGAAATCCGCCAACTGCCACGCTTCCTTTTAAAAAAAAAACGTAGTTTTTAGCCAAACCGTAGGGAATTTTAAAAAAGTGTCTGAAAAACATATTTAGAGAATCTTATTATCTATATACAAAGTTTTTTTGCCATTTCTATAAAAAAACGATTTTTGGTACATTTTTTAAAATATTTGAAAAAAAAAACTTTCGATGCAATATCATTATCTTATAATGAAAATATGAACATTTTGTCCCTAGATTTCCTGCACAAAAAAAACCTTTTTATACCCTACCTCATGTCATATGCAAAAGAAAAACTTTGTTCGTAGAGCCTTCAAGCAATCGGTGGTGAAAATGAAGGCTGAGATCCGAAGATTTTCTTGGCTGAAGCATTAAAATTCATTCACTCATTGTGGCATCAGCATTGGATTACTTAGCGGAGGTCACTGGTTTATATCCCGAAAGTGGCAACGGCTCAGTTTTTTTAACTGCTGCTCCTCTTGGGAAAGTCTGGAAACATTCAAGAGTAACACTGTCATGGGAAGCTTCTCAAATTTGCCGTTCGTGCTGTTTTAAATCCTCAAATCCGATTTTCATTGCCAGATTTAAAATGTCGCGTTCAATTTCAGGGATAAGTGGATCAGATTGGCAGTTGAGAATGCATTCCGACCAAACATGATTCACCGTTGTTGATTTTAATTCCATTACTCACTTATGTGGCAAGCTGCATCTTTGTTTTTTTTCACAACTGTAATATCAAGGTTTTGAAAAGATTTGCGTAAATAATACGCCTTAAAAGTGGCTTTGCACACTGATCCATAGGCTGAATATCTAAGTGCAGTTGTGTTTTCGGGAAGATACTCAGCTCATACGTTTTCAAACAGTTCAGCTGAATTAACCGGGTGCCCTGGAACATTATCCAAAATAAGCAAGACTTAAAGGCTCAACTTTCACTTTTCCAGGTAGGTTTTTACTTCAGGGCAGAAGTAATTTTAAAACCAGTCTTTAAAAAGAGATTTTATCAACCAAGTATTTTGTTGGATTTCCAAGTCATTGGCAATTTATTTTTGTTAAATCATTTAAAAGGTCTAGGGTTTTCAGAAAGGTACACCAGTAGCGGGTAAAGCTAGCGGTTCTGTGTCGATCCGTATACTTTAAGGTATGTGTATCTACTTTAATGATTTCTCTATGTTACAAACTATGTATCAAAACTAACTAAAAACTAACTAAGGCTGTTGTAGCGAAAGGCCGTATATCGAGGTATGTGTACGATTTATGTTTATGATCTAGGATGCATTGTTTTCATGCACTTTTCGTTGAATTTGTTCCCTTGTGCCTCTTAGTCAAATTATGTGGCAAAACATTCCCTCTTCATCACCAAGATAGTGTAGACAAATACGGAATTGCTATATAATAGAAAATACGGGAACACCTCGCCTAATTTTTTTAATGGTCAAGTAGAAGCAGCTTCCATTACAAGCATGAATTAATCATTAATTAACAAATTCAAAATTATATTATACTGCTAAATATTATGTAAACTTGTATTCATGACAGCCTATGTCTCCAACAGTGCATGCATGACCTGTAATCATAAAATATGCATCTAATCCACATCTCAAATTTTTCGAATTTTGGAGGGCCGCAGGTATTTTAGACTTGGTTACCTCCATCCTGGGACTAAAAATTTCGGAATGAAATTTTAACACTCGAACTAAGAAAATTTCGGGTTGTAAAGCCACACATAAAAAACATAACGAAAAAAAAAAGTTGCCTGGGAAAAAAGTATCTCTCAATTTTTTTTCTAATTTCTCAAAAACTATGCTATTTATTGACATTAGGTATTTAGTAATCGACTAAAAATTTATCAGACCATTGAATAATGATAAAAATTGTCCTTAATAATGGAAATCTTTATAAAAGAAAGTTAAAACGAGTGGTGGGTGCACGACTGGGTCGTACGCAACTTTCTCTTTCACAGCGAGTTGGAGTTAGGCGTTATATCAAATAGTACGCATTTTGATTATTAATGCTTAAAATGATATAAATAATATCGAAATGTGATTATACGAACGTTTACTCCGAAATTTGAAGGAATGGGTGTCTATGTGAATTATAATAATTTTTTGTTATTGGCCAAAACTGAAGATTCCGTTTAGTGATAGTTGGGCTAAAACTAATTATGTGGAATTGTTTAAAACTATAATAGTAGTAAATTTATTAAATATCATTCTGGCTGTGCCAACACGACCTGCCATAGAACAATTTTTCTTATATGGGGTGCGCCATCTGTATAGAATTCATAATCTTTGGTTTTAATGTACAAAAAAATGAAAATGTATCCTTCGAAATAACTTTTTAGTCATTTGTTACCTATTTGATCTGAAAAATGTGCCCAGATATTTTTTCCAGGTTTCAGACCATAATACACCTCTGTGCGTATGTTCGAACTTTACAAAAATATATTTTTGCCACAAAAAAGAGGAATTTCTGTTTAACGTCTATTTCGAACGGCAAATAAGAGAAGCTTCTCAGGACTTTGTTACTCTTTGATGTTTGTCAGACGTTGGCAACAGGTGGGGCACTCACCTGATTACAGTGGATGTAATCTTAATTTATTCATGTAAATGAATATATTCGCTGATATATTCGTCATTATTTAAGAATAACTGTTAATGTTATAATCACAAATAAAAAAAAAAACAAAACAAACAATTTGTCAATTGGCCCGATATAATAGATGAAATCCAAGAATCACTCTCGTTTATGTTCAATTGGGCAGAAAAATGTTAAATCTGACAGCAAAAATCTCATCGAAAACACAGCACAAATAAAAAGTCTCTTCTTTTGGTGAAATTGGAGAAATCAGTTACCGGACCTATACTAATGCTAATCGTTCATTAGATATTTTTTTTACAGATATATCAAAACACTATCATGACATGTTAAACAAGATCCTAGTTTCGTCAGGCAGTTTCGCTCAAAGTCACCTGATTAAATTAAGCTGTAAATGCTGTAAACACGAAAGGACACACAACATCGACGAATTGGGTAGAACGTCCCATTGACGGATAATACTTTGCGTTAGTACGGGACTTTGTCTACATCGGCTCTGCTTTTAACTCTGACAGTAACATCCCGCCAAAAGTAAAACGAAGAATTACTCTTGCCAAGCGCTGTTTCTTCGGTCTAAGACGGCAATTCAATAGTGAAGCCCTCACTCGAACTACATCCCAGTCCTGCCCTATTGCTCTGAAGCATGGTGTCAAATATGGGTAAAGAAATCCTTGCTCGTTTTGAGCGAACATTTTTTTACCCAAGTTCATTCGGGACTATAGCTACACTTAAGTATAAGTATACACCGCGAGAAGGTTGGTAACCACACATTGGTAAGGGAATATATTGCAATGATGACGGTGTTGATAAGCTCATTTGCATTAGTTCAGATTCGTATTAATAAGATAAAGGTTTTTCATATCACATCAAAGACACCCTTTTCTTAACATTGATTCGATTTTAACGTGTCAAGCTTGAATATCCGTGCATACACATTTATTCCCAATTTTTGTCATTTCGTTCGATGTACAAAATAAAAGTCTTACTCTAGGACTATAAAAGAATTTCGCTACCCTTAATTTCATCACCCATAAAATAAGAGAAAAAAATCCCAAACCCTTCGATACTTTTTAGCCAGACCTGGTGCCTTCATATCTGTCTGCGATACCTATATCTGCTCACCTTCTGCTGTGATACCATCAACAATCTGCAAACATTCGAATTCAGTATGCGGAGCACAAGTTCCGATTCTACTCTCGACTAGAATTACTCCAGCGGAAGTATATTAAATTCTATTACCTGAGGACTCTGCAAGGACGTGTCAATAATAACGAACGAATATGATTTCTCGAAAGTTGGCGACGATATAACTCTCAATAGGCGAGAGGATGGCTTCTTCTCCACCACCATCCAAGTCTTCCTCCATCCTCCAAGCTGCTGTTGGCTTGGCACGGACTGTCGGATGCACGATGAAAAGGAAACGAATCAAAATGAAGTTGTACGATTTTTTTTTCTTTCATCCTCCCCTCGATTTTCTTTTACGTTTACCATCGTTGACGCTAGGATAATAAAGTTCTTTGGCGTCGACGGCAATTTAGTGGGAAGGAAAAGATTCATATTTACGTGGGTATAGGCGCATACTAAGGCTATGGCTTTTGTATGGGTATATATGCTCCTTATCGATGAAGATGAATTGATTGATATTGATGGATATATCTACATTAGAAACTGTAGACAGCTTCAAGTAACGCAAGATGGATGTAATATCTTTTAAAAGCCAATGTCAATAGAGTGGTTGTAAATGAATTGATTTTGCGTTCGGATGAAAGGAAATTTAAAAGGATGTTTCTTTATTACTTGTTGGGGTTTACGGAAATACGTGGCAATGGGGCAGGTACCTCGGGATATAATGGTATCAACTAAGAGAGTCAATAAAAAGAATCACACACATTCGTTTCGTGATAGAAAGACAATCCTTGAGGGTATTTAAGCAGAACTTTTAGTAATCGATAAAGGTTTCAAGCAATTAGTTGAATGTGACATCGTGTCATATCAGTCAGGTGGATCTAAAATAGCCTGGAGAAGAATAGAACATTGAAAAAGTGGGTGCACACCCTTCTGGGAATAAGATTCTTCAACAAGGCCTATACCAAGCTCATAGGCGGAATTGTTATCCATTCACCCTCTCCATATCGGCTTCATTAAAAGCGATACAAGTCAATCTGCAAACAAGTTCATTTTAGACAACAGAAACTAATAGCATGTCGACGTGCATAGCGATATGATGTCTAAATCACGCAACACCTATATAACAAAGCCACCCAATTCCAGAGCTTGTTATCGAAAGTCAACTACAACAGCGAACCCACGCATTTAACGAAATCCCCCCTTATTTACATGGAAAACTATTTACGAAGGATACAAAAGAAAAGCGGAAAACATTCTTTTTGTGATGATGGTGACGGGCGTCTTTTGTACCGCACCAAACGGCGGCGTATTGTATGGGTGGCATTAGGCAAATTAACCGCTAAATTAAAGGGAATTTCAAGGCTCGCTGGTCGTAAGCAGACTTAGAGGAGGGTTGAATGTGAAGAAATCTCGATTGGGCAATCGGGGTAAAGTTCCTTTTTGCCACTTGGGTTCCACTAAATGCATGATGTGACTGCGATATGGGTGTCGGAGTGGGATTTGCTAGAGAATTTGGAAAATAATTTTCCATCGCGTGTTGAATGGAAACTAGATGGTTATCCATTGGGAACTACATATTTAAAAAAAAAATGTATATAGAGTACATCCAATACCTTCGATCCGCTGGACATAACTTGCAATGATAATATGACAATGTTGGATCAAGAAAGCAAACTGCAGATGGACCAAATATGTTGATAAAGCTCGCCTTAAGTTTACCTAAAAGTTATCTAAAATATCCATAACAGTATCATAATTGATTTCCTCATACTACTGGTACAAGGTGAAGTTGGTTGAGGTCGGTTTCTACTTGTGCGTGCGACTTAAGGCGCGGTCTTCCTTTACTGCGTCCGACGTCTGGCTGGGAATCGAAGACTCTGCGAGCCGGAGTATTGGTGTCCATTCGTTCTACATGTTCTAGCCATCTTAAACGTCCAATTCGGATTTTCTTGACCAGGGGTATATGGCTGTACAGCTCGTATAGTTCTTGGTTGAATCTTCGTCTCCATAGCCCGTCAACTCAAACGGGTCCGAAGATTTTTCGAAGAATTTTTCTCTCGAATCGACCAAGGATTTCTTCATCAGCTTTTGATATGGTCCAGGATTCAGCGCCGTAGAGCAGGACTGGGGTGATTAGGGTCTTATATATATCTCCTTAGTAGTTCGAGTGAGGGCTTTACTACTAAATTGCCTTCTTAGCCCGAAGGAACAGCGATTGGCAAGAGTAATTCTTCGTTTGATTTCTGACGAGATGTTGCTGCGGAGCCGAGGTAGACAAAGTCCCGTACTACCTCAAAGTTATATCTGTCAATGATGACGTTCTGTCCAATTCGTCGATGTTGTGTGTCATTTCGTGTTGAAAGCATTTACTGCTAAACCCATTTTTGCCACTTCCTTCTGTATACTAGCAAACGTGGATATGACATCACGTTGAGTCCTACCAATGATGTCAATATCGTCGGCTTATGCTAGTAGTTACACCGATTGTTGGAAAATTGTGCCTCTGGTGTTGGCTGTAAGTTTTGCATAATCATCTCAAGAATCTAATTGAAGAAGTCACATGACACCTCCTTGCCGAACTCCTTTTTTGGTATCGAATGTGTCGGTGAGGTCGTTTCCGACCCTGATGGTGCAGCGAGAATTCTCCATCGTCATCCTACACAAACGGACGAGTTTGGGGGTATACCAAAACAAGACATATATATATGTAGTTCGAATCTATAAATGCTGTCGTATGCGGATTTGAAATCGATAAATAGGTGGTGGGTATCGATTTGGACTTCTTGGGTTTTTTCCACGATCTGCCGAAGTGTGAAAATTTGATCGGTTGTGATCTGGCCTAAAACCACACTGATAAGGGCCGATCAGGTTGTTGGTAAACGGTTTCAGGCGTTCACATATTACGGCAGATAGGATCTTGTAGGCGATGTTGAGGAGACTTACGCCTCTGTAGTTGGCGCAATTCAGAGGGTCTCCTTTTTTGTGGTTCGGACAAACGATGCTGAGGTTCCATTCTTCAGGCATACTTTCATTCGACCAGATTTGTCTTATGAGTTGTTTGATGTTACTTACCAAGTCATCTCCGCCATATTAAGGTGAGCTGGAAGGCCGTCATTTCCGGCGGCCTTATTAATCTTGAGTTTAGATATAGCTATCCTCACTTCACTTGGCACCTCTTTATATCATCGATTACCCGCTTTTCTTGCTCTTATATTTTCTTTCTGAAAAGCCGGCGTTCTTCCCTTCTTCTTTGTCTATAGAGATCAAAAGCAGCTCTTGTCTTAACCTGCAGCTTAGCCTTGTAGGCCTCGTTCTTGGCTACGAGCACCTGTCGTAATTCCCCATCGAACCAGGGGTTTCTTGCTGGTGGCCGCGAAAAACCTAGCACATCAGTTACGGCTGATCTAATGGCTTGTTGGAATCGTTGACATTGCTCATCGACATTAGATGCTGGTGGTATGTTGTGAATCGGGGGGTTAAGGGATACGCTTTGCGCAAAGGCAGGTCGCTTGCGATTGCAGTCTTTCGACATTCAATTTTTCCACGGTATTACTGGTTTGTTGTGGCGTGGTGGATATCCGCATTCTTACCTTGACTGCAACAAGGTAGTGGTCCGAGTCGATGTTAGCCTTTCAGAATGTTCGGACACCAAAAATACTGAATGC
Source organism: Rhingia campestris (assembly GCA_932526625.1). Lineage (NCBI taxonomy): Eukaryota > Metazoa > Arthropoda > Insecta > Diptera > Syrphidae > Rhingia > Rhingia campestris. The sequence continues at coordinate 22,064,368 of OW052182.1, forward strand.
GTACCTCTTGTCTATCATAAAGTGATATAGATAGATAGATAGATATTTTATTAAGTATTAAAAGTTTTACATAGGTAGTTTGTAACCGCACATTTTACAATACAATAATTTGATAATGGTAATTATCTTTCTATTGAAATATGTTTTTTTAATTATTAAGAAATTTTATTTAACAAATATACTTTGAGGCAAAAATACTATAAAACCCTCAATACAATAAGAAAAAAAATAAATAAATAAATAATGGTAAAATGAATAAAAAAAAGCCATAAGACAGACAATATAAATATATAAAATATTTATTTATATATAATGTATTAAATAATGTAGAAATAAATAAATAAATAAATAGATGAATGAATAATTAAATAAATAAATAAGTAAATAATAAAAAAATAAATAAATATATAAATAAATAAATAAGTAAATAAATAAATAAATAAATAAATAGATAAATAAATAAATAAATAAATAAATAAATAAATAAATAAAGAAATAAACAAATAAATAAATAACTATAACAAAAAAAAACAACTATTAACAAGTATATACATTTAACAAATGAATTTTCATTAAAAACTAAAAAATACCAAATATTAACAAATAAGTAAATAACAATATTAACAAAAAAAAATAAATAACATAAAGTATTCAACAAAGCATTGCAATATGACAACAGATTAACATGATATTAAATATTAATATATAACAAATATGGTAGTTATTTAACAATTTATTGAAAATCAAATAAAACTAGATAAATTAAATATTTAACTGATTTACGAGGGGATTATCAGCAAAGCTGCATCTTGTTAAAAATGTACGTTTAAGTCGGTAGATCCTATTAGAATTCAGTTCAACATTCGCCTTTTGATGGAGGTCAATAGTTGAATATCTCCATGGTAAATTGAGCATCATTTTTAAAATTTTATTTTGGGAAACTTGCAATTTTTTAATATGGCAGACGGCACAGTCGCCCCATACTTGGCAACCGTACAATAATATTGCCTGAAAAACTAATTTGTGAAGAATTATTTTATTGTCTATAGAAAGTAACGATTTACGATTAATGAATGGATATAACATTTTAATTGCAATGCCGATTTTTTTTAGTGTTTTACTAACGTGGTCTTTAAAAGTAAGTCTAGTATCTAAATAAACACCTAGATACCTAACCGAAGGCTCCCAATTAATATTAGTTCCATTCAACTGAATGTGTCTGCTGGGAAGAGCGCAAGCTTTTCTTTTTCGAGTGAAAAAAATCGCTTGAGTTTTACTTTCATTGAGTTTTATTTTCCATCTGCTATAGTACTTTACTAGTATATCCATTCCTTCTATTAAATTGCTCTCAATGTTGAGAGCGAATTGATGGGATGAATATATAGCAGTGTCATCAGCAAAAATGGCAACCTCACAGTTTGGTAAATGTGGCAAATCGGATGTGAAAATATTATAGAGGACTGGTCCAAGAACTGAGCCTTGTGGTACACCTGCACTAATTTCAACTGAGTGGGAAATGCTACCATTTATATGAACATTAAAAGAACGATCGGACAAGAAAGACAGTACTACTTTACATATATATGGAGGGAAATTGAAGTGGATCATTTTATAAATAAGACCCTCGTGCCAAACTGAATCAAACGCCTTTTCAATATCTAATAGCACCATCCCAGTTGATTTACCTTGAGACCGATTATTTTTCACACAATTGCAAATTCGGAGTACCTGATGGGAAGTATTGTGGTATTATCTGAAGCCAAATTGCTCCTTAGGATAAATATTGTGGTCGTTAATGAACTTTATAATATTTTCCTTACAATCTTCTCGTATATTTTACTTAAATTGCTCAGCAAACTAATTGGCCTATAGCTTTCTGGACTATATGGTTGCTTACCAGCTTTAAGTATTGGCACCACTTTAGCCTTTTTCCAAGCATAAGGAAAATATTGAAATTTCATGCAAGAATTCATTATAAACGTCAAGTATTTGATACCTACTTTGGGAAGTTGTTTTATATAAATGTTTTTCAGATTGTCAATGCCTCCTACCTTCCTAATGCGTAGACTGTTGACAATAAATTCAATGTCCTCATCATTGATGACAACATTGGACACGCAATTGGAATTTGCTAAAGTGAAAGCTTGAAGAGTATTTTTAACCAAATCATTCGTATATGCATCACCTAGATGTTGAGATACAACATGATTGCTTGCAAAGCTAGAAGCAAGTGCATTTGCTTTGTCAATGTCCGTAAAGAAGGAATGGGATGCATTTTTTAGAAATGGTAATTGTTTATTCTTTGATTTTATCACCTTAACAATATTCCAGAATGGTTTTGAATTTTTATCTAAGGAATTAAGCTTTTGATTCCATCCAGCGTTTCGATGTTGAAAAATTTCATTGGACACCTGTTTCTTGTAATAAACCATTTGGTGTCGAAGTAATGGCTGTCGATATTTTTGCCAATATCTTCTGCTAATGTTTCGTAGCTTTATTAAAACTAAGATATGAAAAGGAAGTTTTTTTATATGACTGTTTTTTTTAATATTTGGCACTGATTGCTCAACAGAACTGAGAATTATTTCAGAAAATTTACTGACAACTGAATCGACATCTTCCTTGCACAATATATTGTCAATATTCATTTGAACATTACGCAATCTTTGTTTGATTTCAGAATGAAAACGTTTCCAGTTTGCATTCTTAAAGTCTTGTATATATTGCACTTTTTCTTCACCCGACCATAAGAGCCGACAAACTACTGGGTTGTGATCAGAGTTAAGTTCGGTTAATGATATTGGTTGGGTTACTAGACTAGGCACATTAGTAATAAATAAGTCAAGGACAGATGGACTACCACGAGAACTAGCTGGAAAATAAGTTGGACAAGAAGGAAAGATGACAGAAAATGGCAACATTAAAGATAGACTACATAAAATGTTTCCCCATGCATTAGCTTTTTTGCATCCCCAATCTCTATGACGACAGTTAATATCTCCTGCGATTAAGAAATCACCATTTATTGTTAATATTTTTCTTAAATCATTTTTAAAGCCTAATCTCTTTTCAGCTGATGTCGATCCACCAGGAAAGTAGACAGAATATACTTTTATTTGCCTTTGATTTTTTAATTTTATCTCAATGCCAACGTTTTCCACATACCGTGTATTTATTATAGGTAAAGGCGAATGCTGAATTGACCTTCTAATAAGTATTGCAACACCTCCACCTCTTCGATCTATTCGATCGTTTCTATAGCATTTGAATTCTGATGTTGATAAATTCATATCTTTTTAAGGCCAGTCTCAGTTACAAATGCAACGTCAATATTACTACAATTTAAAAAATTAATAAATTCAATAGCTTTGTTTCGAATCCCTCTCGCATTCCAATTTACAATTTTGATGTGGTTGTCTGTCATATTATTATTTACTGTTACTATACAAGAACTTACTTGCTAAATGTGCGATTACCTTGAATTGATCATTTTTTGTTTTACAGGACGATAATAATGTAATCTTTTCCATTGCTAAAGTATTTGGCTCTTCTATTGTGAAAAGAGCATCATTATTGGAAATGTTGCTAGGAGCTTCTAATGATATTTTGCTTGGAATGGTGGTGTTGTTGATGTTGGTGTTGCTGGAAGCAGTTAGAGAATGGCTCTCCCACACATTGTTGTATGATGATGGGTGAGGAATACGATTAGCGGGCGCATCATGGTGAGGAGGGCCGCTTTTGGTTGGAACTTGCCGTTGATGATGTGGTGGTGGGAGCAAAGGAAAATCATTCATGGAATGGACCGAGATATTTTGGTGTTGGTTGAGTGATTGTTGGTGTCCAGTGTGGGAAAAAGCTTGTGATCGCGTGCTTGCGATTTTGAATGAGAAGATGCATTGAGAGCAATTGGTTTTTTTCTTGCAGATTTCTCCTTCATCTCTTGATATGCAATTCTGCTAATGCACATGGGAATATGGGATCGGAAGCTTTGTGAGATTCTTTACAATTCGCACATTTTATAACATTAGACTCATTGCAGTCTACAGTCTTATGTGGACCAGCGCAAAGGCCACAGTATGTTTTAATGTAGCAATTTCGTTCACCATGACCATACATTTGACAGTTATGGCATTGCGTTAGCTTACCACGGATTTTTTTTGTAGACCCCAGTTCACTTGCGTATGCAAAATCGACCGAAAATTCTTTTTTAAGTCAAAGAACCTGATCGATCCATTGACAAGTGAAATAAGGTAAAAATTATCAGTGTAACGATCGTATTGCTTGGTGATTTTTTTAACCTCGACGCATTTTAGCTTCAATTTAATTAGTTCATCTTTGAGCGAACACGTATCTATATCACCAATTCCGTACAAGAACACTTTAAATGCTTTTTCACTTTTGAGTTCGTGTGAGAAAAATTGGCATTTCTCTTCTTTGAGTTTCGCGATGAAGGTGTTGAAAGAAATATTGGATTCACAAAAAATTTTTATTCCGATTGATATTTTTTTTATGCAATAGTCGGTAATATTAAGCGTATTCATTAGTTTGTGAACATAATCAGGCGATTTTTGTAGCAATTTAATTGGCGGAATGTGAACTTTTTAGATGAGACATTATTCGCGATAATTTCGTCCATATTCTCATCATCTGTATCACTGTCGGGTAGGCACTGTAAGGGACTGTAATAATTGGTTCTACTGTGATCTTTCCGGTCACATACATTATTATTATTATTGGAACTCATTTTGAAACAAATTTTTTTATCCGAGGACAATTGATTGTCCCCGGTTTCGGGTGATCTATCACGTTTGGGAATGATGGTAGCGTTTTAATTAGAGAGTTAAAATGAAACGTCTAGCGTAGACAAAAGCTCTCTGTCAACTGTGATCATAAAGTGATATAAAGTTATATCATCTTTTTCCTCCATCGGAGGAAAAGAGTTTTTCATACTCTTTTTGCCCGGCCAATCCCATCGTATTTCCTGGATGGCAGTAATGTCTACTTTGTAGCAGTTTAAGGCTTTCGCTTGTTGTTCGCCTGCACCTCTCCTGTTTAATGTTCTCACATTCCAGGTGCGGATACGAACGTCGCCCTTGAAATTCCTAGATAACCTGTTATCCGAATATGTCAAAGCAGCTTATCTGGGTTCGCCTGGGACGGCAGACCGGGTATTCATTCCACGCCATTCTAACCAGGGTGATTATAATGTTGCTGTTTTACGTCTTGTGATCAATACTCGCACTTATCGTTTAGCAAGTAAAATCCGGTTTGATGAGACCAGTTCTCGATGGTTACCACTTGGAGGTAAAAAATAAGCAAATTTGATGTGTAGTCAGAGTTGCGAGCACTGGGCATTGCCAAGTTAAAGCCAATCAGGGTCTACCCTCATTCTTCATGTCTGCAGTCGATTTGAATATTTTCTTATTTTCAAGCAACAATGTTATTGTTAATTCTCATTCAGTTCTTGACCCATTTTTGTAACTATAAGTACATACTTGATTGCAAGAAAATAAAATCATTCGAAGCATTGTTGGAGCTCTTTTTTGTGAATTAGGTTTGTATGGTGTACGAGGTTTGTATGGTTCTAAGGAAGAAGCTTATTAAGAGCTCCAAACCATTCAAATCCCCTGGACCAGATGGTATCACATCTGCCATCATGACCAGCTGTCTACGGTTAGCACATATCCCCAAGGCATGGACGGAAGTAGAAGTTGTATTTATCCCCAAAGCAGAAAAGAGCTCTCACATGAATCCGAAGGATCTCCGATCAGTCTATTTTTTTTTTGCTTAAAACCCTGGAAAGATTAATTAATCTACACCTCCGTACTAGTGTAGAACCGACTGCACTCCCCAACATGCATACTGCAAGGGTAAGTCGGTTGAAACAGCGCTTCACTCACTTGTATGTATCATTGAAAACTCACTAAGAGTAAAGAAGTATACTATGGTTGCCATTCTTAATATAGAAGGTGCTTTCAACAATGTCAAAGCAGAAGCAACTACAAATGCACAAAATGGACTTAAATGTTGATGACTCGTTGGGAGAGCTAATAAATCAGCTACTCATAGGGAGAATTATTTACACTAATCTTGGCATCTCATCCGCACGCAGATCGGTTGGCTTCCTGCCTCCTCTTCTCTGGAATCCAGTGGTCAACAAGCTACTAGTAAATCTAAAAAGAGAAGGATGCAAAGTGATTGCCTACGGATAAAGTGGCAATAGCTGTATCAGGGAAATACCTTTATATTCTTAGAGATCTATTACAAAATGGATTCCCTGCTCTCTAATTGGGCTGACAAATGTGGACTCGGGGGCGCGAACCCTCAAAAAACCGAATTGGTCCTTTTCAACAGGAAATACAAAGTCCCGCACATCAACCCTCTGAAACTGAATTGCGTTAGTCTCAAGTTCGCAGCCAAATACCTGGGTCTGGTTTTGGATAAGAAGTCAAAAGGCAGTAGGAAAGAAATGGGGTATTCAACCACATATCTCTTTCTGGCTTTACGTGTTCATCATAAGACCCATACTTCTGAATGGTGACTTAGTCTGGTGGACGGCTTTAAAAGCAGCCTCCAACAGCAACCTACTAGGTAAAGTTTAAAGATCAGCTTGCATATGCATTACCGAAACTCTTAGAACAACTCCCTCCACAGCCCTTGATGCTTTCCTAAATTCCTAGAAGGAATGTAATATCAATGAAGCTTATTAGCATTTTCAGCGACAGCTAAGCGGCAATCAAATCCCTGGAAGCAATTTGGTTCAACTTAAAATCAGCTCACGAATGCCGACTGTCTCTTAACAAGATGGCGGATCATGTTTCCATTTACCTCTTTTGGGTGCAGGGCCACAGAGACATACCAGGGAATTGGAAGGTAGATGGGCTTGCCGGACAGGGCACAACATTTGATATTCTACCTCCAGTAGATATGATAGGCATACACATTGCTACATGTAAATTACAGATCAAACTGGATGCGATCAAGAAAGCAAACCGCAGATGGATAAACGACACAACGTGTCAAATATCCAAAGAGTCTAAAGAGTTTAATGACCCTTATGTTACCCTTTCGCTATATAATTGCCTACTTTTCCCTCACTTGTTTGGACACCCGTCTATGTAGTTCATTCAAATAGAATTGAGGCAGTCCAACGTAAATTTATAAGATTTGATTTGAGAGGACTTCCATGGGATGATGTACACAATTTCTTCATATTACCCGTTGAGAGTCTCTGTCTAAGACAAGACAGCCTTTTATCCTCTTCAATCATAAGCACGTTAATTACAGTAATTTAGCCCAAGCGCTCCGACATCCACGATCACTTGATCCTTAAGCCAATATACCCGTCTACCTATATTATGAGTCTGTATTTCTTCAAGGGTTACTCTTGAACTTAACTTACTTCTTAACTTACTACAACGTTCGTTAATACTTACCGCATATATTACTTACCTTATCCAATAAGCAATCGTGCATTCAAGCACCCATTTAACCGATTACTTCCTTCAACGAATACCGTAAACGTTAAGTCAAAACACACCCCAACGATTACGAAGGATAACAACAAAATTGTAAATACACCATCGACGTCCCTTTTGAAATCAGCACGAACCACAAATTGATGATGTGACGATCTGCTTGGCATCATCCAATTGAATATTCAAATCACACACCTTCGGCATTTATGCTGACCCAAGCTGAGCACCCCCTTTGGCAACAAAATCCCCACACACACACATGCAAGTGTCCCCCTTGTTTAAAAGATGGAACAGGGACACCCAAAGTGGGTAACAATATGCTCATCAATGTTCGTCTCTCGGACATTCTGTGAACAAAGGATGCCACATACTCAAATCGGTCGGCCACTTTATCTAACCCTACCCAAAGACGAAAATGTGTGTGAACGAAAGCATCAAATTGGTTAGTGAAAGACGTTTATTGCCGGTGGACAGGAAGCATACACAAGGAACCCCAGAGGGTGAGTGACATAATGGAGGGGTGTGATAATATTGACAATTTTTTTTATCCTTGCTTTGTCCAACTAAATGGGATAATGAAGTGATTACACAGATACGTTTCTGAACTTTAAAGTTCCTGTCCTGCAGGAGGGGTGAAGTTGATGTACTGCAAGTTAGGGGTTAATTAAGGAAGGGCCAAAGTTTGTTGGACTTTTCTTCTTCGAGTCTCGTTACTTGAGCACAAGTGGAAAGTTGATGATCCTTTAGAAGTTTTGTTAAGGTTTGGTGAGGGCTATTATATCCCTGGTTTTTTGTCGGTTAAGCAGTTGAGTTGATGGATTTACTTAAAGTTGAGCTGATAAGCCTGTATTAATGGAATTAGTAAGGAAACTTGACGCTTCAATTATTTTCTGTTGGAAAATATTTATAATATATGTTATGGGACTTTATTGATGGGGCCTTAGCGGTGGAGTTTGAATGTCTAAACAGGTTATTTATCTGAACATGGTAAGTGAAGTGCTCTTATGATTTTCAAAAATTGTAAAACGTTGCGCAAAAGGTTTCTATTGGCAGATTTTTTTTGGTTTTTATGGTGTCAAAAATTGTGCTGTATTTATACTTAACGGGCTCTCGACACGTTGAGAGTCTCTGCCTGAGACAAGAAAGCCTTTCCTCGACTTCGACTAGGGGAACTTTGTTGTCAGTTATTCAGTCCAGCGATCCCTTGATCCTTAAACCGGATGTTCGGTCTTACTTGCCGCCTCGAACGTGAAGCCTGGGATTGATTCGAAGATTCTTTTGGCTGGAACGCTATTGTTCATATGCGCAATTGGCCGAGCCAATGTACACCACGCGCTTTTAGATTTTGTGCTACATCCACATCTTGGTACAACTCATAGAGTTCGCGGTTGTATCTACTTCTTCATTCGCCTTCCTCGGATATAGGACCAACAATTCTACGAAGAATTTTTCATTCGAAGGTGTCTAATTTTTGCTCAGCTTTCCTGCTTATTGTCCAGCACTCGGCGTCGTAAAGTAGGACTAGTAGGTTTAGGGTCCGGTAAAACAAATATTTGGACTTTTTGTTTAAGAGTTTCAATCCCATTCGATACCGAATCGGTATCGGTATCTTAGCTGTAATCTTCGTCGTATCACCACTAGGGTTTCATTCGTGGGGTGGATGTTGACTCCGAGGTAAATGAACTGTTTAACTACCTCAAAATTTTTGCTGTCAACAGTGACATTTTATCCAGGGTTTTTCGTCGACAGATCTTTTGTTGATAACATTTACTTTGTCTTGCCCTCAATCAACTAAAAGATCAACGCGTTGCAATGATATCGATTTAGTCTGCATATCGCAGTAGCTGGACGGGTTTGTGGATGATTGTGCCTTCCGTACTCTTCCTTGATATACACATCTTTTCAGTGGTGGCTTGTAGCCTCAGTGGTGCAATGGTTATTATGAACTGCCGCGCAAAAGTTTTTCATTTTTTTTTTCACTGGCCCTCTTCTCGTTATGATCTCAAGAAAATCTTATCTCAAGCTAGCCGTTCGGAGTTGGCATAAAACAGAAGGTCCCGCCATCGTTGAAGAAGTACACACGCACACATGAATGATTGTGAGAAAGCTGGGCCCTGGGTACTTACGAGCCTCTTGGGCCACAATTTTTTTTTTGTTTGTAGCCTATGGTGATGACATTGCGATAGTGTATCCACTGGGTGATGACAGTGGTGAATGATGAAGGCACTGCGAGGAGTATCTCACTCAGTTTTTGTTTCATATCCCATTGTTTCATACTCCATTCATATCTCCTTCTCTAACGAGAAGTCAGGCTATGAATTTGTCTGGGACGAAAAATGGTCAGAATCCAGGATTGCGCCTCTGAATATGAGGGAATGGTCGATTTGGTTGGCGATTCGACCATATGGAGAACTCTAGGTTGCTTTGTGGTCTTGTGGATTCGAAGTCGTAGGAACTAGTGATGCCATTAGCTATTGCCGTTTCGTGGATGCTTTCCAAATAAGGCACATAAAATGTTCCTCTTACCGATTTTCGCATTGAAGTCCCATAGCACATATAAGACTGATGTTGCAAAATGTTGATCTGATGCTTATCTCAGCCAGGCGATCACTTACCGGCTTAAAGTCGATTATTCTTGTCTTAAGTCGAATCCGCATCTTAGCACGTGCAGCCATGGGTGGCAGATGGGATAAATGCCGCATTTTTATACCCTATCCCATAGGGGGGTATATTAGTTTTGACATTAAGTTTGTAACATAGAGAAATAATTTCGATACATATACCTCAAAGTATATGGATCGATTCAGAATCGCTAGCTGAGTCGATTAAGCCATGTCTGTCTGTCCGTCCGTCCGTCCGTCCGTCCGTCCGTCTGTGTGTCACCGATTTTTGGGCCTTAAATTTTGAGCTAGAGAGTTCAAATTTAATATATAGACTCTCTGGCCGACGAAGCAGAACAAGTGTAAAAATTTTTGAAATCCGCCCACTGCCACGCCCCCTTTTTAGAAAAACGTAGTTTTAAGCCAAACCGTAAGGAATTTCAAAAAAGTGCCTGAGCAGCATATTTAGACAATCTTAATATCTATATTTCGTCAATGCAAAGTTTTTTGCCACGCCCACTTTTTGGGGGCGTTTTTAGTAAAAAACGCTTTTTGTCCAAATTTTAAAACTTTCGAAAAAATTTTTGATGCAAATACTTCCGCAATGGTAATATAAACATTTTGTCTATAGATCATTTTCACCTACGCCCACATTTTGGGGGCGTTTTCTTACAAAAACCATTTGTATACCCCATCCCAAGGCATTAGCAATAGAAATACGTTGTTTGTTGTCGAACCACAAAAGATTTTGATAAACTGTCTGAGGAATATATTGTGACAATGTCATTTTCTGTATTTCATCGCCATAAGGCCTATATTTTGAGGATATTAATTTTAAGGATGGGATGGGATAGGGTATTCAACGATCCGCACAGCGGATTGTAGCCTCTCATATGTTTTGTTTGTGTATTCCTGATGCTGTTCAACGTATATCTTGGATCGCGGTAATATTTGTATCGTATCGCGCGAGGACAGATTCAAGTTTTTGAGTACCAACCCGAGTGTACAGCGTGCGTATGTTCCAGGTGCATACTCCTTAGTCGTTGTCTCTGGGTCTGGTTGATATTTGGGGGGATCTGTTATATGGACTGCTGTATCTTTCATAACAAGCTATTATTAACGTAGTAAGGAAGTTACCCTGACGGCACAACCTAAACCTGAAGGACCGGTTCGGATTTATTAGATACCCCCAGGACACGTGGCCACTATGGAATTGAGCGCAGCCGTTGCCCTCTCAGTTCTTGCGCCACCATCTATGTTCAAGAGGCTTGACTAACTCTTGACATTCCTAACTGACCTGTTGTCCGAATATGTAGAAGCACCTCATTTAGGTTATTCATTTTGTCAATCCTAACTGGGACTGTAGGCGCCACCGTTAACTTCATCTTGGGAGTTCTTCTGCTTCCGTCTGGAATAGAATATGTTCATTAGTGTGAGTACACGTCTTCCCCCGGCTCTCATCTACTTCCGCCAAGACTTTACACAGGGAGTAGGACTCTATCTACGGTCAAGATATAAGGCACCCAACGGTCGGCACGAGAAGGTTTGAGTTGTTTGAGGTTTGTTCGGTTTAACACCCATACTACAGATTGTAGCTCATGAGCTCACATCATTGAGAATGAACCTCCCTAACACTTAGTTCAACACGTGCGTCGCGTCGTCCGCAAAAGTCACTATCTCTATCCTATAACGCTCTACTCGGATGAGCAGTTTGTTCATGAAGACAACCCTCAACTGCGATAAGGTAACTCCGCCATGTGATGCACCTCTGTCAGCGTAAATCGTTGGGCTACTGTTGCATATTGTTAACTGAATTATTCTAGAAATTAGGATGTTCATTGCAAAAATGCCCCTCTATACCAGTAACGGCTTGGCGCAAGGACATAAGTCCTATTTAAATGGGACATTAGACTAAAATTTGATTTAGGGGTTATATTCCGGGAGCTATGTATGTCCCTGCACCAATTCATTTAGAATGTTAGACGCATTTCGTTTGTATGACAAGGATACAGTTCAGTTTCTTTAACACAAAGGATGTAATGCTAATGGACATGAAATCTTTAGCCGATTCATATCATGCTGATGGTAATACTTGTTGTTAGTCAGGGTCGGGCCACAGAGGCATCTTCAGTGGATGTGAGGAGGGCATGGCACGCTTGTGGATGCTCAGCTAAGCTCGTTGGACGGAGTAGTTCTTGCCCGCTCACCACATACCACCTGCTCGACAAACATTTTGTTCGTGCCAAAATATATATAAAAAAAGAAGAAGAAATCTACGTTAGGTTGACGGAGGACGGACCTCTAGAGATAGGAAATTAAAGATGCCACCATCGGTAAGGAATCTGGGAACACTTGTCTAAACGATACTTGCAATTGCGTGAACCCTAACCGCAACTCTCGTCTCCAGCTTCTGTCTCACCAATGGAAGTTTCGCTATGACCTTCGAAACATGGAAATGTGGTCATCCCACGACACTACCGATTGCTATCGTACGAGTCGTCACGTCACTTTATATCATTTTCGATCTGAAAAGGACGACCTTACTAAGAACACATACACCGTTCGCGTTAAAAGATTTAACCCCTCGTGATCTCAAAAAATTAACGAAACCGATAATTCGCATGACAAATTGTGCCGTTTATTTGAGGAAATGATATAACCTATCTTAAATTTACTTACAAACTAAAATGAAAATAGAAATATAGAAAAATTATAAAAGAAAATTACAAAAGAAAGTAAAAACAATTGCACTAACACTTAGAAAATTAAACAAACAAAAATTATATACTAAAACTCAGGTGGATTACAGTCCTCCGAAGTCCTGCCGGCAGCATGTAATGGTGAGACCCTGAAACAATCCGTTTGATGATATTTTTCCGTTTCTTGGAAAATATTGGATTACATTCCTTCGATCCTTACCACACCGGCTATTTGGCTTTACCGAACACCAGGAAGCTTGGTCCCCAGAATGCTCACCAATACGGTCAATGTTTCATAGTCTACCGCTCATGCCTCACTAAAGATTTGACCGAAGTCATTCTCTTTGGCCAGCAGCTAGCAGATCGACCATTTCATTTGACCCGTTCTCGAATTCGATGTAGACCTCCAACTACTTCACCAGATCGTTGACTTTATGACTTAGGATTGGACAGCTGTCTACGTTCTGCTAAACCCGAGAGCCTAAACAGTTCATGAGTAGTTTTAAAGATTGTAAAAGTAAAAGTAAAAAAATTGAAAGGAAAGAAAAATTAAAAAAAAAACGCGTTGTTGCTATTAAAAGTCCAAGGCAACGACTTTCGAAAATGGAACATCGTCCCCTTGGAATCTCAATTTGGCTGCTAAGGTATAAACGTTTGGCGCCATAGTTTCTACCTGGCCACTAACATACTATTAAAGACAGCTTCCTTGGTTCTGAAAAAAAAAACGCTTTCTTAGCCAAGTTTACATTATTTTATAAATGTGTCTAGTGCCTTGTCGATGCACATATTTTTAAAAAGAATTCCAATTTTTAGAATTACAGGTTTTCCGGATACCGAACTCGGCCTTGTGTAAACATGATGCCACCAAATTAAGTTCCACTGTAAAGCATCTTTTCAGAAAACCATTATCTGTCTTCGATGAAATATAGGTTAAGAATAGGTACTCCTCTATCAACCTTATCCGAGGACTATTTACCTACCATATCTTTGGAGCACAATATGTATATTAATAATCGACCACATACCTCCTGAACAGAACTCTTGAGTTTCTTCGGGCGAAGTTCCAAAGTTAAAAGGTTAACACAGCAACCACCTAAGTCTAAGCCTAAGTGCATTCTTAGAAAATAAAATGCACACATTCGTTGCTCATCCATCTGAGTGCTAATATAGCTACATACTCCAAAAGGACTTCTCTCAACAACCCTTCCACTCTGCTGCTGCATACACTTACGCATATTTTAGTAAATCTTCATCATAATGCAAGAGCAACAATTTACACTTTTCAGCTTGCAAATAGATTTCGCTTGCCACACCACACATAGTCAAGCTGTCATCTGGATGCAAATGAACTTCAGCCATAACTGACAGTCGGCAACATTACAATGCCTTATGCACACACTGACACACATGCACAGCTCCTGGCAGGAGCGTACAGTACTTTCATTGTGGTTATTTTCATTTTCAAATATTTATTTCACTGCCTGTCGCTCTATTACAAGTGCAAAGAATTGCTTTGAAGGCTGCAACTGTAAGGACTGAGCATAACAGCTAAGGAGATGGATGAGAACAAGGAGCATGTTCGCATATTTTTCTTCATATTTTTATTCTTGCGTGGCAGTGCACAATACATTTGCAGTAAATGCTGAAAATGCTTTTTAAAATGGAATTCCGTAGTCAATTTTCAGTGTATCCGCCGCGTATCCCTACATACATACGGGCACTCGTATCCTTGGAATTTATGACATAGTGTTAAGTTGAATGTTGAAGGAGCGATTGCGTTATTTAAAATTCTTTTTATTCAAAATGTTTCGGATGGGGTCATTTTTTTTCTTTGTTTGCCTTAATCCTTTGGAGGGAATGTAGAAAATGGAATGCAACTTTGAAGTGAAGGATGCTGGCGATGATTGATCATAAGGAAATATTTAGAAAGATGTACGGTTACTTTATAGCTAGTTCATTGGAACAGAATGGTTTTAAACTTTCAACTTTTGACGGACAACAGAATACAGTAAGTATTTGCATTTTATCTAACTAGATGGACCTATAGTACAATTGATGTTTGAATGCATAGTAATATTTGCTTCGAAAAGGACTTACATTTCTGACAATACGTTACAATTGAGTTTGCTACTTTCATTCTCCTTGCCCACGGAAGCGAAGCTTCTATTTATCTAATTAAAGTGCGATGGAATCCACGATCGCTAGATCCCTATACCGAGGTTCATTTTAATTGTCATCTCTAGCCTGTTGCCTGGTATTAAAAACAATCTTTCTCTGAAGTATTACTATTTATTTGCTTAATCTAGTCGACATGAACTTACATTTTGCTCTACATCTAAATATTGCAGTTGCATCTTCTTCTTCGTCTTTACATAATACAGGCCCGAATATTGGACGAATAGTTTTTCCTTTGAAATTGGCAAATATTGGGCTTCCAATTCACGAAAAATTTGAATTGTGCGCCATTCAATAGTACTGGGTTTCTAACACAAAAAAAAGGAAACCCTGTGACAGCTGACAGTTCGGGGTTAGCAACAGTGCAGCTCTAAACGAAAGAACAACGCATTTTCATTGTTGAGCAATATTTTAAAAATAATGAAAGTTTTTCAGCTACTGTCCGCAATTTTCGTATAAAATATGGCCGTCATAGATCTTTAAAATCATCAACTGTGAAGAGAATAATTGAACAATTCAGGGAAACTGTATCAATTACTGATCGTAGACAATCGAGTGTTCTGTCACAACTCACAACAGAAAACATCGAAGCAGTTCGCGAGAGTATTGCTGACAGTCCAGAAACATCAATTTGGCACCGTAGTCAGGAATTGGGCATTTCGAGAAGCTCTCTACAGTGAAAGACTTGCAACTTCTTGCTAACAATTCAATTGTCTCAAGAACTGAAGACTACTGACAACAGCTGGAGCCTTATTTTTCGAACAAAATGATCTTCAGAAGTCAAAATTGTCGCATTTGTGGTTCAAAAAACCCACGAGTAATTGTTGAGAAACAAATGCATCAAAAACGCGAGACTGTTTGTTGCGGATTTTGGGCTGGGATATAGATCTGACCAACATGTGGTTTAAACAAGACGGTGCCACAGGCCAAACAGCCAGAAAAACAATTCAATTAATGCATGAGTCATTTCCTAATCGTGTAATCGTCCGTTTTTGCGATTTGAATTGGCCATCCATATCTTGTGATTTTAAGCCATTCGACTTGTTTTTTTTTTGAGTTTTGAAGTCAAAGGTCAATGCGAACAAGCCCACTACCACCAAAGCCTTAAAATAAGAAATTGGACTTTGTATTAATGAAATTCTAGCAAATTTAAGGTAACGGTTGTCTATACAAAATTGCAATAAAATAGTACGTACTTGCCAGCAAGACCGTGGCGGCCATTTATCCGATAACCATTTCCTAATTAAAAATATGTATTTTCTATCAAAGAAGAAGAAGAAAAATGCATGTTTTGCGTGCATATTGGGACACCATTTATATAAAAAAAACTAAACCTATATTAAAACTAACTTAAATACAATGATGGTTGCAAGCACTCATTGCCATATGCCCACAGTGGTCGCCATCCTAATTGGGTATTTGAGTGCCCTGCCAACCTTCATGAAACACCGCCTATATGATGGACAAGTTCATACCCACACTGTTTACACAAATTTAATATGCTTTGGACTAAGGAGTAGACTAAAAGCCTGTAAGGTCCTTAGGAAATGCAGAAATACTTTCGAACACCAAAATTCGGTGCGCTGTTTTTCACAATCGGTTTTATCGTGATCTGAGGAGCTCAAGAGCATTGTCAATGCACCCGTCGCGGATCAGCCGCTTGTCCTGCGCTACACGGTGGCGGTGTTATAATATCGCGAAACTTTTCCTTTTTTTTTTTATATAATTTGCGCGCACTCAAGGGGTGATGAATACCCTTTATATGTTTTAGCACAGTGCGGGCGTCAAGGAAATTAAGGATAAGAAGAAAGGAGATACCGATGCACATTGGTTTTAAATGTCTGTAAGTTATAATGGAAAGGAAAAACAGAGTTTGGTAGAGCATTCCACATTCGTGTTGTTCGGTTTATGTACGAATCTCTGTATTTCAGCGTACGTCCGAAGATAGGCTTGAGGGTAAACTGATTTGCATTCATTGCGTAACGAGTATTGCGGCTGAATTGTTGAATGGGAGGAATGCAGATGGCTATTTCATTTGAACATTGGTTGTTAAAATAGCGATAAAACAAGGTAAGGCAGGAGATGTTTCGACGGTGTTCGAGCGAAACTAAGGAGTTCGCTATTCTTATGTCTCCTATAAGTTTTTTCGCACGCGTTTGAATCCTATCTAGTAGGTGCAATGTTGATTTTGGTGCACCTGACCAGACGTGGGCGTTGAATTCAAGTTTTGGGCGTATTAACGCTTTATATATTGTGGCCAGATCAGAGGGGGTGAAATATTTCTTACATCGATTTAGGAAACCTAGACATTTCGCTGCGTTTTTAGCGACTTCGAATATGTGGTCGTTCCAACGTAAGTCGTTACTAACACACATACCTAGCATGGAAAGCTTTTCGGTTTCTTCGACGTAAGTGCCATTCATGGATAATGGCTCTAGATTTTGGTTTCGCTTTAATGACAGAAGACAGCATTGTGTTTTGGAAGCATTGAATTCCACTCTATTAGATTTACCCCATTTGATAATGCTGTCAAGGTCGGAATTCAATGAGCTTAACATATTTTGGCGTTTAGAGTCCACGTTCGAAGGTGAGGGACGAGGACCTGTAAACGAATATGAGAAGCTGAGGGTACTGTCATCAGCGAAGGAATGAATTGGATTAGAAGTTGCAGACAGGAGATCATTTATAAAAATGAGAAAGAGAGTCGGAGACAAAACTGAGCCTTGAGGGACACCAGCATTTATTTGGTGAGTTACAGACTTGAAACCATCCAAAACAACTTGAATTGAACGTTTCGAAAGATAATGTCTAATCCATAGAAGAAGTTTTTCGTCGATTCCAAATGCACGCATTTTCGACAAAAGGGCTTGATGCCAAACCCTGTCAAATGAACTTGAACTAACTGTAGCATGTCGATAAAAAGAAATAACTCTAGGAGAATTCTGGCATTATTCTCCTAGATAAGCGTGCTCTCCATGTATATGTAATTGTGGTGGTAAGCCCTGAAGATCAGTCTGTTGTCAGGGCGATCAATAGCTCATCGCCCTTGAATAGTCCCTTCGAATCATCTGAATAAGGGAACTTTCAATTATATTTACCTTATTGTTGTTTATTTTTTTAAGTCTATAATTATTTTTACAATTTACAGACTATATAAAAAAAGAGAAAAAGTATATTATAACAAAATTTGTAATGTAAAAACGGGTGCACCTTCGCCGTTTTTCAAATGCACCCGATAATGTACATTATTCAGCGCATTGTTAAACATGGTGGTAAAAATAACGATTGCTTTAATAGATAGGTGTCTGAATACGACGCTTGGGATAATATCCTCTCCTACCTGCAAAGATGTCCAGGAGTTCAACTTTTTTGCACGAACAAAATCAAACTATTCGACTATGCTATTTAAGTGGTTTTTATCGTGGAATACGGTAAAACCGTGATTCTCAGATCGTCAAGTATGGAATTTAATACCTAGCTACATAATTCAGAAAGGCTCTCTCCTCAATATCGCTTTTAGGGCGAATAGGATTCTTTACCATTTAGCGATTGTTTACGATCGCAAAAAAAGCTCCTATCGAATTCGCCTTCTCCTGAGGCGTCTTGATCGTTCGAGTCCAAACTCTCCGGAGTCCGGACTTAAAGCAAAATTCTCCTGAATATTTTGTTTATTTGCGGGAACATGTTCGGGCTACTGGTTTATATTGCCGAATCATCCTACCCCAGTGCAAACGAACAGATTTCCTTTGATTCTCCGAGATTAACTGTTGGAGTTTTTTGATCAGTGACTTTAATATCTGAATCTTCGGATCGTGTCTGTCAGTCATCTGTATGTACGTTTAAGCCTGGAGAGTATTGTGATTTTGTTGCTGGCGTTCAATAATTATACGTCTGGTTGTCAGGAATAGCTACCCTTGGGATAGTTAGATCCGTTCATCTTGAGAAGGCCTCTCAAATAAATGGCGTAAATGTCTTCGTTAAAAATTGCTTCGTTACGATTTCTTCTGTGAGTGGGTAATTACCCCAAAGCACAACGCTCATGTGGTGAACACAAACTTTCACTTATTACTTACTTATGTGAAGCTACAGTCCGGAATGAACCTGGGCCTCAATTCCAACATGCCTATACAATTAGCCCGACCCTTAGCTAAATTCCTCCAGTTGCGCAGTTCAAGGTGGTAGGTAGGTTTATAAATGTTCGCGCCACTTAAGGTGAGGTCTTCCTCGCAGAAGCATTGGTGTTCATTCGCTCTTCTTGTCATTGGCGTCTTAAACTGTCAATGCTCAGTTGTTTGACTAGAAGTAAGTCGCTGAACAGCTTGTAAAGTTCTTGGTTGAATCTTCATTTTAATAGCCCTTCAACGGCAACGGGGCCGAAGATACTTCAAAGAATTTTTCTATAAAAATTATCAAGGATTCCTTTATCCACTTTTGATTCGGTCTATGCTTCAGCGCCTCCGTAGAGCAGAATTGGGATGATCAGGATCTCCTTAGTAGTTAGAATGATGGCTTTACTACTAGTAATTCAAAGAGTAATTCTTCTTTTAATTTCTGCAGAGATGTAGTTGCCAGAGTTAAATGTTCACCTGAGGACAGCAGCCATATATTCCATGCCACTCTACTGACCAGGATGTGTATAATGTTAAAGTTAAAAATTTAGCAAGTCGAATCCGGTTCGACCACTGAGAAGTTAAGTAAGCACATTGATCTGTACTTACTTACTTAAGTGGCGCTACAGTCCGGAATGAACCTGGGCCTCAACCAACATGCCTCTCCAATTAGCCCGGTCCTTAGCTAACTGCCTCCAGTTGCGCACTTCAAGTTGGTTGAGGTCGGTTTCCACTTGTGCGCGCCACTTAAGGCGAGGTCTTCCTCTACTGCGTCCGACGTCTGGCTGGGAATCGAAGACTCTGCGAGCCGGAGTATTGGTGTCCATTCGTTCTACATGTCCTAGCCATCTTAAACGTCCAATGCGGAGTTTTTTGACCAGGGGCATGTCGCTGTACAGCTCGTATAGTTCTTGGTTGAATCTTCGTCTCCATAGCCCGTCAACGCAAACGGGACCGAAGATTTTTCGAAGAATTTTCCTCTCGAATCTACCAAGGATTTCTTCATCCGCTTTTGATACGGTCCATGCTTCAGCGCCGTAGAGCAGGACTGGGATGATCAGGGTCTTATATAGGATCTCCTTAGTAGTTCGAGTGAGGGCTTTACTACTAAATTGCCTTCTTAGCCCAAAGAAACAGCGGTTGGCAAGAGTAATTCTTCGTTTAATTTCTGACGAGATGTCGTTGTCAGAGTTAATAGCGGAGCCGAGGTAGACAAAGTCCCGTACTACCTCAAAGTTATATCTGTCAATGGTGACGTTCTGTCCAATTCGTCGATGTTGTGTGTCCTTTCGTGTTGACAGCATATACTTAGTCTTACCCTCATTTACT
The DNA here is from genome assembly GCA_932526625.1 of Rhingia campestris. Taxonomy (NCBI): domain Eukaryota; kingdom Metazoa; phylum Arthropoda; class Insecta; order Diptera; family Syrphidae; genus Rhingia; species Rhingia campestris. Next base: position 22,084,758 of record OW052182.1, read on the forward strand.
GCTAAACCCATTTTCGCCGCTTCCTTCTCTATACTAGCAAACGTGGCTATGACATCACGTTGAGTCCTACCAATGATGTCAATATCGTCAGCGTATGCTAGTAGTTGCACCGACTTTTGGAAAATTGTGCCTCTGGTGTTGGCTTTGGAGTTTTGCACAATTCTCTCAAGAATCAGATTAAAGAAGTCACATGACAGCGCATCGCCTTGCCTAAATCCTTTTTTGGTATCGAATGTGTCGGTGAGGTCGTTTCCGACCCTGATGGAGCAGCGAGAATTCTCCATCGTCATCCTACACAAACGGACGAGTTTGGGCGGTATACCAAAACTAGACATGGCTCTGTACAGTTCGTCTCTATAAATGCTGTCATATGCGGCTTTGAAATCGATGAATAGGTGGTGGGTATCGATTTGGACTTCCTGAGTTTTTTCCAGGATCTGTAGTCAAAGTTTTAACGACTTAGCGTTTCCAACACGTCCGACGACACGTCTCCACGCGGCAGACATGTGCAGACCCAATAGAATTGCGTAAATGAAAGCTTTCTTCCCGCTCTGAAACTGTTCCCCATGGAAAAGTCAACATTTAACCGAATTATCGAACATCTGTACAGTTGAACATATTTGTCTTTGGACATTTAAAATGGCTGGAACGTTATTGACCTTGTCAGCGGCTTGTTGTAGCATCTTTGTATTACTCTTTGGCGTTGCACATCTTCACCAAGACAAGGCCCAAAGTCAATTCAGCAATACTTAAATACAGAAATCCTATTATGAGTATTATTCTACTCATAGTCTCTATATAACATCTATGGGTGACACGTTAAAAACTTTTAACTTACCTTATTGCAAACTTTACAAACTATTTCATGACGTCACTACCCAAGTATTCGTTCTAACCTTTTTATCTTTCATCACGAATTTTCATTCCCTTTTCCATCCTTTATTGGAAAAGACCTGTTACACCAGACCATGACTGTCTGTAAACTTCAGTCAAGGGTATCTAATACGTTTATGACGTGCTGAAGTAGAATCTTTTCATTCCTTTTCATATGCTGCTGCTGCCATATCTCAAGAGATCTAAACGCTAGGAGAATTCTATTTAAAAGGACAGCTCCTCGGTGTTTATCGTCGTGGCGCCGTCATCATCCACGTTGGGATATTACTGTCATAAACGATGAAACGCCAAGTCACCTTATCACTTGGATCTGACAAAAAGCGCAAAAGTGAATCGTCCTCGTTGTGTGGGTTTTTTTTCTCCTGAAGGTATTTCGAAGTTGGATGTAAAGGATTCCATGCGATTTTATGATGTCACGACTGTGCCAGCTGTACATTTGCTTGATGAACTCCATCCGATTATGTTGTTGAATGTTTAAAAAAAATGTGCTTGCACACTTAATTAGATAAATAACCCTCAAGGGTACTCATTAATCATAAATCTCATCCCTAAAAGCGCTTTTAATTCCAATCCAATCCGCAGAAGATTACCTCATCCCAGTAGCGAAATCCCTCGAAAATCCATACTCATCAAAATCATCTCATAAAATGTTTCATGCAAAGGATAAACAGCAAAGAGCAAAAAACCACACAACAAACTCAAGGATACGTCCTCACGTATAAAGAAATAATCTGTTGGCCCTTCAACTTTCAACAATTGACTGTGCGACGGTGAGCCGTCAGCCCTAATCCATGGCTATCAGTTATATTTAACTGGATGAATGCCAACACAAAGACGTCCACCGCCCGCCATCACCTTCCACTTAGTCCTTCTCAATTTACAAAGCAAACTTTGACCAGGTGTATTAATACCAACCCAGCCAAGGAAAAACGAGAACCAAAAACAGATGAGACAGACAAGTAAACTTTTCATCGGCCAGAGGAAAAACGAAGAAACAGCGTAATACCACTAGACCAGGTGAGCTAAGTCCATTGCAACCACCTACCCCGACAAGAAGAACAAAAAAAAAAAAAAAAAATCCGAAGGTAAAACGACAACAAAGCCACACGGATCTCAACGGGATAGAGACATAGTTGGCCGACCGGGATCCTACCGGTTGTCCTTTTTATTGTGCAAAATAAAACGTCTTCCTGTCTCCTCTGAGTCTGAGTGGAAGACTCTCAGTCTATCTCAACAACAAGGGGATTTGCGTGGCCTTAAGCTTAATATTTTGCCTTGCAACACATTTGCAACATCATTGTCATCGCATCTTCTTCGTATTTCTCGTCTTAAGGACTTTTGTCGGAGGTGTGCTAAGAAATATAAGAGATTTCCGTTTTTATCCTGTTTTTTCATAGGATGTGCAGGAGTTTTTTTTTCTGCTGTTATTTTTTTTGTCATGTCGCTCTTGATCTTGTACCACAAGACGGCACTCATGGGAGTGTATGTGCTATTGAATTGATACCGCACAATAAGGGGATGGATAAACGGAATTCAAGAGCTCTTGGATTGTGGTCAATGTTGGGTTGCACCTGCGGCTTTGGTGGTATTACCTACTTAGCTATAACGATAAAACTAAAGAGGAAACGCCTTTAAGCTGATTAGGTTAATATTTTTTTTAAGGTATCCAGAATTGGAAGTAGTTTGCCGACATTTGAGGAAAGGTGTTAGCTGGAGTATCCATTTTTATAAACAAAAGGTTAACTGGTTAGGAATCGTAGATACCCAGTTTTTAGTTGACTTTTCGGTAAACTTGTGCTCGAATATGATAGATGTTATAATACGGCGGGTTGGGTAAGATGTATATTTTCAAGGATTATGGTACTTTTAAAGAATTTATGCATTGGTTAGCAAACTTGAGAAAATAAGCTTTGGTGTTGGTTAAGCTAAAAGTTGCTCCAAATATACAAAATATAAGCAGCGATGTTGCAAAACTAGAGATGGAGTTGTTTTGGCGATTGATAACTTTTGTGGGAAACTACCAATACTACCGCATTTTAATTTTTTAATGAGTCCCAAAAGCTCAAAAATTATTTCTTTTGAAAAAAAAACGAGTCCCTCATTCAAGTTTTTAATAAGACGGTTGTTCGTTTTGAAAGTAGAAACCGACATCAACCAACTAGAAGTGCGCAACTGGAGGCAGTTTGCTAAGGACCGAGCTAATTGGAGAGGCACGTGGGTTAAGGTCCAGCTTCATTTCGGTCTGTAGTTCCACTTAGGAAAATATGTAAGTAATCGTCCAATTCATAAAACCATCACCAAATTTCGAACCAATTTTACACTATAGAGCATGTAATATTCAGAATATTACTGTAGTACCAGATAGTATTCGTGAAGGCCTTGATCAATCAGTTCTCATGGTTTAAGCATCACTTATGGAACGTTGTAGAGTATTTGGAAGCGTGATCTTGGTTTCAAAGCGCATAAAATACAGCTCCTTTAAGGAGCTGTAAGGTCTACCGTCCCAGGCGAACCTAGATGAGATGCTTCGAAATATTCGGACAACATGTTATCTAGGAGTCTAAAGAGTAAGTCAGGCCCCCCAGAGATGGTGGCGGATGAACTGAAAGTCCAACGGCAGCCTTCAATCCCGTAGTGGATATATTGATGGCCCCGTGTCCTGGGGTATCTAATAGTTTATAATTGGCCCTCCATGTTGGGGTTTGTGCTTTGAGTTAACTACCCACCCATGGAAAGAAGTATATGCTATGAAGCAACCAATAGCCCCGGAAATGACTGATCTTATTGTTGACGACCCTGCTAAACGAAAAAGGACAACAACGTTTCTGCACCTAAAATTTGAGAACATTAAACAGGACATATTTAGCAGTATTGTCGGAATGCACAGCCTACCGACAACACGTCTGTCAACGGACTTATCTTAAATGCCTTCGATGCGGAACGAATTGCCACTATAGCCAGCACACGGTTTCCTCAATTCGATATCCATAGGGGGAGATGGCGATCTTCAGAACAACGAACGGTCAATAAAATTGATCACATTGTGATAGATAAGAGGTACGCATTCAGTATTTTGGATATCCGAACATTCCGAGGGACTACAACCTTTTTGCAGCCACCAGCATTTCCGAAGATTTTCAGAAAAAAGCAAGAAAAGCGCGCGATTGAGGATATAGAGATGTGTTCCTCTAGGAAAGATGTTCGCAAGTTTTAATAAAGTATAGAACGTGAAAGCCAAGGATACAAGGCTCGAGAGACACAGTCGGTGCTGAGGATATGGGAGAACGACTTCTGCAGACTGTTAAACTGCGATGACGAACAACATTCCGCTGTCAGGCAGAACGAACCCTTCAATATTGGCAACGACAGCGAAAACTACCAACCACCCGACCTAAGTGAAGTGAGGATAGCGATATCTAAACTCAAGCCAAGAAAGGCGCCTGAAATGACTGCCTTTCCGCTGAAATTTATAAATCTAGCGCAGATGACTTGGTAAGTAACATCCACCGATTCATAAACCAAATGTGGCCGGATGAAAGTATGCCTGAAGAATGTAACCATAGCATCGTTTGGCCGATCCACAACAAAGGAGACCCTCTGAACTGCGCCAACTACAGAGGCATAAGTCTCCTCAACATCGCCTACAAGATCCTATCTGCCGTAATATGTGAACGCCTGAATCCGTTTACCAACAACCTGATCGGTCCTTATCAGTGTGGTTTTAGTCACGAAAAGTCCACATAACCGATCAAATTTTCACACTTCGTCAGAACCTGGAAAATACCCAAATCGATACCCACCACCTATTTATCGATTTCAAAGCCGCATACGACAGCATTTATAGAGACGAACTATACAGAGACATGCCTAGTTATAATATACCGCCCAAACTCGTCAGTCTGTGTAGGATGGTGATGGAAAATTCTCGCTGCTCCAGCAGGGTCGTAAACGAACTCACCGACACACACAACATCCATGAATTTTACAGAACGTCACCTTTGACAGGTATAATTTTGAGGTAGTACGGGACTTTGTCTACCTTGGCTCCGCTATTAACTCTGACAATATCATCTCGTCAGAAATTAAAAGAAGAATTACTCTAGCAAACCGCTTGCCAGCGACATACCCCTGGTCAAAAAACTCCCCATTGGACTTTTAAGATGGCTATGGCATGTAGAACAAATAGACACCAATACTCCGGCTCCTCGCTTTAAGTGGCGCGCACAAGTAGAAGCGGACCTTGGAGGGCGCAACTAGTATCAGTTAGCTAAGGACCGGGCGAATTGGAGAGGCATGTTGGCTGAGGCCCAGATTCATTATGGGCTGTAGCGCCACTTAAGTAAGTAATTTTTGATTATATGGTTTTAAGCGTTATGTATGGAATAGGATGTCACGCTGTTTTTAGTACATTTTGCATAACCATTTCGCAGAGTTCTAAGCAATTTCTCCTTAAACCTTTTCCTGTAAGTACCCCCATAAGAAGAAATCTGAAGTCGTTAAATTAGGGGATCGTGGCGACCAGTGGACACCATCCTGTCATCCTGCACTGACGGACGAGTTTGGGCGGTATACCAAAACTCTGTATAGTACGGCTCTATAAATGGTGTCGAATGCGGATATGAAATTAATGAATAGATAATGGGTATCGATTTGGGCATCTTGGGTATATTCCAGATTCAGCCGAAGTGTGAAGATTGCGGAATTTCCTGGCCTGAAACCATACTGATAAGTGCCTGTTTGGTTGTTATTAAACGATTTCAAGCGTTCGCATTATTCGGAAGATAGAATCTTGTAGCCGGTGTTGTGGAGATATATGCCTCTGTCTTTGCGCAGGTTCGGGCAAACGATCCCGTGGGTCTATTCTTCACTCATGCTTTCATCTGAGAAATTTTGGTAATGGAGCTGGTGTAACACTCTAACCAAATCATTTACACCGGTTTTATGTGTGACAGTTTGACAACTGTAATTGAGCATTTCGAAAGTTTGATTCTAATCTTTCTCAACCTTCTCAGTTTTTGGTGTTAGTATTCATATTGCGGCATGAGTGTTAATCGCTGGCCTTCCACTTAAGCACCTCGGTTCCTGCTATGTTGCTCCATCGTTGGGCGAAAGAGGCCGTCTTCTACTGGTCATCGAATGTGACTTTTCGTGAAGTGATTTTGTTGCAGTGGTCCACCCAATGATTCGGCTGCTGCTTCCCGCTGCTGTTGGGTGATGAAAGAGAACGTCTACTCCTTACTATCGTTTGTCAGGGTATTGGTTCCAGGAAAAGTCCTCTCTCACCCGTCGATTTGGGATTGACGAGGGACTGTCCTTCCTTACCAATCGATCCATTGAGACCGTTCCTATCTAATGCTGACTATCGTGAGTCTCCCAAAGTACGCTGGGCTCGGCGATGGTGAATTTCCGAGAATCTCATTTAGAATGTCTCATTTTACTATGCGCCGTCATAAGTCTCCACACTGGGCGCATCTATTTTGCTTCCTAAGTGAACGTTTTCATACCCATTTAAGGTTATATTTTCAGGGTCTGAAGGTCGTGGACCATTCGCTTATGTAGCATGGCTGCCCACCACTTCCTTTGAATTCTGCGTTTGCGCCCACAAACAAAAGTGGAAACAAATGGAATAAAGGAAAGATTGTGAGGAATGTTGCGGTATATTTTAGCAAATTACCTTAAAAGACTTATTCTGGGTTTGCGACCACTTAAACAAGATGGACGAGAAAGAGACTGACCCTTGTTTGGGTAAATTGTTCCGTAACACCTTATATGACTTATTGACCTAAGCCCATTGTCATCCAGAAAGCAAAGCACAACCTGATTTGTTATATCATTCCATGCAATCAGATGATACAATGTCTCAATTTAATCCCAAGGCTCTCGTCCCTATTTACCATTTCAAATCTTAATATTCACTGCCTCTCGTATCCTTTAAAGCCTTTAACTTCATGCCAGCTCACACATGTAGTAAGTAATGAAAACTCTTCCTCCAGGATGTGTGCAAAGCAAAAGCTCCTTAATAGCAATTATCACACCTCAGGGAATTAATTGGAACATCTTGTAATAATTGTTTAAGATGCCGGAAAACTTAATTTGCTCTCCTTTGTCGAAACTGAGTGCGAAAATTACTTCTAAATGCCATAAGGATTTTATATGGGTGGCCAAAGGTCGTTTACGAATCCTGCCAATAGATTCTAATATCGAAGTGCTATAGTCGTGTCAGGTTATCTCTGCGTATGCGTGTGTGTGTGGACAATTACCTTATATTTGTTCAAAAGGATCCCTCGTGGAGTAATGAAATCGTTCCTACTGGTGGTAATATATTTACAATCCTTGTATCTGAATGTCTGAAAGGGAACAACACGCAACTGAACTGATGAGAAATTTTAACACGATGCAGGACCAATTTTAGAAGTACACCGCGGCGCAGTATTTTACCCCAAACTCAATTGATTTCACCTCTAGAATATATCTTTTCGAATTTATATCCTTTGTCGAGCAATATCCCATTAGGTACGAGTACATCTTGAACTTTGTTCTACTTTTCTTGTTTTTGCATTTGCAGGACTACAGCTCTCTTTCCGTCCTCCCCTTTCGTACATTTTGTGTCGTAATTAGCGAGGAGTATAAAAGGTCTTCCCCAGTCCAAAGTGAGACTATAGTCATTGTCCTTTCTGCACACATCTATGGGGCTAACAAATTGGCAAAGTTTTCTAATTTGATTTTGTGATTTCATTCCTTTTCTGTTAGTCAGAGTTGTTTAGTTGACGTGAGGGCGGGTGTGAGAGTTGGTTTCCATTTCGAAGGATTAACAGGATACATTTAACACTGAGAATTAGTCTTGGATAAGATTCTTTTTTTTTTCGTTGAGTTCTCTCTTGCGGATTGTTCTTCTGATTCTTTTGTCATTGTTCATGGAGACTTGTTAGCTCTGGTGCTTATGCTGGATTATTGGAATTTTTGGATACACATTGAATACATGTGTTTAAGGGATCGTTAGTGTTGGCATAGGCAGACTTTGTCAGTCTAAAGCTCTTAATTATAGAGCTACGAGTTGGATGACAACGGTCAAGGGTTGTCATTTAAAGATACCGGATTAACGAAAGAAATTGTGTTCGTTAAGTGGCTTTTGGAATGACTTTTTCGTGTAGATGGTGGGACTCAATAGGGGGTAATTAAAGAAGTTCTATTATTAAGAAGTATATGAAAGTGCGACTAGGTCAAATTGGATTTCGGAACTGGTACTGTACCAGCAGAACATAATTGGGTATCACACTCACGAAAAATAGTAGTTACCGGCTTCAATACGATATTCTCAGAATGCGAATCACCACCAGTGAATAGGAATAACTTGAACAAAAACCAGTCCATTTTAGAGTTAGCGTCACTATAAATAAGAAACCCTCAGAAAATTTGGAAGTTAAGTTCCTTAACAATTCTCAAGACTAGCTTATTATGAATGACCATGGCCACACTATCATCTCCAGGTTGTCAGAATAGTGTGACGGATACTGCAAAAAAAACTTTTTTTTTTAGCAAAATAGCTTCCTTTTTTTGAAATATGCACTATTCAGGCTGTAAAGACGTAGTAGGATAGGAGTAATTTGACATGAGCGGTACTAAGTTTTGTTATCTACATTTGTGTAGGCCTCGCCGTCGAGGCCTACTTTTCGAACGCATATTTTGTGATCACAGCGCCTTACAATATCTCGGACCAAACAAGACTAGGATCTGGAGTCCCTCAGCCTATCAGATTCGAAGCAACAGGTCCACTGATGATTTGATGCAATTTCTTACCGAAAAGTGAACACATCGAGGCAGTAAGAGCTTCGATCTTACGATTTCCCAAGCGTTATATGCTCAAAAGTGCTTCTGCCTATCGTTTAGTGAGGCGAATCATCCACATTGAACTTCATTACCACCCGTACAAGTGATTGGGCGAGAACTCTCCAACCACGACTGTAATTCTTGGAGACGCATCTTATTCCCTTGTTGAAAACGTTGAGGGACGTTATTGTATTTTACAGTAATGAATCCTATTTCAAGCAGAATATGCGCTACTGTGCCGCAACCAATCCCCGAGAATTGCATCAAGGGAAGTCTCTAAGACATGACTGGTCTGCGGACTCCATGACTTAGCCTGTTTAGGTTGGCCCTCTATTGAGAGCATTTTGATGGTTGTGGTTACACAAAGATATTGGGAACTTATGTTACTAAGAGGTCTAAGGAGTAATGTACTTCGGAGGACAAGAGGGTATTGGTGGTAGGCTCACCATGAAATAATGACAGAAACGGGAGGATGTTTACGTTAACCTTGCTATACATTTATCTGTATGCAGAGTATGAAACATTGAATTCTGAATATTGTGGTAATAATTAATGACGGCTAGGATAAGAAACAATTATGCCTATCATATTTAACAGGATTGACCGTTGTTGTTTGCATTATCCAGGTTCACTGACGCTTGTTAGGCAGGTGAAAAAGATTGACTCTTACATGGAAGCATTAGTGAATCCAAAAAATCATTCACGGAATTCCTGGACCACATTATGGCAAATTAAAACACCTACAAATGTCGCTTTGCCTGCCTAAAGTGTTAAACATCAAAGAAGATGTACAAAACTATGAACAGGCATAAGAAAGCCTACTGATGAAAACATTATGGCTATCTGATGACGAAAAGCATTATAGATATATATCCGATCTGGAGATGAAGAGTTACTGAAGCGAAGGATTCAAGTCAAGAGATGCCACTCCAAAATCTTTGATGAGTCGGTGTACACCAGGAAACCCTATTAACTATTTTATTTTTATTACAGTCTGACATCAAAGTGGATTAGTTACTCATTGCTGATGAAGAAGTGAGGATCGAATAATATACCATCTATATATGAGTTAGTGACCAATCTCTGATATTTGTTGGAGAGGAAAAATCCTATGACTGTAATATCTACGTAGGGAGGGCATAATAACTCCATAAGCTGAAAATAGAAGTGTTACCGCCACTCACCAAAGATTCTTTATATTGGGCCACATAATTAAAAATGCTTTACACTACACCTATCGAAGCTATAAATGAAATCCAGTAATCCCAATACTACTGTACGGCGCTGAATCAATAACCATTTTGAAATGCAAACGAAGGCAAAAAAGTTAAGCGCCTACCTAAGTTTCAGGCGTAAGATTGGCAGGATTTGGAGAGGATAGTAAAATGACAAATTTTACTAGCTTTACAGAAACAAGAAGATTGAATTTTTAACAAAATAGGCCCGTTAGCTCCTAGGTTCATAGTTTTTTTCTTGCACGATGTAGGCTGAGTTAAGATAAGCTTTTTTCATTACAGTTGGTACTACTCCAATCATATATTAGATAGTAGGGCCAGTAAATAATATGTTTAGCTATGGTTGAAGATCGAACGCAAACCTTTTGTACAGTTCAACCTTTCAGACTATCGAGCTCTCGACATAATGCATTGATGGATAGCCAAAATCTACGCAAGCTAAGATGGCTAAAAATATTGAGAAAACGTACACATATGGTTCTGCTACAGAGTCCTCAATACCTAAGCTCCTGATCGATGTAGAAGAAAAGCTGGTAGCTGGTAGCTGGTTTCATATTCACATTGACCGTTGACAGAAATAGAATGAATGCATTAGGAACTATTTGGCCATCGACAATATAAAAACGTCTCGTCGGTTTCTACTTGTGCCACAAAGCGAGGTCTTCCTCTACTGCGTCCGACGTCTGGCTGGGAATCGAAGACTCTGCGAGCCGGAGTATTGGTGTCCATTCTTTCTACATGTCCTATCCATCTTAAACGTCCAATGCGGAGTTTTTTGACTAGGGGTATGTCGCTGTATAGCTCGTAGTTCGTGGTTGAATCTTCTTCTCTCATAGCCCGTCAACGCAAACGGGACTAAAGATTTTTCGAAAAATTTTAATTTCTAATCCACCAAGGAGTCCGTCATGCATTTTTGATACGGTCCTTGCTTCAGCGCCATATAGCAGGACTGGATGATCATGGTTTATATAGGCTATCCTTATGCCCAGTTTCACAGTGAGATCTTAAGCATCACGGGAAGCTTAACCTGCGGTTTAACATTACTTTGTGTTTCACAGTGCCGGCTTAAGAGGCAACCACACTTATATGTTGATAAAACTTAACTTCTCTCATAGGAAATTTTGATTGGTTGTTGGATGTAGTAGAGAATTACTCAATGGGTGATGTCCATACTAAATTACATACATATTCGCAGAAAATTCCCGTTTGGTGTATAGTTTTAGGCGCGTAACTAATAAATTACCTGCGAACTATTCACAATGACTTGTTATACTTGGCTTAGCTAAACCAAACTTTTTTGATGACTGTGAAACCCAACAAAATTAAGACCAAATTAAAGATCTGCTTTTTGCTTAGCTAAGCAACGGATTAAGTTCCCACTTTGAAGCGGGCATTAGTAGTTTGAGTGAGGGCTTTACTCCATAATTGCGTTCTTAGTCCAAAGAAACAGTGGCTGGCAAGAGTAATTCTTCGTTAAATTTCTGAGAGAGGTTGTTGCCAGAGTTAATAGCGGAGCCGAGGTAGATAAATTCCCGTACTACCTCAAAGTTATATATGTCAATGGTGACGTTCTGATCAATTTGTCGATGTGATGTTACCTTTCGTGGTGACAGCATATACGTAGCTTACTCTCATTTACTGCTAATTCAAATTTTGCCGCTTCCTTCTCTAAGCTTCTAAACATGGCTATAACATCACGTTGAGTCCTACCGTAGATGTCAATATCGTCGGCGTATGCTAGTACATAGTTGTACCGATTTTTGGAAGATTGTGCCACTGGTTTTTGCTCGGGAGTTTTGCACAATTCTCTCAAGAACAAAATTAAAGAAATCACATGACAGCGCAACGCCTTGCCTAAATTTTTTGGTATCGAATGTGTCGATGAGATCGTTTCCGACACTGATGGAACAGCGAGAATCCGTAGTTTTCGCTGTCATCGCCAATATTGAATACCTGGCAACGGAATGTTGTTAGTCATCGCCGATTAACAGTCTGCCGAAGTGGTTCTTCCATATCTTTAGCATCGACTGTGTCTCAACTATAATATTTCCTTGTTCATATCGACAGGATTCTGTTCGAGCCTTGTATGGACTGGCGAACATCGTTCCTAAAGTAGCACCTATCTATATCCGCGATCACACGTTTTACTTGCTCTTTGTTCTTCTTTCTGAAAGCTGGTATTCTTCTATTCTTCTTTGCCTATATAGCTCAATGGGAGCTATCGTCTTCACCTGTAGTTTAGCCTTGTAGACATCGTTCTTGGCTGCGAGCATCTGTCGGCATTCCTTATTAAACTAGCTGTTTCTTGCTGGTGGGCGCGAGAAACCTAGGACATCAGTTGCGGCTGATCTAATGGCTTGCGCGAAGGCCTTGGCGGTTTCTTGAGATTGCAGTCTTTCGACATTGAATGTTTTCACAGTATTTCTGCTTTGTTGTGCCGTAGTGGATATCCGTATTTTTACCTTAGCTACAACAAGGTGGTGATCCTAGTCGATGTTAGCCCCTCGGAATGTCCGGACGTCCAAACTACTGGATGCATGCCTCTTGTCTTTCGCAATGTGATCAATTTGGTTGACCGTACGTTGATATGGAAACCGCCATGTCCCCTTAAGGATATCGTGGTGAGAAAACCGTGTGCTGGCTATAGTGGCATTTCGTTCCGTAGCAAAGTCAATTAGCCTAAGTCCGTTATCAGACGTGTTGTCATGTAGGCTAAGTTTTCCGACAATATTGCTAAAGATGTCTTCTCTTGCTACCTTTGCTTTAAAATCTCCCAGCACGATTTTAACATAGTAATTCAGTAGTCGCTCATAAGTTTTGTCAAGCAGCTCTTAGAGGCAATCTTTCGCTATACCATCTTTTTCCTCCATCGGGGCTTGATGCAAATTATTTTAATGCGTTCGCTAATGTCTTTGAAACATAAGACTTCTTGCCTAAGTCTGGCACTTATAACGAATCCGCATCCGAATAGTTGATGTTTCTGCTGACATAGCATTTCATCCTCTTTTTGCCCGGCCCATCCCATCGTTTATCCAGGATGACAGTAATGTCTGCTTTGTAGTTGTTTCTCACATTCCAGTTGTAGATACGAATGTCGTTGTCCTTTTTTCGATAAGCAGGGTCAACAACAAAATCAGTCCTTTCCGAGGCTATTGATTGCTTCACAACAATAGGTTTTTTCTATGGATGTGTAGATAGCACAAAGCAAAACCTCCATCTGGTGGCCCATGTGTTCATCTCAGGACAGGAGACTGGATATTCCTTGCCTAGCATTCTGACCAGGCTCTTTAAAGTGTTGCTGTGTTTCTTCTTGATGTCAACACTCGAACTTATCATTTAGCAAGTCAAATCCGGTTGGATGAGACCAGTATCCCATGGTTACCACTTGGAGGTAAAAATAAGCACAATTGATGTGTAGTCAGAGTTACAACCACGGGGTATTCCCAAGTTAAAGCCAATCAGTGTCTACCTTTGTTCTAACGGGTGATTTTTTAAGAGGTTTAGAACTTTTTTTAAAAAAAAAAACACAAAAAAATCCAAAAAATGAATGAAATATTTATTTGAATCGATAGCTCCAGTGCGTCAATCGAAGCGGGCTTGTCCCTATAGACATTAGCCTTGACATACCCCCACAAAAAATAATCTAATGGTGTCAAATCGCACGATCTAGGCGGCCAATTGACCGGCCCGAAACGTGAAATTAACTGTTCACCAAACTCGCCTCGCAATTGCGCCATTGTTTCGCATGCTGTGTGGCATGTGGCACCGTCTTGTTGAAACCACATATCATGCAAGTCAAGAACTTTCATTTCGGGCAAAAAAAAGTTTGTTATCATCGCTCGGTAGCGTTCACCATTGACAGTAACGCTGCGATTCGCATCATCTTTGAAGAAATATGGCCCAATAATGCCGCCGGCCCATAAACCGCACCAAACAGTGGCTTTTTCGGGATGCATTGGTAGCTGTTGCAATGCTTCTGGCTGATCTTCACTCCAAATGCGGCAATTTTGCTTATTTACGTACCCATTCAACCAAAAATGAGCCTCATCGCCGAACACAATTTTTCGATAAAAAAGCGGATCCTCGGCCAGCTTTCCAAGAGCCCATTCACCAAAAATTCGGCGTTGTGGTAGGTCGGCTGGCTTTAGTTCTTGCACCAGCTGTATCTTAAAAGGCTTTACGCCCAAATCCTTCCGCAAAATTTTCCACGTAGTGCTGTAACAAAGGCCTAACTGCTGGGAACGGCGCCGAATCGACATTTCGCGGTCTTCTGTCACACTAGCTGATACGGCCGCAATATTTTCTTCACTACGCACAGTACGTAAACGTGTTGGTGGTTTAATGTCCAACAAAGTAAATTTGGTGCGAAATTTGGTCACAATCTTCCGAATAGACTGCTCAGAAGGTCGAGAATGCCGATCATAAAATGGAAGCAGCGCGCGATGAACATTTCGAACCGAGCACGAATTTTGATAGTAAAATTCAATAATTTGCAAGCGTTGTTCATTTGTAAGACGATCCATGGTTAAATTGCAAACCAAACTGAAGCTGTTTGACAGTGACACAAGGTACTAAACACACGTCAGCTGTCAAAACCAGTGTTGCCAAAACCAAACCAGCTAAAAAATCACCCGTTACAACATCCATTGAACTATCAGCCTCAAACACCCGTCATGGAATGCATACTACTTGTGGTCTTCGTTTTCATTGATCCTGCTATGAATGTATACTTTGATATTTACGTTTGTCCTATCAAAATTGTTGATAAGGAAACAAAATGGTTTACCTGTCAAACCAATAAAAAGCCGCCAGTCCGCCACTATCCTTTTTTTCAACATTTACGTACAACCCCATTAAACCACCGAGATCATTCCAAAAGCCCAGCCTGGCATTTGAAGTTTTTATACCGTACACGACGTCATCGTGTCGAATCGAATCAACGCCACCACAAACCAGAGAAAAAAAATCAATCACCATTAACACACCTCGCCATCGAATCCTAATGATGATGAAAACCAATCAATTTGCCACAGAAAGCCACGTCCTTTTTTATGGCAACTTCACACACTACAGCGGAATCATCCTTTTCCTTGTTCAGTTTCACTTGGGTGGATTTCATTTTTTACGACCCAACACACTCGAATTACTACCAACCACCGAATAAGCTAGAACTCAATAACTATTCACATTCATCTTCGCCACGGCAACGCCGCCACCACGCCAGGATACGAGTGCAGCAGCGCCCTTGTGCGGTGTCACGGGATACAGTGGCAGGTGGAGCACACCCGCCCAAACAAATATGACTCTCCCAGTGTACTGTACTACTGTGTGATCTGAAGACATAATATCCTTCACAGATGGCATAAATTAGTTAAAGTTGGCTCCTTATTAATTCCGCCGATAACTTCCTCAGTCATGCACTAGCACTGTGTTCGGTTTACAGGATTTTTTTTTACTCGTGTCGTGATGTAGCCGTGTATGGCTTGCCTTTGGCTTCGACGAGGTGGAGTAGTAAGGCAACCATTATTCTTTTCCAAGCAGCAGAATGTGCTATACACTGTTGGCACGCAGGCAGGAGCAATTGCTGTAGCTGCGCTGCATCATATGTCAGCGAGGATGCAGTGTTTCAGTAATAGGAGGAGAAAACAAAAAGTCAAAATGAGGAGGAATTGTTGCCTCCTCCGAATCCACTACAATGATGAATGCAGCAATTTGCCAGAGACGTGATGACTCCGGAGCAGAGAAAAGGTCGAAAAGTGAAGTACTTCGTCTTAGTTCTTTGAAGGGATGTCAGACATGACATGTCCTTATTGTTTTCTTGGTATGTCAATCAAAAATGCGAATGCACATCCACACACAAAGTTGGAGTATCACTCAAAAAATGAAGTTTCGTATTTTAATATTTGAATGGTAGTCGGGTGATTGTAGGTGTATGTTCAAGGGTATAGGGCTTTGAGCCTGTGTGACTAGGGGAATGGATACTTACGTTTCGAAATAATTATTCGTTTGCGATAATATTAAGGATTTTCGTAGATAAGCGGCTTATGAAATTTGATGATGTGCCTACATTACCCCCACCTGCGCCATTCAAGCTGTAGGGCTTTTAATGGTCTGATTCGACAAGAGTGGTTTTTAGAACACGATTCATTTATACAGATTCGGTTGAAGTAGGTATTGGTGATTATACAATATCTCATTAATTAAAGAGTTCAATTCGAACCGGCTGCCATATTGTTTTTCTGCTTTTTATTTTGAAATGCTGTGCTTACGTTATCTCCACTGGGATTGAGCTTGACATATTCCTTGATTAGAGGTGGGTGGATTTTTTGTCCTCTCATCCTGTCGACCCGACTTCACCCTCCCCCGTCTTAATGGCCAACCACTCACACTATCTTCCAGCGCTAGGTATTTGGGTATCACGCTTGACCCAAAACTTTACTTTATCAAAACTTATCAGTATCATACCACCTATCGGATTTTTCCAGCGTATTCCAGGCGGAACTACTGGCAATCGGAGAGGCTTGCAGGCTACTGGGGCGTGACATTACGGAAGAGCAAAATATTTCTATTCTCATAGATAGCCAAGCGGACATTAAGGCCATCAACTCGGCTACCATGTACTCCAAACTGTTATAGAAATGCCGGAACGAACTTGCTCACGTTGGCGAACGCTTCAGGGTCACAGGCACTAGCAAGAGCCAGATTCCGTGCGTTAGACCAACCAATTCGCGACAACCTTAGCTACACCTCGGATAAAAGGATACAAGATATTAACTATTTTCTAAACCCCACAGGCTGGATCTAGAGACCGTCTGTATCACATCCATAATAACAATCATAATAAAGGTTACACGAGTCGTGGTAATAAAATGGCATATAAGTCCTACTTGGGTTCATGCGGAACCGCCCACTTCTACCTACCCTGTAGTCTTTATGCCCAATTCCTTGCAGCTCTGTTATAACTAGCAGCTGGCTTCAAAGTTTGAACTCAGGCTGTTCATACTTTGAACATTTTTTTTTCTAGAAATGACAGATGTTCTTCTTGTCACAAGACTCTTCGATTACCCTGGTCAGTTGGTGGTTGAGGGGATCCATACTGAACTCAACCGTTCATTTGGTCTATGTTTCGCAAAATTCTGTTTTGAAAAAACGCCGTAGATACAAAAATCGTGTAACCTTACCTATTAATATAGCGATGCTTGGAAAAAGGTCTAGATATTTTTAAGCTTTCAAAAATGACGGTATTACTTGTACTGCTTTGTTCGGGTTTTCACAAGCCTTTGCTAGATATATTAATTATTTTCTATTTACATCGTCATTTGTCTATCAGACCTTGGAAGAAATTTTTGAAAAATCATGTTTTGTAATATCATATTCCTAGGTACCATAAAAAGGACGCCGAGACTCCGCCCCCAGGGTTATTGTCGACATGCATGCTCAAAAGCCAGAAACTAAAATCATCTGAACAAATCCATAGAACTCTAATCGTTTTTTTAAGTCAGGTACACATAATGATGTGCATATTCGTCGTGTTCCTCATTTCCCAGAAGGTCATCATAAAATCGAATGAATTGAAAATGGTTTATATCCGTCTTCCCAGAACCAATTTTCCTTCAATTGCAATAAACCTGAATCATCCGCCCTCAAACCGTAATGCTCCACCACTTCTTCCGTCATAATAATAATACTCTCCATTGAGTCGATTTTCACAATCTCTCACCATTTTCTACAAATGTGTAAAGTTGCCGACGTCCGTTCTGTTGATTATATTGGAAAACTTTCCAATATTAGCCCATAACACTCAGCAGGATTTGCTCGTGATCCAGCCGCGCCGTAGCATCCTGATGCCTGCGGACCACTTCGTATTCCGTGCAAATGCAGCATGCAACTTCAGACGATTCCCCCACCCGCCGCATGACCATTAAATGCGATATCGTGTACCGGAGCGGAGAAAAAACTGGGCAAACAACCGGATGATCAAAAGGCAAAAACCCCTGATAAGTGCAAAGTGAAGGACAAACCCCTACACCAATGTCGTCGCAACGATATCGTAAATGACATAAATGCACCAAAAGGGTGGCGAAATCGCATAAAAACAAAGTGCTTCCTCTGGCGACCTTTGTCGTTGTCGTCATCGCCGTTGTCTGGTAAATGATGTCGTGCAAAGTTTGTTCACGGCGCTGTGCCTTCTCCATCCAGAAGAGTGTGGTGTCCTTCTATTATTTGCTCCTTGCTCAATCAGACGGAAAAACTGTTTTTCCCTTGCTCTTCATTGACACCCAGACGGAGGAGAGTCTTAGCGCACGAAGATAAGAAAAACTTGTGGCAAATGCAATCTCAACTTTTTGGTTGTAGCGTGTGATGCTTTGGAACGACAACGCCGACGACATCTTCTTCGTCCTCGTCGATGCTGATGATGATGACTATACTCATAGAGCTCTCAAAGATAGTGCGAATGGAGACAACCCCCGTATAGGAAACATTCACTTTTCGGAGGACGTTCTTCTTTTTGTCGCCCGTCCTCTAGCCCATCAGGCGATAACAAGGTTATTTCCATACGATACTTTTGTGAAGACAGGCGAAACAACGCCAAAAGGAAGTTTATTCCCCCGAATACAAAAAAAAGTAAAAGAAGGGGAAAAATTTATTCCCGATTCTCTTTGATTTTGTTTTCGAATTTTTTTTTGGAGCTGAAAATTGCATAATCGGATTGAGGAGAATTTCGTAATTTGTTTTTGTATCTGTATCTTGTTTGTTTGTTCTGCTTGAGTGATACTCTGATCAAAGGTGAGGGAGTTGCAAAAGTTTCATAATATTGACGACTGTTGTTGGATGGAGATAGCTTAGTTGTTATATTGACCTACAATGTTGTCAAAAACTCATTAGAAACTTGTTAAAAATTATTCAAATTACACGAGTTGTTGGTATGTCAACGTTTTAATTTTGAGTTCTGGGAATGACAAAAAATGAGGATGGCGAGTGAAGCGAATGTAATTAAAGACATATCACTGCTTTGTGGTTGTTTAAAAGAAAATATTCATACTGATGACTGCAGCATTGTAACTAGATAGTAAGTTTGGGAATTGTGCTGTCAGGGTGACTTCCTAACCACATAAATACAGTTTGTTATGAGAGAGACGAAAGGCTCGGATAATAGATTTCCTTAACTAGCAATCAGACCCGGAATGACCACGGACTTATGGACTTATGTAGATGCACCTGGAACGTACGCACGCTATACATCCCTGCTTGTTCTAAAAACATGAACCTGTGTCTGGCGCGGTACAGAATGTCATACCGCGATCCAGTATATAATGATGGACAGCATCAGGAATGCATAAATGAAAAACGTGCTACATTTATAACAGCTTTAACCAAAGGCTACATATATACTAGTACATGGATTTCTGGTGGAAAGCCGACTCAGGTTAGGATTAATTGCATCTTCATCAGAGAAACGTTTTTTCGATATCAGCTTTATATGAGAAGAACTTGACGATCTCTTTAGCAGAGCCTGTTCGGAATACAATGCGGAAATCGTAAATGGGGACTTCACTACAAAAATCGGTAAAGAAAACATATTTGTCACACCCCATAGAATAGAATTCAGCTACCAAATAACTAACTTTGCAGCAGCA